>CM076579.1:601107415-601707415 GCA_034641835.2 Pinus albicaulis | reverse complement strand
GCATGCGAAACTTCTTCACTTGATGGTTCTAAACCATACTATAAGTCCCCACGTTCTATGGTCTAATCCCCATCATACCTATCAACATTCAACCACTCTTTACACACCCCGAATATAATGACTAGCCTACTCTCATTAATATATACCCCAATAAATACAAGCCACTTAGGAATTAAACCCCAAAACCTTGGGCTCACTCATTTTACATATTCGAATTGATATTCGAATGTATCAACTGCTCGACCCTCTCGTATTTCAACCGTGATGTTTAATGTATGTTGACCTTGTCAATTCGAACTCCGTGACTTGGTTTGAACCAAACACTCGGCCATTCACATAATTATACAGTCCTCCTTATTATAATCTCCGCCAATCGTCAAAGATCGTAACAAATCTCGACTTTGGTATATAACTCAACGGTCATACATAAACCATTCTTGGCTCCACAGTAATTTACCTCTCAATCCGATGGTCGATGGAGCATCGCGCCGGTTTGGAGGATCCAACGGACACAACGAAATCTCGCGTAACGAACACGCCCAAGGGTTAATCTGCGATGAGAATGGTTTTATAATTCCGCCCTCGGCCACGTGTCTCACTAAGACATATGTCGCTTCCTTTTCACCAATTTTTTTTACCACCTCCAAACTTGCGCGATATCACCGATTTTCCAAATGGTGGTTTTACTGTGCACTTCTGTCACGGTTCCGCCTCTTATCTTCCAGGTTCCATCGAGCTTTCTTTTATTGTACTCTGCCTCTGCTCCTTTGACTCGCATCTTCCTGTACTAGTTTTTTTTCTTCAATTAAGGACTCGCACTCCATGAGGTTCCTTCACACGCCAGTTCTATGTACGTGGTAGCACCGATCGAACCTTGAATCAAAGGCTCAAGCACAATTCTATATTACACTGTGGGGAGATCCATAATTTGGACCTGTGGACCCTCTCTACCATGGAATTTCCCACTGTATTACATGAGTCTCGACCACAACATTGCCATACCACTGTCCAATGCCACACCGTCCACTGTCATGGCGCTTAACACGGGTTATCACACAACTTTATTCGTCCGGCAATTCTTACACCGAGTTAAACTAATATCCAATGGGTTCGGGAAAGGCTAGAACCTCTCGCATAGAGGCTAGTAATTCAGGAAAGGACTCGGTTCCTCTTTCAACATACAGGACCCCATTAAACCACAATTATCGAGTATGTATTCCAGACTACTATACAGTTGATTATCGGGACACAGAAACCATTCATGCCATAATTAACTCGACAAATGCACAATACCATTGAAATAATTCTACATTTATGCAGTGAAGTACTTACAACTTTGGCTCGACTAGATCTTCGAATTACTTGGCCCTTCTCCTCTACTCTGTCTCTACGACAGTCCTACGCAGCCTATGCGGTTCTCTATGCAGGTCTGCCTTATTATGCCTATAAGGCTTATTTTTATACAAACCCTGAATCGACTCAACTCCTCTAACGCTCAAAACTCTTCATATCTCTAACTCTGAGACTAACCCTCTGACAGACAGAGACAGACTCCTAAAATTAGCTTAACTTCTGAAACTGACTATCTCTTCAGGTGCCCATTAATCATTCGAGCAGTTACATTTTCTTCTCTAATTAACTAAAAATAACTCAACTATGAATAAATACATGGGGAAATAAAACATGAGACCCCCCTTTACATTTATTTATGGACAAAGGTTGTTTTGAGCCTAATGCCCCTACATCAACAATTGCCATACAACTAATTTGTTTTAGGATACATGTGGTATTCTAGGGGTAAATTCCATATGATGTGTATATAAATCTATTAGGTGTTGGTAATTTGTGAGTATCTAAGAAATGATAAGGAATATCCATACATCATGATCTTGTAATGTGATTATAAATTGTGTCTATAATTTCCATAAAATGTATAAATGATTTGTTTAAAAAAAATCAACACAATCAACCCTAAAAAATGCTCATGATGTGGAATGTCATTGGAGAAACCAAAATGATGGTCACATGTCCCATTTATATGGTAATGGTGATCATATATATGTTGTAGCGACACTTGATGAGTAATTAAATAAATATCAGAGTGTGACTCATTGTGCCATATTTTTTTAAAGCATGATTTGTTTTCCTAGTTTTTACTAATTTGTTAACATATTTTATTCATTTGGAAAGATAATTAATGATGCTTTAAGTAATTAGGACCTAATGAGAGATCATCTTCACATCTTCTCTGAAATATATTTGGTAATTGTAGTCACTATATGAACCGCACATGCATGCTACTTAAGAAAAATTGAAATATAAACTATAATACACATCTTATATCTGCGATAACAATTGTCATACAACTTATTTACTTCTAGATACATATGAAATACTTCAGGTAAATGCCATATTATGTGTATACCAATATAGTAGGTGTTGGTAAGTTATGAGGATCTAAGAAATGATAAGGTATCCACACATTAGTGCCCTGGTGAATTTTTTGCATAATTTTCTATTTGTTGTAATTTTGTTGCCTGGATTTGTTATAGATTTCAAATAATACAATTATCTACCAATTGTTCTTTATAAAGAATAAGTACAATAAGTAGTCACCTAAAAGTGAGCCATGTGAAAATATTGGTAACATGAGTAACCTAGTAAGCTGTAAATGAAAAGTGAATAACCTCCACTCACCAACAGGTGGCAGGCAGGGTTGGAATTTGGATTTATCTTTACCCGTCACACAATTTTTTTTGACGTTTTGGTCAATATTTTTCTAGTCAATAAACATTACGTTTAAAATTTTCCACTTCATTAATGACGTTCTTGTAATAAATTAACCCTTCACCAATAAAAGTTTTATTAAAAAAATTGAATGCTCTTCCATTTTCTTTGGATTTTGGAGTGTGATATATCTGTGTCATGGAGTTTTAATACCTAAAGTTTCAAGAGAAATAACTGATTCTTGTCAAACTAATATTTCCTCAATATATGCTATGATCTACTAAAAATTACTTCAAAAAGAAAGTAACCTTCCAATATAAAGAAAAAAAACATGAACGAGCTTTCCCTAAATTGCAATAAATTTATGTTTATTATTAATATTGCATAATCTGTCTTATAAAAATTGCATAATCGGACTAAGAACAGATCCTCGGTGCATTTTTTATTGTTGTTGTGATTAAAATAATGAGCCAAAGAACGCTAAGGCACTCAGAGAAATCAATCTATGTATTATTTCTCACAAAATCATGTTGAGTAGTGGAGACTAAGCGCTAGATTTTTTTTTGTCCTCAATCTCTCTATTAATTATGTCTATATAGTTATAAGAACAACAAGCCAAATAAATCTCAGGCTTCTAGAGAAATTAGTCTCTGTGTGCAGAAATTAATGATTACTGTTGACTAAATGTTATACCATTTGAAATTGCTGAGCGAAATTAATCAGGCCATGATGTACCATTTGTCAGTATCTATTTTCTCATGTATGAAAGTTGATGTACCATTGAAAGTTTAATAATTCTATTGAAAGTTTAATAACTATAATATATATATATATATATATATATATATATTTTAAATTTAATGATTAATAATAATTAAATTAAAATTCTTAAAAGACAAAATAAAAGCCTAATAATCACGAACTATTATGATAATTTAAAAATATAGAACTCAAGCTGAACATAGTTACAAAGATACCAAGAAAAGAAGAGTGCATGTGCATGATAAACTCTTTCTTGACAACCTATGAATGCCATTCTCAGTGAAGACTCAAGACTCAACTGGATTGGATTGTGTATCAAAACAGTAGGAATGAATCAAAGTTCAATGAATGAATAACTTGATCGAGAAAATTTATAGGGAAAGGTAACTTGACTATCAATCTACTAAACCTCACTTCCATGATTAAAAAAATACCCCCACCTTCTCAGTGGTCCCATCATGGTCCAACTATTGAAAAACAACCAACAAATATTAAATTTTTATATATTTTTGCATGGCCATTGGACAATGATTTACTATGGTTTTCCTACTAAATTCCAATGGATGATTATTCAAAAATATTGAGAATTAGTTTAGTCTCAAGGCATAGCCAAGAGTCTTACTGGATAATTATAGATTACCTCTCAATTGGATGATTGTACATTTTTCATCTACTTTCTCACGTGAGTTTCATTTGATGCTAGATCTTTGCCTTCTATTTATTTAGTGAAGCTAAGAGTTAACTTTGATCTTACATTAATAACTATACTTGCATGAATATCCATGATTTTATACTTCCCCACTGTGGTCAATGTTGATGTATGGCCTTGGCCCATTGATCTTACAATTAACTCACTATTCATATTCAATTTTCTCCAGTTCAGCCCAATAAAATAAGGAAAAAAGAAAATGAAGTCTTGATTTTTCTTTCCAGTGCTCCTACATAATACAAATACTCTTAAAAACCAATTAATATATAAATTGTCATCATTAATGCTAAAATTAGTTTCAATTTTTTTAATGAATCTGCTTACAATTAATAGATTACATTGCTCACAGAATAAGAGATAATTTAGAACTATGATTTCACAATAATAAATTACCTTAGCAGTTCAAACTTCGAACATACCTTATGAAATTAAAATATGGTAGGTTAATGAGCCAATCTAGTTTCCTCGGAGCCAATCTTGAGCTCGGCCTAAGTCTGAATGCCTTGAGAGTGCGAGTGTAAGGAACTAGACGCCTAAAGCTTTTATTTTGTGCTTGTGTAATTCACTGTTTGACCATCAAGCCAAGCCACCAGCTATATTAACACTACTTCATGTTGGGGCAGATTGACATTCTAATTTTTTAGTGCTATAGCCGTACTTTTTCACTGCTTCACTAATCACAACCTTGGAAGTTTGCAAGGCAATGGGCTTTATTCTTTCTTTGGTGTTTTATGTAAAAGAAAGGATTTGTGAACTTTCTGTAATAGGAAGGGGAAAACTAAATTGATTCTAATTTTAAAATATCAATAATGATAAGTGGTGATTCCTTTATTAAATTTTTAATTTTGAGTGAGCCAAAAAAGTAACTTTCCTTACTTTTTGAGTATAGCCTTGCAATTGCGAAGAGGACTAGTGTTGCAAAATTATTGGTAAGTGGAAATTAAAGGGCGTAAGAACGTTTTTGAAAAAATTTCAAACGTCAAAATTAAGTCTTCTATCCTTCCTAGCACGTCACGGAAAACGAGAATCCGCAAATTCTAGTCGTCAAATACGTGAAAAATGCCTTATGACGGGAAAAATGGAGGACTGGTCCTATGCTGCTACATGAGTTAGGGTTTCATGTGGCAGCAGGGAACCTTGTATAGTTTTTCAAGGATAGGAAAGGAGAATATTGTCGATTAATCATCACATGAAACTTCATCACCATTTGAAAATTGTGTCCTAATTTGAAACAATAAGACTACCCAACTATTTCATTATTTAATTTAGATTGTGTAATACAAAAAAATATCCTAGATAACTTAAATAATGTAAGCACTTTTGCAAAAATTTAGTGGGGAGAACCTTCAATTACATTTATTTTGAAGATCCACTTGCATTTTAATCCATTTTAATTAGTCTTTCATGGCTATTCTAGTAAAAATTTCAACCTCTTGTAGAAATTTGTTTGTCACTTGTATTAGAAATGCAAAAATCAAATGTAAATAAAAATGATTTGAAATGCAAAAATCAAATGTGCGCTACATAAAAATGATTTTTTTAAAAACTACATTAACGTCTGATATCACACGTGTATTTGCCCTCAGCTCTTGCAGAACAACATTCGCCCTCAACTCTTGCAGAACAACATTCGCCCTCAGCTCTTGCAAAATGGTAAGTTCTTACTGCAGGCCCTTCCTCCTATAGTAGGGTTGACCCTATTTGGGTTTTTTTGGAACCTCTGAGAATACAAAGGTTGTGATTGATTACGGGGCACTGCCTATATTTGTGGAACTTCTTACCTCTGGGAATGATAATGTTTGAGAACAGGTAGCATGTTTATTTTAGAGGCATAAAATTATTCTTCCCAACTATCTTTATATGTCTGTAATTTTGGAATTTGATTTAAAAAAATAGTACCCAACTTTGAGTTCAACTGGTGTTCGTGTAAGGCTGTTTGGGCTTTGGGAAATATTGCTGGAGACTCTGCAACATTTAGGGATCTTGCCCTTAGTCATGGAGCTCTGAGGCAGGTGCTTGCCCAGTTGAATGATACTGCCAGAATTTCAATGATAAGAAATGCTACATGGGCTCTGTCAAATTTTTTCCATGGTAAACCCCAACCACTATTCGAACAGGTAAGAAGAATACATTTTCTGCCTCTTCTTCTTAGTTCACAGATACTGTGGATTTTTTTTATAGATCTTGGTGCTTGGTAGATTTTGACGTAATATGGACCTAGGTGCTTGTTCATTACAATGACTCTGTCATCAGGTTTTAGAAAATGCTCAGAAATTTGGGTTTCACAAGGGGATTACCCTTTCTTGCAATTATCAATTATCAATCACATTCAAAAAAAGTCTTTCGTAGCATTGTTGAGCTCTTTGTAGGTGAATTTCCGAGGCAATTTCACAATATCTGAACTAAATTTGTTTGTCCTTTTCAATACTCTGCGCTTGTAACAGAACCAGACAAACAATCTAGTGGCCAATGCAACAACAACAACACCTCCTGTTGCAATGCCTGCAATTCACCCTCTCTGCATGCATGAATGACTATGGCACCCTCTTTTGTGAACAGGTACTGGAGCTGAAGGTACTGGTTTCCATTAGGATTGTGGAATTCAACATCCAAAATAGTATCAAATTCCACTGCAATAGTATTCCCCGGCGAGGGCAACAGTTCATTGAGACCTATTGGACTCATCACCCCCAAATAGCCTCCAGGGCTACCCAGAGTGTGATCATCTGGAGCAATAAAAAATGCTAATCCATCCCCAATTGAAACAAGAACAGGACCCACATTGGTTACAGAAAACGAGAAACACGTTTTGAAATAAGAAGAAACTTTTGTATTAGGGTCCAGAAATCTAACTGGTCTATTGTACAATGCCCTACCTGCACTTCAAATTGGTACTCCCAACTCCATGCTAAGGCTCATTGTGCCATTATTCAGATGAGCATCTTAACCTGAAGTTTGATTCCAAAAAACCCAAGTCCCCTGTTCTATGCCCAAGACCTCTGTTACAACGAGTAGAGTTCTGAGTGAAATACTTCACAATAGGAAGCAAAAGAAACATCGCAAAATTGCTCCGCTTTAGACAGATAATTTTCTGTGTGAAAATTCAACTGTGGATAGTAAAAACATAATATCAAACACAACCAATCGACAATGGAATTTGAACATGAGGATTTATAACCACAGAAAACCCTCTCTAGGTTAAAAGAATTCCAGAATGGCTTTAAGATTCTACTAATGAGCGCTTACAACACCATAGCAATTACTATCACAATGAAATCTGCTGGAAGCAAAGCCCTTGTACAGTTTCTACATTTCCATAGTGGAAGCAAGAATCTTTCTATCTCTCATGATCTGGTTCTGTGGTCAAATCCTTTGCTATGGCTGTCTTGTTCTGCTAAACGTGGATCTGTCTTAGCTTTGGCTCTGGTTCTCATTTAGGATCGTGGCTATCTGATCTTGTTGTGGCTTTGACTATACAAACGTGTTCAATAGGAAAATGTTGACTCTCCTATATATAGGAGCTTCAATGGGTGCTCTCAAACACTTTTTTGGGCAGCTTTGTTTTGTCTCTGATTCAAGGCAGAACTATGTTGGCCTTGGTTTTTTAGTCCTTGGAACTTAGTTCTCTCATATTTCCCATCCTATCCCCTATTTGCTGCCGAGAAAGACATAACTTCGCGATATCAAAATTGACTATTTTTGGCCATTTATCTTTAGTAATGGTACAACTTTAATTTGGTGCATTCGTACAGTATTTGAAGAGCACTCTCAAGCTGTTATTCATTATTTTAGCATAACTACTACATTTAACTGCCATGCTCTAATATTTATATCAACCATAAGAATTCTTAAGGTAGTTCCACGTTTGTGAAGCAGAAGGAATGCTTCTGACAACTTCTTATCATAGTGGTACAATTCTGTTCGCAGTTTATCTTTTATAAACCTCCAATTTTCCAAACGTAGTAGAGACTACAATTTTCATCTCAAATTTTGGACATATATGTTTAGTATTCTACAGAAAATGCATTAAGAATAAAAAAATCCCACAATTTGTAAAAAGCCCACAATTTTGTAAAAAGCTCACAATTTTGTAAAAAGCCCACAATTTTGTAAAAAGCCCACATTTTATTAAAAATATAAACAATTTGTAAAAAGCCCACAATTTTGTAAAAAGCCCACAATTTGTAAAAAGCCCACAATTTTGTAAAAAGCCCACATTTTGTAAAAAGCTCACAATTTGTAAAAAGCCCACTTTTATTTTCTTTTTTCTTATATATTGAGCTCCCATTGAGTTCAACAAGTCTTGGGTTTTCTACACCATTGAGAGAGATTTATTATTTTCTTTATAGGATAATTTGCATCAATGGAAGAAACATTAGAGGTGGAAAAAAAATTCAAAAGGGTGAAAGGGGTGATGGTAGAGTTTATTGCCCTTGCAAAAAATGTTGTATGAGAAATAATGTTAGAGTTTTAATAGCAACAGCAATAATGCATTGTAGGAAATATGGGCACATTGATGGTGGATCGAATGACTATCGTCCCGTGGTAATTAATTATCTATCTTCATTATCTATCTTCATTTTGATTATATCATAAAATTTTATATTATTTTAATATTTTTTATATGCGCACTAATGTTTAATTATTAATGTTTGTAATTTTCATAAAGGCACAGTTGCCCCCCAACTTTTTGCAGATGATGAACCAGCTTCCACAGCTAAATAGTAGTAGATTAGATGATGTTGCACCAGTACAAGAGAATATTGCAGAAAATATTAGTATTGGAAATGATGTTGTACAAGGTGAAGAACATGAAGCGAATGATGAAGGTAATTTTAATGATCCCATGGAGGTAGATCATGATGACAGTAATGAGACAATTCACATTAATGATGGGACAAATCAAATTCTCCAAGACTTGTATGGTGAGTTAGATGATGATGGTGGAGATAGCAGTGATGGTATTTATGATGTACCTCTAATTGAAAGGTCAAGTGAACGACTTTTTGAACACTCAAATGCAACTCTTCTCTCTGCTACATTGTTGCTGGTGAACTTAAAGGTTATGAATAATTTTTCGAACAGATGTATGACACAACTCCTATGGTATGCAATATGTATATATGATCGCATATATGTAAATGTTGATTATTTTCCCTTTTTTTAGCTATAATAAATGTGTAAAATAATATATATCTCTCTCTCAAAATCGGCCGGTCAGGACAGGTGCCGGTTGGAACCGGCCTTGCAACCCGATCAATAGCCTATTCTCACCTGTTTTGGCCGGTTAACCGGACCTAACCGGCCGGTTAAGTAAGGAACCGGCCGGTTTATGCATAAACTGGCCAGTTCCGTACTTAACCGGCCGGTTAGGTGCTCCTCCATGAGTTGCAAATTCCTCGGTGTCTCCTCCATGAGCTGAAAATTCCTCTATTATACTAGCAACAAACTTGTCTAATAACTCATACTCAACACCTTATAGTAGCAACAATACACATGATGACTGATAAATACAAGGTTGGCTAGCATAAAATCCCTGGCAGCATGCAACTCATCAAGTGTACTTGATGACAATTTCTGTTCTCAAAACAATCAACAGCAACCTTATTTCACACTCAGCTAGGAACTGTCAGACCCTCTCTCTCTGCTCACACATAGCAGCAACATAAATACAAAACCTTTCACACAGCATACAAGAAATTTGATCATGGCATCAAGACTGATGCAAATGGTCTGACGCCACTCAAGGGACAACAACATACAACCTAATGAAAATGTGACTGGAAATAATAAATTGACCACTAGAAAATTCCCGCTTGGAAATGCACTAAACTGGCCACTGAGTTTTCTGGGTTTTAATGAATCTTTTCGGTGATAAATTTCGTCAAACACATTGTGAGCAGACTGCTAAAGTTGTAATGCTCTCTCAAATTGTTACAAATAGCACTAATAGTGGGTTTCATAAACCAATTCAATACCTCTAAGTGTTGTAGATGTTTTTCTAGAAATTTATTGCCAAGCAAACATAGATAATGAAGAATACAAGATCTTCAAAATGCTGGTCTAATATATATATATACTGAACCCAGAATTGTCTTTAAGGCTGATACAATGAATTGACAACAGATCTGAGCAGGGACAGATTGTATATTATAATATTAACTCAACAATAAAACACAGTGAATAATATAAGAGAAACCTGATACATTACTTCAACAAGTTTGCTTATGTATTTTTCGATGATATGTATTGCATTTGGTGCCATTTTGATATATTCACCTTTGCATGGTATATAGATGAGCAAAATTTTCATATTTTGTCTCTGTTGGCTTGGAATCATGGTTGCAAATCTTAAAAATAGTTTTTTTTTTTTAAAAATAGTTTTTATTTATTTATTTATTTTTCATTTTATTAAAAAATAATTATTTAATGTATTTTTTTTTAAACCGGTTCATTGAGATCTAATCGCTACCGGTTAGACCGGTTCCGGTTCGAAACCCGGTTCATTAGCTCCACCGATCCGGTCACCGGTTCCGGTTTTAATAACTATTATATATATATATATATATATATATATATATATATATGTATATATATATATATATATATATATATATATATATATATATGATTAATAATCTTTACAAGACATAAGTTTTATTTATTGTAGATTGTTAGGTGAATATTTATTACCATGGCAAATACTTTTTACCTCGAACAAATGGATCTCAATGCTATTGAAAACACTTTGGAAGGGAATATAACACTATAGATGCATATCCTAAAGATCATATTATATATTACGAAGAACATGCGTTGAAAACAGAATGTCCGAAATGTGGTACCAGTAGATATCGAACAGATCAACTAACCAAAAAGGTGCCTCAAAAGGTTCTTCGTCATATTCCCATAATTCCACGTTTGCAGCAAATGTTCAGGTGTAACAACATAGAACAGTTTATGGATTACCATTCAAAAAATAGAAGTGGAGATGGTGTTCTTCGAATGCCTGCAGATGGTTCTGCATTTAGAGAAATCTCGAGCATCTGCAGTTGTCAGCCTCATCATCTCAGGCTTTGTTAGTAATTTGATGGTGTTAATCCATTCGGAAGCTTAGATCTACTTATCAATTGTGGCTATTTTAGGTATGTCAACAATAGCATTTATCTATCAGATCTATCTATTAAAGAGGGAGCACATAATGTTGACTATGATTATTCCAGTTATTTGATACATTATTTTTTGAATGTAACATTTTCATTTCTCTCGTTGTTTGCATAAATATATATTTTATTTATTTACTTACTTATATATCCATATTGCATGGTAGTAATTATTATGTACCGTAATTTTAAACAATTAGGTAAGTACCAAGTCAAAGATATGAATGTATATATTGAGCCTCTTATCGATGAGCTAATACAGTTATGGCATGGCATCACTATGTATGACATCACTAAACCAATCAAGCAGAAGAGATTTCAATGTCGTGGAATGCTTGTATGGAAAATTCATGATGCCCCGGGACTAACACATGTTTGTGGTATGTAATATTTCATTGCACTTTAATATGATACATAATTATCTAAATTAGATATACCATATTGCATGTTTTAAAAATGATCTCATAGTATATTAATTGTTATTGATCCATCTAGTGCAGGTCTTCAAACAAAGGGTAGATTTGCATGTCCAGTTTGTGGCCCTAAGATGAAGTATCGTCATTCAGCAGACTTAAAAAAGATGGTGTTTGATGAGTTTAGGAACTTCCTCCCTAGGAACCATAAGTATCGTACTACTGAAAAACATCTTTTCAATGATAAAGAAGAAACTAGATTAAAACCACGAAGAATGACACCTCAGTTGTGGATGTTGGAATATAACAGAATTAATAATCGTCGAGCAGCTGGTACGTAATGTGTGTGTCTATATATATATATATATATATATATATATATATATATATATATATTATTTGTTTATGTAATGTTTGGAATTTTTGTTTTAACTAATGAATTTATTTTATTGTATTTTATAATTAATATTGTTCTGATTTATTTTATTCTTTGATATCAAGGTCATCGTCACCGTGAAGGTACTAATATTGTACTTCCACCTGGAATGAAATGTTATCCTTCTCAATTCGCGAGGTTGCCCTACTATGAAGACCTAAAAATAGCTTTTGTTTGATACAATGCATGTCGGGAAGAATGTGACAGAAATGTTATGGCGAACCATAGATGGTGCACATGATAGAGATAAAATTGACAAAATTTGTGCTGACATTGAGAAATCAAATCATGCAATGAAAAGTGTGATCGATGGATCAAATAACAATGGAGGTCGAAATTATAATAATATTCCATGGTTATTAACGGAACAAAAAAGCAATGATGTAAAAGAGGTCATTAGAAGAATTAAATTTCCAACAGGTTTTGCTTCAAACATAAATAATATCTTAACGAAGAAAGGTGACTTCAGTGGGGTGAAAACACATGATTGGCATACCTTTGTTAAGGTAATTTTTTTGGTATATGTTTTTGTTTATTATTGCTTGAATACATATTTTAAATTTTCCTTTTTTCTATTTAATTTGGAAACCAATAACGATTCATTTTTTATTGTTATAGTATGTTCTACCTGTATCTCTCCCAAACGACTTCGACAACAATGTCAAACAAGTTATATATGGTCTTAGAAAATACATGAGGTAAGTAGTTTTGATTTATACGCAAAATCTAATTGCTACAATTTATTTTGTACTTGATGAAATGATGTATTAATTTACTTGTAATGAAATATATATTATGTTTCATTGAAATAACCTTGCGTAATGATTTGCAGATGGTTGTCATTGAAAGAAATCCATCAAGATGAAATAAAGTATTGGAAGAGAGAAATTCCTCGGCTAATGTGTGAAATGCAAAAGTATCTACCTCCAACATTTTTTAATGCACAAGAACACTACTTGATACACCAAGTTGAGGAGATTGAAATGTGTGGACCAGTACACATAAGGTCAATGTGGATGGTCGAGAGGCACCTGAAATCCTTGAAGGCTTTGGTTAAACAAAGAGCACGACCTGAGGGTTCTATGGTGGAGGGATATGTGGTATATCAATCCATGGTGTATATTATTCATTATCTTCCTAAATTAGCTGCGCCAGTCATGAAGGCGGTGGATTGCATTTGGGATGTGAACTCCATCAAAAAATTTGAAGAGGAGCACCTGTTGGGAAAAGGTAGAATGAAGAAAGTGAGAGGTAAAGATTTATTATGTATAATACATATAATGTTTCATTTTTTTACATCATGTATATGATCATTATATTCATTTAGGTCTTATTCTTTCATAGTTTATTAATTAATATAATTTACCATGGTTATAAGTAATATTTATTAATATTGGTAAATTATTGTTTTTTTATTCAGGTGCTCAAGATTATGAGGCACTACTTTTATACATTGCAAATAATCTTGAGTGGATGAGTGAATGGATTGAAACATGTAAAAACACATGTGACGGTATGTTATCATACGAAACTACTATCTGGACGATTAGAAAGCGTGCTCGTAGTGGAGATAGAGCGATGCAGACGATCGATTTAGCATATGGTTTGAAGATAGAAGGTAAATTGATTTCCGCTTATTTGCTAATGTGACAAGAAGTTTGATTTTTAGGTTAATTTTCTTTGTATAGGTGTATGTTTTAATTATTGGTGAGAATGCATATTTTACATGTTTTGTAATTACTGGATTGAAACACCACAAGGGCTATGGTGCGATGATCCGTCGATTTAAAGTAAGCGGGTTGGATGATAACATGAAAACTTAAATGGTGGGATAGCTGAGTATTCCGAGGTCACTAATGTTTCCTCCGGGGGTGACAAAACATCTCAAGAATCTTGAAAATAGATATTATGGGTTCTTAGATGATGAAGTTGAGTGTGACTTCAATTCCTTCAAAATATTTTTGTTCGACGTCAAATGGTATAGGCTACGAATGAATGTACGTGATGATGATAGAACACTTATTCAACATGAAAATGGATTTCCAATGGTTAAAACATCGCAGTTTGAAGCAGGAAAAGATCACTATGTTTTTCCAAGCCAATGCAAACAAGTCTTTAACTCAGAGGTTCCAGGTGAGAAGGAATGGTCATTTTCTATTAGATATGATCCAAGAGGAAGCCAGTAGAGTATACTGTAGAGGAAGAAGATGATATTGATCAAGAAGAAGATGATGCAGAGGCAGATGAGCAGGAATATGCATGGACAGAAGAAGAAGATATCTTAGAAGATGAACCAGGCATAGGAGATGAGGCAACAATTATTGATGATGATGTCGATAAGGATATTATTGAAAATGACATAATTGATGATGATGATGACATGGTCGATCATTTCTGAAGATTCTGAATAGGATGTTGATATAGATGTCGATCGGTTGGATGAAGATCAAGAAGATACAGAAGAAGAATGTTGATACAGAGTTATGTTCGAGTATGAGCTGGTATGTTATAACTTTATATTTTAATATGTAGGAATTATTGTCTGTTGGGAAAAATACTGAGAGGGGGGGTGAATCAGTATTTAGGGCTGACTGAAAAATTTTCACCAGAGATCTTATTATGCTGTTAATTCTTTACTTGGATTATTGCATCATTCTTTTAGTAAACATGTGAAAAGAAATAACAGAATAAGCCATTACACAAAAGGAACACCTATGAACACCAGTATTTAAGGTGGAAACCCAATTTGGGAGAAAACCACCACTACTTTCGTCTCAGTCTTCAATATTTATTATAAAGAAAACTTCCTACAATTTTGTGCTGGCGCAGACTCATACCAGCATGCAGGCACCAACCTGAAGAAGGCTTCAACCTTCTCTCGTTCTCCAGCCTCTCCTAGAAGGGAGCTTCGACCCCCTGATTTAACACCAGCTTGAACTGGCAGAAAGCTGCCACTTCTATGCAGAAGACTTCAACCCTCAGATCCACCGAATTTCTTCAATTTCTTCATCAAACTTGCATCAGATCTTTATTATTTCTTTGTTGATATTCCTAGAGCTTTTTCATTTCCTCGATCAACTCCATAGGTGCATCATGGATTCGGCGTTATCAGACAACAGAGTTCGATCATGCAGATCTCATAAAGAGATTTTTATTTTAAATGCCTCTGCATGCACACCTCGTACTATGATTCTCATCACCTTATATAGTTTTCGCCTTTATTGAAACCATGGGTCAAAACCATTCAATTGCTAATGGTATTATTAAAAGTCGAACCAATCCAAATTGAAATCCCGATCTTTGTTGTTCCATGCTCGAATTGTCCCAAAGGTAATCTCTATCTCTGCCAAATAATACTATAGCCAAGGTAAAGTACCAATAGCGTGCCGCTGATGGTTTGCTTTCTTTTATTTATCAAATTCGTGGAAT
This sequence comes from Pinus albicaulis, assembly GCA_034641835.2. NCBI lineage: Eukaryota > Viridiplantae > Streptophyta > Pinopsida > Pinales > Pinaceae > Pinus > Pinus albicaulis. Next base: position 601,691,776 of record CM076579.1, on the reverse strand, counting down.
TTGATAAATAAATATTATTCACAACCTTTGGCAATTAAATATATAATATAACTTTGTAGTAATAACCAGCGCTTTTATCAAAAGGATTTTAAATAGACCTTTGGTTCCGGCCCCACATACATAATTGACGGCCCAATCAATATAATTTAAAAAACTGGGGTCCATCGCTTACGATCGTTTCCATCCGACGGCGGAGAACACATCACATGGCATCAAATGATCCGACGGATATCGTTCGTTGATGATGCACGGATGATAACGCGCGATGGCGCGCCGTACCTTGGGTAACTTTCGCGCATCTATAGCAAATGAACACCGTCCGATGACCCCTTCCCAGATCAACGGTGCTTATCAATATCGCTGGGCATCCTGGGTCGAGAAATAACGCGTGATGGCACGCAATGTTCAGCGGTTTTGTGGAGTTGTACAAGGACGCATGTCGCGCGTTCTATGGAATCGCTCCCATACCTCTTGAAAACTACTTGCCCGTCGAAGGTGGTGCAATAGAAACCACAAACCACCTTTAATGTTTTCTCGGTCACGGTTCCGCTCTTCCACGCAGGGTTCCGTCATGCTTCCATTTTTTATGTTCCACCTCTTTCCTTCTAGGTTCTGTTCATGATTCCAAAGGGTTAGTCCGTGTTCCACCGAAAGTTCAATGCAAAATACTCTGTTTTAGTTCTTTCGCATTATAACTGGTTTTCTCTCACTCCTTGTTCCTTTCTCCATGAAATCTAGTCAGCTCCTTACTAATAGAGTAGACCCTTCCATCATATATTTAACGAATATATATAACTCCACTATCTACCAGTTTGGATACACTGTCAACCGTATTAACATCGGTTCCTCGATCAACATATAGAGCACAGGGTTTCTTACGGATGTCAATTATCCTTCATCGGGATGCATACATATGTTCACACATGAATTAACTCGTCCTTATTTATATCGATTCTCCATTAAATACAGATCTTTCCATCAAGGACAATCATATGATAGGATACAGGAAACATATTGCCAACATTGTCTTTAAATAATTTACTAATTATGCGGGTTTGTTGGATGTTGTTTATTATTTCAAACCAATAAATAATGGCCTTACTATTGTTTATTATTTCGCAGGATTCACATGATTCATTTGATTCTATGGTCAGGTCTCTGAAGAAACCAATTAAACACTTAAATAGTCAAGATCTGGAAGACAGGCTTTACCCCCACCATAAATTGCTGAAAAACCGGCCTTCAGTTCAGCTTTCTGTGCTGAAGACGAGGGTGGATTTTCATGATCAGTTGAATGAAAATGAATCAGATATTCGGGATGCTTTTGAGGGCAGATCCATAATCCCCATAGATGAAGATCCCATTGCTGCAGAATTTCTGTCTGCGTTGAAGCACAAGTATAGTGTTGTATCGGAATACAAATTAGAGGACAACTATACCAAGTCTAAATCAACTGAATCCAGTTCTAGTGCTCTTGAACTTACTGAATTAAAGCTAGAAGCAGGATTTACAATCTCTAATGGGAACAGGTATGGTAGTTCCAATATTGGATTGGATGTCCGGAGCTCTGCAATAGGCACTGGACCTGATCGTAATGAAACCCAACTAATTCAATGTGATGAAAATATGGACTTTGATGATGATCAGGAAAACAAGCCAGAGCATTTTGGAAATATTGAAGAAACTGAAGAGGTTTCTTGTGATCGATTGAATCAACTCAGCCATAAGACATCTACTACAGTCTAGTTTGAATCAGAAGGAGAATCGTTTTTGCTTTCCCATAATGATGGATGTTTCTCTTTTCACGATATAGCAAATTCAGAGGTGTGGAGGTTTTAATTATTGTACTTAATTTTGGGGTTTATGGGTGTTATAATTTATACATTTTGGGATTTTATATTAGAAATAGGGAAAAGCCTAGGGGTTAGATTATTCTCATGGTTTAAATTTCTATATTTGAAATAAAATTCACCAATTTCTATTTAAAAAAATGATTTGCCTAAATATTTTATGTAGTTTAAATAGGATGTAGTTCATTTCAAAGACTGTTGAAATTTTGTAGAAACTATGATTGGGATTTCAAGAATATTTATGCACTCTTTAAATTTTACCTTAACATAAAGGGCATTTGATGTATGATTAATACTCAGTATTGTTATTTTCCAATCTCTAGGAGAAGGCTGAATATAAAGCTCCATATGGGCTTACCCCAACATGTGGGGTGATTGTTGGTTGATCAGAGCAGCTGGTTCAGATGGTCGCTTTGGTAAATATGTTGTAGCAGCATCTGCAGGTTGTACATTGGACTCAGGTTTCTGTTCATGGGACTTTTATAATAAAGAAATTATGGCATTCCATACTGAATCAGAGGCCTTCACTTCAACTTCCAGTACCATCTCTCCAGTTTTGGCAGAGAGGGATGTCTCAGGGAGAAATTTTGGATTTGCAAATGTTGTGCCAGAGAATCAACATTGGTGGTATAGGCCATGTGGGCCTCTTATGGTATCTACTACTAGTTCCCAAAAGACACTTAATATTTATGATATTCGTGATGGAGATCCTGTGATTTCAATGTGTTTTTTTTTTAAGTTTAGGTTTAATAGTAAATCATCAATGGGCTCTAAAATAAGGCCACATTGAAATCTTGGATACATGTTTCATGCCAAAATCAGTTGTATCTTCCATAAATACACAATCTTGGACCACTTTGTATAAATCTCCTTCTTGGACAATATTACATCTCCCTCATTATACAGGTGGTGTTCTTACATGCATAGCAAAGGCATTGTTTTGGCAATCATTTTTTAAGTCACTAGATATTGCGGGTACAAGGATCTACGGTCTCCACATGAAACTGTGTTGCCCGGAGACTCACTCTGCCTGTCCTTAAATTTGTAAACATAGTAGTATGCCAATGCTTCTTTCATTTTGTATGCATAAGACGACTTTTTGTCAAAGTCCATAATTGTTTTTAAGTTTTATCCATCCCAGTTTTGTTGTGAATGCACAGGTTTTTGGCTGAACACATCTCTGTTATATCTTTGTACTTTTCCTTTACTAACTATTTGAAATTTCTAGTTATATTTAGAGGTGTCTTTTAAGGGATGAGGGGAATTACTTGGATTTAGTGCTACCAGGCTTATCATTTATTCTCCAAATGAAGCCCTGTAATCTGTAACACTATATGGGCATGCAACTCACTTGTTAAAATATAGTTGATACAATATGTTGTACATGAAGCCTGGAATTGTGTACATTCCTGGAATATATTAATTTGCAGGCATGCTTAAAAGAGAGATAGGTTTTGATAAAATCAAAAACCCTGAACATGAAGAAAAAAAAAAGGCAATTATTTTATACAGATAGAACCAAGACACTATCTCCTCATTAATAACAAAACCTCAGTCCAAAAATCTTATGTACAAATTCTAGAAGTCGAAAGTTGAAAATTTCTGAAATGGAACCAAACCCTTTTCAAAAGAATAAATTTAGAAAAAACGAGGGTGAAGAAAGTTATCTTATCGAAATTTCCACATACCGTGTAAGCAAGGAATGATTACGAGTCCTGAGCAGTGAGACTGAGGAATTTCTCTTTTGTTGCAGGTTGCAGTTCTCTTCTCCAACACGATGAAAAGAAAATTCTTAGCTTTGGAGTCTGAAGCCCGAGTCACAACTTGGAAGTTGGTAAGGAAAATTATCAGGGTTGTTGCCATTTGGCTTGGAGTTCGCAGCCTAATTAATTTTCTTTAATGCATTTCCTTCAATGTTGCGCCAGTTGTCACTGGCCAGCAACCTTTACAATAAAATTTATTAGACCCGTCACGCTACGAGGAAAATTTGACGTGATCACTGATCATTGATTTCTTATTGTGATAACAAATATCGAAGATTTGCTATCCTATTTTAAAGTTTCATTTTTTTTTTTAAAATTGAAACCACCATCGGTATACCAACGCCTTGTAAGCGTCGCTCTTCTGACGTTTTGAACTATTTCCATTTTCGTCGGTCTTGTGACGTCCGTCGATATTGCGACAGTTCTAGAAACGTCGGAAGAGCGATGGAAAAAAGAGGTCGGAAGGGCGACGTTCAAAATTTCGGACCACATTTCGTCAGAATTGCGACAGTTCTTCCTAGCGTCGATATTGTGACGCTTCTGGAAAGCGTCGGTCTTGTGACACTTTTGCAATACGTCAATCTTCTAAAACATTTGTACGGCGTCGGAAATGCGACAGTTTAGACACGTCGGAAGAGCGACAGTATAAAGACGTCGGAAGAGTGACGTTCAAAACGTCGGACGAAATTTCGTCGGAATGGCAAGACTTTACAAACGTCGGAAGAGCGACGTTAAAAACGTCGGACCAAATTTCGTCGGAATGGCGACACTTTACAAACGTCGGTTTAGGAAATGTCGGAAAAGCGACGCGTGTTTGGAAGCGACGGAGAAGTGTCAGTAGTGCGACACTTTGTAAAGGCGTAGGAATTGCGACCGCATGACAAACCACGTTTTTCCCGGCCTCGAACTGTCGTTCTTGCGACGACTGTGTGTCGGAATAATGACGATTTGGCCGTCGGAAATTGCACCAAATTTTCTAGTGTTACTTTGCTGCAATGGGAAACTAAGTCTGATGACTACCAACAATTTGGGAGGGAAAATTTAAAAACCATCATCACTGATAAGAAAGTTCAAAATTGTCTTGATGAGGAAGTGGAAAGCAATGGCAATGTGAGCATATTTGATAGCAGAACCAAGCTTGCAACAAGTAGAAATGGTAGCAATTGTTTTTGGTGCCCTGATAGTAGCTACATGTGTAACATTTCAAAGCATAACCCAAGCATTTTTGAGAGCTTCAACTTGTCTTCTACAGTAAACGCTGGAGAAAGTAGAAATGAGAAGTATGGTAGCAGGCATAAATTAGACACTTATGTAGGAACTCTAAAGTCTGATTATGGTAGGAATCCAATTGTGAGCTCTACATTCCAAGATGATGATTTTGTTTTCCATGCAAATAATGAGGCCATTCTCATGGAAAAGATGAATCTGAATAGAAGAATCGAATCTAGATGGATCATTCTATCTGGAAAAAAACTTTCTTTATATTCCATCATTTAAAATATGACATGATTTCTTAACTATGATTCTAGGAAAGGAAAATAGACAGAGTTTGAAGAGTCCTCAAAACTATTCAAGGGTGTCTTAACAATGTTTACAAAGGGAAAATTTGTTGTTGTATCAAAAGAATAGAAACAGTGGTAAAAGGAGATAAGTTTTTGTCAAAATTGAAAGAGATCTTTTTTACTATGAGTATTAAAGGAGAGAATGGTTATTGTGTCACTTTGAAAGAGATTTTCTTTCCATGAATGGCTAGGGATATGCATAGTCTCTAAAAGAAAAACATCAGTTTGATTAGAAGGTCTAGATCAGTTTGAAGGAGCATTTGAAAAAAGTGTTTTAAACCAGTCCCTTTGTTGCTTAAACCACAAAGAAAGCAATGATCAAAACATGGACAGTCATCATTTCAAACTGAAGGTGTGCAATACATAAAACAGTGGTGTTGAAAGCAATTTGTTTAATAGAATAGATAAGAAGTAGTGGTTAGAGGATGAAGATTTTTGTCAATTGAAAAGAGTCTTTTAAACATTGATTTCAAAAAGCGCCATGATCATCTAAATCAAGGGAAAAATAGGGATTGAAAGGTAAAATCATCATAGTTATTGATGATCTGTTTGCAAAAGGATTGTTTATTAAAACAGTGAAATTGAAAAGGGCTAATTTGCAAATTTGAAAATCCTTTTGTGTTATGAGACAACTAAGGTTACACACAGTTGATAAAGGCAAAAATAGAGTTTTTTAAAAAACTTTCAAATCAGTTTAAAGAGTCATCTTGGCAGTGGTTTCAAAGAACACCTCATTTACTAAACCAAAGAAGAAACAATGATATAAGGGTAATGTCTTTGTTGAAAGTTTCAAAGGTTTTTTAGAGATAGTGAAAAGAAGAAACATATCTTGTTTTGTTTTAACATACCATGTTTGTCATGATCAAAGAAAACAATGACTTCAAATGAGTCCCTTTTTGTTTCAAATAAAAACAGAGAGACAATGAATAGGGGATGAAGATTTTTTCAAATTGAAAGGGATCTTCTTGCTGTGGATAACAAGGATAAAAATAGTGATTGAGGGGCAGAGGTTTTTGGTGCCAAAAACACAAACCACAGACATGTCTTGTTAAAGGCCTCTTGGCTCAAACACAATACTGAAGAGATGACTTTAGTGATGATGAGGAACAAGGAAAAGAGGCTAAACATAGCAGTGATAATGAAGAGCAAAGTGACGGGCAGTGAGGCAGTGATTAAAAGGAACATTATGGCAGCCAACATAGCAACAAGCATGAGGGTGATGAAACACAAAACAGTGAAAGGAAAGAGCAGGACCATCATGAAGAAGGCATTGACAAGGATAGAAAAGATAGCCCTCGAGAAAGCCATGATGAGGGCAATCAAACACAAAACATAGAGCACGGAGGGCATTCTCCAAAGCATGTGCTAACTGCCTCTCCTAGGCAAGGGGCCATGACTTCTTCACCAAAGCTAAAATTCCAAACAACAAGGAAGAAAACCAAGAAAAGCTCAAAACTGCCCAAAGAGGGCACCCGGTGAGAAAAAAGGAGAAAAACACCTCTAGGCTTGGAATTTTTATCTGAGTTTCTACACATGTTTCTAAAAATCCTTGAGGGACTTGCTCACCAAAATTGATCAAATTTTGACATGTTCTTGTTTTTTGACATTTTTGGGCCTAATTGCATAAAATAATGGGCGCCGCCATTTTAGTTTGGAGCATCCTCAACTCTTGAGAGTGGTACCATTGGATGCATTAAATTTAAAAGCATCTACTCAAAAAATTTTAGAGCATTTGAAGTTGTTTTGGTTCCCCAAAGATGCAAAAAACACTCACTTTTTCGACGCTCTTCTCACATATCAGCAAGGCCTATATTTTTGGGTTTTTTTTTCACTCAGTTCAGTATTTGAGAGACTTTTAGGCATCCGATTGGGAAAATTCAAGTTGTTATAGAAATTATACATCCAGATCTTTCCAACGAGCCATCACGAGCCTCATTTTGACATCGGGAAGGCTTCCAAAAGTTTCCCACAAGACAGAGGACTTTCTGTTGATATATTTCTTAAGTATTTTTGTAAAACAATGAACCTTTCTAAAGTGACTTTTCCTCATGTGCGTTTAGCTATTTTTGGGCATGATTAGTTATGAAAAGTCAATATATTTTCCTTTTTTAGCATTTTTTAGATATTTTATTAGATATTTTGTGCCTTGGGCTTTGCAAAGCCTCAAGGACAAAATCAGATATTTTGGATAGGCCAATGAGATTGCAAGTTGAACTAGGAGGTTTTCCTCACTATGGCCTATATATTCCAAAGTATTTCATTGTAAACGAGGCTGAACTTGATGAATATAAGCAATATATGGTTATACAAGCTTGGAAGAAACACTTGTCTCATGCATTGGATAGTATCTTGAATGTTTTTGGATGATGAAAGAGGTCTGTTGTTGGATTCCATGACTTGGTAAAATGGTATAGAGTCCCTCTCTATTTTGATTCTTAGTTTTCATTCATATTTCCATGTTCTTGCTTGCTATAAGACAGTAGAGAATAGATTTGAGACATGCCCTTGGAGACACCTCAAATTTCCTGTTTCTTTATAGCTTCTATGTTTTCTTCCTTCTTAGTCATATCAAAGAATCCTTGATTTCTCTTTGATAACTGAAGAATATTGTTTGCTTATTTCATTTATGATTTTATGCATACTAAGTATGATTCATGGTATGCCCTACTTACTCATGGCTAGTCATAGCTCCACCTCTGAAACCTCTCTTTGATTGATTAGATTTTCATTTGTTGAACCAAGGAGGTCTTGTACTGATCTTGCCCTTTGCCTAAAACTATGCAATCTTGCTTCAAAGTGCCCAATAGCCTGAAATACTATGCTTAGGCATTTCCTCATAGTGATTTGAGTTGCTTGTTTGTCTCAAATGTATTTCCCCAAAGTCTGATAGCCATTTCCTAAAGTTTAGAGAGTCATATATCTCTATGCATGGCTTGAATGTTTATTTCTATGCATTGATCAATTTATAGTTACATTTCTCATGATTAATGGTTAGCCCTACCATGTTTATGTTAGCTATTAAACTATTTATGTTTGAAATCCTCTGTTCTTCACAAATTTAATGTCTATCTCACTCCATTTTACCAAAAGATCCATTTTACCTCGAATCAAATCGGCCCTTCAACAACCTTGTATCACCATCTGACAACTTTCTTGACTTTTTCAACCCCATAGCCCAGTTGATATGACATCCTTTTACATATCTTAGTCTTTGATCAGCTCATCCCTCACAACCTAAAAACTAAAACCAAAAACCTACTTCATAACTAGCCTAAAATCAAGAACACAATAAGCAAACACATAGATATCCCTTACACAAATAGAGAGAGCCCTCTCTAAGTCCAGGAAGGTTAGGTCCTTGGGCTCCAAAGACTGGTTTGATGTTACACTGTCATTTGGCTTGCCAATCAACCAAATCATGAGACCCTAACAGTAAGTGAGGTAAAGAATTATTTGTAAAAATTTTTGGAACATTATGTTATTCAACAAAGTAACTCACCATGTGGGTCACTGATTATAATTGTATCAAATAAGGATGGCACTTGGCATATGCACATTGATTACAAGTTTTTAAACAAAAGTATGGTCGAGAATAGGTACCCCCTACCTAGGATAGATGATATTTTGGATCAATTTCAACAAGCCAAATACTTCACCAAGATATAATTAAAGTCAAGATATCAGAAGGTTAAAGTCAGAGAAGAAGAACAGTCAAGTATTGGTCCTAGCATTACCATACTTGCATCAACCCTTCTTAGTGGGGGTAGATGCAAGTGGGTATGCCATGGGAGTGGTATTGATGTAGGGAGTGTTATATTGGAATAATCCCTCTTGCATACAATAGAGATCTCCTTATATTTCCATAAAAAAATAGTAACAAGAATACAATCAGACTACACTTTCCATGATTATATATTTGCTTGAATCATAGACTAGAAAGGAGAGGAAATGGAATCCATGCCTTTTTATGACATGCTTGATGACGATCCTTGTTATGCCTCGATGGAACTCTTAAATGCTTGAAACAAACCTGCACACATAGAAACCAAAGGATCAAAGGCATATGCAGCATAGATGATTCAATATCTGAAACTAATGATCGAGGAGATTAGTAAATAACATAATTTTAATGGAAAAATAGAAATAAGATAAAATATTGATCAAAGCTATCAAACAATGTAGTGGGAAAAAGATCTCAATTGTATTAATTTAGAAATATAGAAGAGTCTTACAACCTTTTCCTTGATGAGGTGAAGCTCCTCCTACAAGTCTACAATCCTTTCCTTGGAGGATAAGTTATCCAACCTAATTTTACCAACATAAGTCTACCTTCAGAAACCTTTTTAACCCTCTAGCATGTAGTTGATTTATAGACAAAGAGGAGTAAGTTTTAGATCCATATCCAAATGATGAGATTCACTAAAGGTGGGATTAGGGTTCCTTGAAGAATGGGAATTAGCTCCATGATGCGAGGGGCTAGGCCCGAGTAGGCATGACCTCAAAGCTTTCAGTTGGGATATATTCGCCCATAAAATCTTTTAGAATTAAGTTTTTATTTTTACTTTTAGTTGAGTCATGTGTGCAGTCTATAGTGGAATACCGAGTGTAGTTATGCGTAGGTAACAATGGTAAAAACTAGGAATGCGCAGAAACTGGCTAGGAAAGCGTGCAGGTAACTAAAAGGTAGTTTTTTGGCCTTATTACCCAGAATTCTTGATTTCTTCAACGTGATTAAGTTGTTTAATTACAAGGGAGTGCTTTGTAACACATAAATTGGATGGCCAAAGATCCATTTTAACGATCAGTTGTCATGGTGAAAAAATGATGTGTAACAGATTTCTCGCTAAAGTGTAAAGTCAGAAAATATTTTTAAGGACTGAAGTGATTTATTGTTCCAAATATTGGATCGGAGACCATGGTTGGATACCTACAACAATCAATCAAGATTTAAAATGCAATATATAATTATCAATGAGGTATGCATTCCCATACTCAGAGTAAACATAACTTGATGAAATAGTAGGGAAATACACTGAGAATCATGTCAACAATAGACACAGTATGGAGACAAACATAAAATATGATTCTATCTGTAAAATCATGAATAAATAGCTCATCACAACTTGGATGGATGAAACTAGATCAAGGGTCTTAATCTCCATCTCTATTTATCCATAGTACGAATCTAACCATGTGAGTAAATTTCTTGAAGTCGAACATTGTAGAAACCACTTGATTACCAGTCAATGATGTGAATCGTTAACAAGTGTGAGAGAAACCACCACTAATGAAAATGGTCCTCAAGGAACTCTCAATACAATCTATGGATTGTGAAAGGATGTCTTGAAGGAAAACACTCATATAATCATTTGATCAAACATAAATGATGACAACCTATTGTCGAATGCAACAAACCTGACATTCAAGGCATGCAACCATCAAGGTAATAAAGAGGGTTTCTAGATCAATTTCCTAGATAATGAGATGAAGTTGAAAGGAAGCGATCTGTCGCAAGAGGGCCTACGACATGAAACTGATATCAAGTTTTGAAGAACGGTTTGCAAGGACTGGCTCAAGGATGGCTGACACCATTGAAGGCTACAATCGCCAGGTAATTTGAACTGAGGTTGGACTTATATTGAACATATCGATGACATGAAACTTAGACTTTGCAGAATTTGATTCAAGATAATACCCAAAGAGAGTTGAATACTTTCAATGAGGTTCGATTAACTGTGAGACAAATGGATTACCCAACCCAGGAACATATGTGACTAAGTGCCATGTTCAAGAGCGACATACTGCCATAGATGAAACACAAAATTGAACCCTTTTTTCCAATTTCCCCCCACCATTACTGCCAAGTACCTATTTATTTTTTTCAATCTTGAGGACAAAATTTTTTTCATGTCATGTAATATCATCCTTCAGATGAGTCCTTTGAAGTAATTTTATTGAACCCTAGGAAGGAGTGGTTCAGTCTCATCATGATTGATGAGTCCTACACTATTTAGATTTTACAAGTCGAGTGAAGAGGTAACTCGATTTTGTTTCATGTTTAAATAGTTTTAAAAGACACAAAAATAAAACTTGTTCATTTCTTTCAACGTAATTTTTATCGATCGTATATAAAGTAAATCATAATGTTTTTCAGTTTTAAGGAGTCAGGAGAAAAATGTAAGTAAACTCCATAATGCTATTTTTCGTAAATTTAGTCCCTCGAGCCTGAAAAGGGATAAAATAATGTAGGAGAGAACTCTACTGACCATGTTTAGTCAACATATACATTTTTCGTAAATAATCTAGTTTAGTCTAGAAAAGGGATAAAATTATACTTAATAGACGATTGTTCATTACTTTCTCGAGTTCGAATAGTCAAGTGCTCGATGATATTTTCATGTTTAGAGAGTCTTAAAAGGGTTTAAAAGAGAAATAAATGGTTTTTTTTTCATATTTTTCAAGAGCCCAAAAAAGTGATAAAAGTTTGCTCGACATCAAAATGATCCATTTTTATGTTATAACCTGTTTTTTTCACATTAAACCCAAAATATTATCATAACTGCTAAAAAAATATAGCAAAAACCCAAAAAAAAGAATTTAAAAGGCCAAAGACATATAAAATAATATTTTATTGGCCTAAAAACCTATAAAAGTTAAAAAGTAAAATCATTTTCACCATTTGAGTTTTTAGCCAATTGAGAGCAAAAAAGAGGGTTTTTTACCACAAACTTTAGAAGTTGATTCTTAGCAAACCGGTGGACGAAATCGAGAACCGTCTTCTCCAGGTAAGAGATCACTTCATTATCTTCATTTTCATTGGAATATTTTACATTTAGTGATCTATTTTGATTTTTTGGGGTTGTTTTTCTTTCTAAAATGTGCCCTTGGATATGCACAGTTACCCATTATTGGGACCAAGCACACCAACTATTTTTTACACACAGAAATTCATAATTTGCGTGGTTTTTCACCTGAGAGACCATGAAAATGAGCTCTTATTATAAAAATCGGTCGTGTAAGCACCAAGGGATTTTCAAAAAACAAGAAATACACCCCAATTTTTTGCAAAATCACCCACATTATTTTCTAATCTTCCACATTTGTTGTTTTCATGGTTTTTGATTGTTTTTAATGGAGTGGAGAGAGAGAGAGAAATAAAACCAATATTTTGAAGCTCTTAATTATCCAACAAAATTACAGGCCCTAAGAGATTGTGGCCGATACAAATATTAGATAATCCCAGGGATGAAATCTCAACTAGATCTCATGACATGGATGGTGAGGGCATGTGATGTCCAAGATCAGTGTTTCGTGATAGGAGATCACCAACTCACTATAGATGTTGATAATATATATTTTTTTACTGGGCTCTGTCATATAGGGGTGGATATATCTTTTTATGGACACAAGCCAGGTGGAGAAGCCACTGCCACTTATTTGAGGCAACATTGTGTTGATGGGGCTCCGATCAAGGATGGAATAATTGACATCAAAACCATTGAGCGGATCCCTTTGAGAATCGTTGCCTTTATAGTTTCCAGGTTATGTGGAAGTGTAATGCTTAACTTGGTTAAAAAGGCTCAAATGTATATCGTCGTGGAGTGTTCACAACCCACTATATTCAATTGGTGTGAAGGGGTAATTTCCAACATGAAAGGGAAACTAACTAGAGAAAAAATAGGGAAACTCAAGAACTTTGGATATGGTGCTATCCTGATTTCATTTTATTTAGAGAAGATTCCCCTCCTTTCCCCACAACAGTTTTTAGCAGAGGTTGGAGGACCTCGGGATCCTCACATTATTTTATAGGTCTTGTTGATGGCTCCCCATGGAGGCGATGACCCAGTGGTGAAATATTCTCTTGAGTTCTTCGGGTGGCTGGAAAATCAGATCATTATGATCAAACGTGTTGAGATTCAACAAGATGATGAGCTTAGTGAAAATCAATCACCTTCACTAAGTGGGCCTGCAGGCTATTTTTAGGTGTAAGTCTATTTTTAGACTATGTCTATTTTTAAACATGGTGATCATATTTCAGAAGTTGCAGGATGTTATTTTTGGATGGTTGGTCAAGTTGGAAAAATAGATGAAATTCTATTTTTAGAATATTGGGCGAAGTCTATTTATAGATCGTCGATCTAAAAATAGAAGTGTCGATTATTATTAGCTCTTAATAATAATCCGAAAATAAACATCAACTTATTCTCTTGAAGCACTTAATTTCAATGTATATATTTGTCAAACTAGTGGGCTGAAGGAATTACGCAATTCCTAGGGTTTACTGGTGGTTCATGCATGGAGGACTCAGTTAGAACTGAAGTGGCAAAGTTATGACAGAGTTGGAATAGTAGTTCATGGAGTTGTTATTCAGTTTAACTCAGTTAATGAAGTTAAACTCATTTGAGCTAGTTGTATTTAGTCTAACTGAATGATACACTAGTGAGAGTGGAGTGAATTAATTAGTTAATTAATTCCCAAATAATAACTCATTAATCAAATGAACAAATACAACAGTTAACTACAGTGCATGTCAGTTCCAGTAGAGACCTAATGGAGAGGTAGGTGAAATGGCAAGATGGACTATCTATTGTGACTATAATGATGCATTGGTTGTACCACACACACATTGGAGTTTCCAATGAGGATTTCACAGTAAAGGTAAGGTAGATTTGAATTCACTCAGCGGTATTCTTCAACAGGGATTGCGTAGTGGAGGTAGTCTATTAGGTGGCAAGAAATCAGTGCATGGATTTGCAGATTTCTTCTGATTAGTGTGTGACGATTGATTGTACTGAGAGCTTGATGTACTAAGCTTTATATGGGATTGTTACATGATCTCCATGATACATAATATATGATAGTTGGGGTTTTCAGCTTCAGGCTTTCCTGTTAAACAATTGCGTTATGTGAGATTTTTTTTATTGCTTCATATGTTTGCATTTGAGTTTTTATATTTCCATAAAAGATTAACAGTGGAAGGATTATGTATTTAGCAAGAAGATAAATATTGTTAGATCAGGAGAATCTGGATATATTCATGCATATTTTATGTAATTTATACATGGTATCAGAGCAGTGTTAATTCTTGAGGATTTTAATTGTGAAGAATTGCTGAGTTTGTGTTGGTGGACAATTCGAATTTGCTTCAAAAAATTCTTGGTGCAACAGTTGAGTATACATTGAAATGTCTTTCAATGGGTTGAAATTGGAGTATGCCCTTGATGGCAGCTTGAATTACATAGCTTGGAAGGATAGGGTGGAGGTGGTGCTAGAATATAATGGACTGAAGGAGTTCATCGATAGCAATGTTCCTAAGTCGGGATCTAGCAATGCTACATTACTTGACGCATGGAAAAAGAAGGTAGCAAAGTCAAGAATAAATCCATTGGAAGGTGTGAAGGACCATATTGTGTCTATAATTCACGGGAAATCCATTCCATTTTCAATGTGGAAGGCTTTGACATATTTGTTCGAAAGCAGCAGCGACTAGAGAAAGTTGGTGCTGAAAGATAAGCTCAGAAAAATAAAAATGGAGAAGGGCGACAATATTCTTGTCCACAGTAGGCATGAACTGGGAAGTGTGGGGATTACTGTTGATGATGAAGACTTGGTGATCTTGGCTCTCCTTGGGCTTCCGAAGATTTGGCATAGCTATGAAGACTCTATTAATGGACGGGAGAAACTGTTGGGTTGGGAGCGACTTTGGTCGGATCTTGTGCAGGAGGAGATAAGGCGAAGTACCAGGGATGGATCTTCATCGAAGAATGAAGATGAAGAGAATTGTGGTTTGGCTTCCAAATCAAGGAAAGGGAAGGGGAAGAAATTTCCTCCAAAATCCGAGGCTAAAGGAAAGAAGCAGGATTTGTCCAAGGTGAAGTGTTTTCACTATCACGAACATGGGCATTTCTCCACTAACTACCCACAGAAAAAGAAGAACAAGAAGGTTGTTGGAGCTGCAACTAGAGAGGCCTTAGCCTTTCAATTTGAAATTTATTTCTCTTTGATCACATTCTTGGTTTCAAGCTCAATGGGATCAGTGTGGTATCTTGATAGTGGTGTTTATTTTCATATGACGGGAGACAAG
Organism: Pinus albicaulis; assembly: GCA_034641835.2. Lineage (NCBI taxonomy): Eukaryota > Viridiplantae > Streptophyta > Pinopsida > Pinales > Pinaceae > Pinus > Pinus albicaulis. Next base: position 601,676,517 of record CM076579.1, on the reverse strand, counting down.
GAGTTGTTTAGTGACTTGGAGGAGAAGGATCTCCAAATGCATATAGAGATGGGCAATGATGGTTGATACAATGCAACCGAAATTGGGACTATTACCTTTGAGAGGGAGTCAGGTAATCCATTTCTGTTGAAAGATGTTATGCATGTTCCAAGACTGAAGAAGAACTTGGTATCGGTCGCAATGTTGGAAGACAAAGGTTATGATGTTGTTTTTAGTGATGGAAAATATTTCCTGTGACATGAAACAATGGGTCAAACCAAGAGGATAGGGATTCAAGTTAAGAATATCTACAAGCTGGAGGTAGATGGATGTGTTGAAATGATGGGCAAAGTAGAAGAAGTGGTGAAATGGGATGAGGGCGAACTATGCCACAGGAGATTGGGCCATCTTCACCATGGTGCTTTGAATATTTTGTAGCAAATTTCTACTGGGCTTCCCAAGGGTACTCTTGCGTAGTCAAATCAGTGCAAGGGATGTACTATAGGTAATTTTGTGAAGACCACCTTTCATGAGAAGGAGAACCATGCTTCGGTGATCCTGGAGAGAATTCACACAGACATGTGTGGACCTTTCTCGGTTGCTTCAACAGCAAAAAAGAGGTATTATGTTATATTTTTTTATGAATATTCTCATAGATGCTATATCTTCTTCATGAAGAAGAAGAGCGAAACATTCTCATAGTTCTGTGAGTTTAAAGCATTGGTGGAGAAGGATTTGGGGAAGCAAATGAAAGCTCTATGGAGCGATAATGGTGGTGAATATATCTCGAGCGAATTCAAAGACTTCTGTAGCAAAGAAGGAATTTGAAGAGAACTCATAGCGCCTCATAACCCACAGTAGAATGGGGTTGCGAAGAGGAAGAACATAGCGATTGTGGGTGCTGCACGAGCTATGCTACATGACCAGAGCCTACCGATCCACTTGTGGGTGGAAGCATGCAACAATACGGTTTATGTGAAAAACCATTGTCCTCATAGAGTACTTGGCATGAGTACACCTGAAGAATATTTTATTGGTAAGAAGCCTGATATTTCTCATTTGAAGATTTTTGGCTCATCTGTTTACATTCATGTGACAAAGGACGCCAAGAAGAAGCTGGAGCTGACTGCAGAATTTGGGATATTTGTGTGGTACACAGAAACACCCGATAATTATCGTGTGTATTTTCCAAATAGTTAGATGAATATGGTGCGATGGCATATAAAATTAAATGAGGTGAAAGCCATGAATTTGTCACTTGAGAGGGAGATACACTTGCATGAAAAGGAGGAAATTCTTGTTCCCAAATATGAGCCTCTAGATGTGGAGCAGCCACAGGAGGAGATTCATGGAGTTGAAGAGTCCACTCATGCAAAACCAAACATCAGACAAGGCAGAAAGCATACCACAGAAGCTGAGAGACTGAAGCTTGATGTGGCACAAAATGTAGGAGTCCCTACATCAGAGCACAGACAGAGATAGTCACCTGACCTATTTACTGGATACATGGCTCTTATGAGCAAGTGTATCGTGATAGAGCCATCCTCTTTTGAAGAAGCAGTGCAGAAGCCCACATGGGTAGATGCCGTGGTGGAGGAGTATGACTCCATTGTCAGAAAAAGTGCTTGGGAGATTGTTCCAAGGCTATTGGGAAAATCAGTTGTAGGATCAAGATGGATCTAATAGGTAAAGCAAGCTACTGATGGGAGCATCGAGAAGTATAAGGCAAGATTTTTTTCTTGGGGCTTCTCACAGATCGAGGGGATTTATTATGAAGAAACCTTTGCACCTGTTGCACGATATTCTTCCATAATAACTATCCTTTCTCTCTTAGCGCAGATGGGTTGGCACATTCATCAAATGGATGTGAAGACTACGTTAGTTAATAGGATAATTGAGGAAGAGGTGTACATTGAGCAGTCTGAAGGATTGGAGATCTTCAGCAGCGAGTCACATGTGTGCAAACTCAAAAGAGCATTGTATGGGCTGAAGCAAGCACCACGTGCTTGATACACACGGATCGACAGCTATTTCACTGGACTTGGCTTCACCAAGGGTGAGGCAGATGCAAACCTCTACCAACTTGTGGTGGAGGGTAAGCTTTTAATCATTGTTCTTTATGTTGATGATTTAATATTAACACGTGATGAGCAGTTGATACACTCATGCAAGGCAGATCTTGCAAAGGAGTTTGAGATGAAGGATTTGGGCCTCCTTCATTATTTTCTTAGATTGGAAGGATGGCAGTGGGAAGGTGAACTGTTTTTGTCCCAAGGCAAGTATGCTCGGGATATACTTGAGAAGTTTCACATGTAAGGCTGCAAGCCTATCGACACTCCTCTTCTAGGAAATTGGAGGAAAGAGGATGCTACATTGGCAGAGGTAGTGGATGCCACTATTTATCGATAGTTGGTGGGTTCGCTCATGTATTTAGTTAATACAAGACTTGAAATATGCTATGCAGTGAACCAGCTTTCACAAGCAATGGCTAAGCCTACCAATCTCTTTTGGAAGGCAGGCAAGCATGTCCTGAGATATCTTAGGGACACATCTGAGTATGGCTTATGGTACAGATAGACGGATGAGGTGAAGTTGCATGGCTTCACGGATGCAGATTGGGTAGGCAGCCCAACGGGAAGAAAGAGCACATCAGGAGGGATTTTCAGTATCAGATCTACAACAGTTTCTTGGTACAACAGGAAACAAAGATCCATGGCACTTAGTTCAGCGGAAGCAGAATACATGGCAGCAAGTCAAGCTGCATGTGAGGCTATCTGGATGAGGAAGATCCTGGTTGGTTTGTTCGATTCACATTTAGATACTATAGTGATACATTGTGATAATCAGAGTTGCATTAAACTCTCGATTAATCCTATGTTTCATGACAGATGTAAACATATTGATATCTGGTATCATCATATCAGATATTGTGTGCAGCGGAAGATCATGTTGCTTTAGTACATTCCTACAGAAGATTAGAACACAGATATTCTGACGAAGGCGCTCACCAGGAGAAAACTCAAATACCATAGAGGCAGGATCGGGGTGAAGGATAATCCCTATCTTGTTGAGAGGTAGTGTTGAGATTCAACAAGATGATGAGCTTAGTGAAAATCAGTCACCATGACTAAGTGGGCCCGCAAGCTATTTTTAGGTGTAAGTATATTTTTAGACTATGTCTATTTTTAGCCATGGTGATGATATTTCAGAAGTTGCAGGATGCTATTTGTGGATGGTTGGTCAAGTTGGAAAAATAGATGAAATTCTATTTTTAGAATATTGGGTGAAGTCTATATATATATCATTGATCCAAAAATAAAAGTGTCGATTAGTATTAGCTCTTAATAATAATCCAACAATAAACATCAACTTATTCTCTTAGAGCACTTAATTTCAATGTATAGATTTGTCAAATCAGTGAGCTGAAGGAATTACGCAAGTCCTAAAGTTTACTGGTAATTCATGCATGGAGGACTCAGTTAGAACTGAAGGGGAAAATTTATGACAGAGTTGGAAGAGTAGTTCATGGAGTTGTTATTCAGTTTAACTCAGTTAATGGAGTTAAACTCAGTTGAGCTAGTTGTATCTAGTATAACTGAATGATACACTAGTGAGAGTGGAGTGAATTAATTATTTAATTAATTCACAAATAATAACTCATTAATCAACTGAAAAAATACAACAGTTAACCATAGTGCATGTCAGTTCCAGTGGAGACCCAGTGGAGAGGTAGGTGAAAGGTCAAGATGGAGTATTCATTGTGACTATAGTGATGCATTGATTGCAACACACACACATTCGAGTTGCCAATGAGGATTGCACAGTAAAGGAAAGGTAGATTTGAATTCATTCAGGGGTATTCTTCCACATGTATTGCATAGTGGAGGCAAGCTATGAGGTGGCAAGAAATCAGTGCATGGATTTGCAGATTTCTTCTGATTAGTGTGTGACGATTGATTGTACTGAGAGCTTGATGTATTAAGCTTTGTATGAGATTGTTACATGATATCCATGATATATAATATATGATAGTTGGGGTTTTCAGCTTCAGGCTTCCCCGTTAAACAACTGTGTTATGCGTGATTTTTTTTACTGCTTTATGTGTTTGCAATTGAGTTTTAAAATCTCTGCGAAAGATTAACAGTGAAAGGATTCTGTATTTAGCAAGAAGATAAATATTGTTAGATTAGGAGAATATGGATATATACATGCATCCTATATATAATTTCTACAAAAGGATTTTCATGTGTAGGTATTGATCGCAAAGGTGACCCATATATCCCACTCCCAACAAGGATGCATTGGGGTGAGCTAGGAAAAAAATTATTATTTTTATGGTTTTTATGTTTTATATTTTTATGTTTGTTTTTTTAATTCAAAGCTAATTACCCGAATTGTTCATGTAGATATTGGCCCGGCTAGAGTAGCAGGACTACAAAATTTTAACAGGCGGGGAGATCAACCAATATTTTTTTCGGTGCCTAACCCTGATGCAGCAGAGGCCTTGACTGAGCTAGAGCATAACCTAGAGAGATTGGCCCTAGACATTATAGAGACTAGGCTTGATGATTTTCCTATGTAGTACCATAGGCAGGTAGTACGATTTCCAGGGCTGATAAAATTCCTGCTACGATGAATATCATGTGCTATAGTCTTCTATCATGATCACCATGACACTTCGTTTCTAGTCTTTAGGGCTAGATTTTGATATTTTTGTATCAACATGTTCAGATAATAAAGGCCACAGGGCCTCATTTTTTTGTATGACATTTTTTGTAACACACCTTTTACAGAATTTTTACCTAATGGAAACTACTACTTATTATCCCAGTTTATCTTGTTCAATATGTGGATGAATATTGTTTTTGTTTACAAATGTTGCAAATGTGTATTTAATAGATGATTTTCCAATGCATTAGTTAATAAGTTTAAATTTCTCGGAATATGTTAATATTCAATGTAATCAAAATATCTTTCCAAGATACGAGCTCGTAAAAAAATTCTTAGCATTGTTTAACTTATTACTGCAAAGACATTGTTTAAATGTATTACTATGAGTTGTGAATATAACCTAATGATCAAATGACAAATTCCAAATGAAATGGCATTAGATAATAGGTAAATCACTGCACTATACTTTTCTATGTTATTTTTCATTCAACCAAGGAATATCCCATGAATAGAAACTAACTCATCAATGGGCGAGAAAATAGCCCAAGCCACAGAGGAGAGATTATGAGTACTATGACTAGCACCATCAACGAAGAAAATGTAATTCTAAGGGAACGTCACCATCTGAAAATCAAGTGTAACACAAGATAAGCATGAGAAGTAGCAGGAAATCGTAAAAAATGCAAATCCTCTTGCACACACTCATAAAAATATGATACAAGTAATTCCCAACATCTTCACAAAATGAATCACACATAATATTTCTTCAAGTAAACACCATTCCTGGACTCTCCCAAAGAAGCACCATCATAGTCAACTAGTTCATAGGCCCCTTTATCTAGTACATTTTTTACAATGTAAGGACCATGCCACAGGGGCTAGAATTTATCAACACCTATTTTATAATGTGCTTGATCATAGACCAAGACTAGTTCACCTTCCAAATATAAATTAGGATTCATATTTTGGTCCAACTGAGCCTTAACTTGTTTCTTATGAGCCGGACTAGCCATTGCAGCATCAGGGTGAGTCTCATCTAGACGTGCTAAGTAAAAAAACAATTCTCTTCCCCTGCAGAGGTAGCTAGTAACAATTCAATGGCCAATTTAAATGAAAAAATTTCACATTCAATTGGCAAAACTGACTCCAAACTGTAAACAAGTTGGAAGGGAGTAAAGCCAGTTGATGTTTTTGTAGAGGTACATGTTATGCAAAATAATGGATTATGGATAAAACACATTCCCTAAGTGTGGTGCTATGCATTTAGAACAACAGATCAAAGAATTTGCAGACACATTCTCTAAGAGTAAATAGACACACATAAATATAGAAGAACTTACTTGTAATCCAAGTGCTTCCTATACTCCTTTTGTCGCTATTGTTGTAGCTTCCAATCCAAATTTGATCACCAGAATAGTTCCTACAAGTATAAAAACTAAACAATAAAGAGATTGCAATATATAGATGGCTATTTATCTTAATCAGTTAAATCAATGAAACATGAAACATATATATCAGTTAAGAATCGATGATATGAAAGATAGAAACATAAACAAATGCATATATGGGAAAATGAACAACAATATTTATTAATGGATATAAGTGGGAGGTTACAACCAACAATCAATTTGATGTCACTAGCTCCAGCATTCATCCCAGATCATCACCATAAACATCTCACCACCAGCATATCACTCTTATCACACTCAATTGAGAATCCAACAACATTTCTTTACCAAATTTATTCTTTCCATAGCACTAGGATCTGTGCTCAATTTATAGGGAAACTGAAGGTAGTTTCTCAATAGATGACTTTCTAATGATAGCAAAGACATGTTCCCAAGCTTAGAGGTGTTATATGGACACATGGATTCGAAGTTTGACACATATGGACTCTTTTAGAAGGCACTGGTCATGTGGAGATTCCAGAACAATGAGAATTTCGCTCTCATTTGAACAACGCACTCTTGAATGTCAGGAAGTGCTTTGCAGAGCACCCTTGAATATAGGTAACTTCATATGCAAAGTAGTTAGTCCCTTGAGAGACTGCGTTGGTGAGCTCATAGGTGATATAACATGTACTTCAAATCTTGGAAACCTTGCAATGGAAGTCATGGATGATTTGTTCTTCTTCTTATATTAGGGCATGTAGCAACTGAAATGATAGGGGATGATAAACCCTATTTCATTGGTTCTTGAGATGATATCCTAGTTTAACCAGGTCATTGGGAATGATGCCAAAATTTACCTATAACACATTCCCCCTAAAGCATGAAGTCAGAATAATAACAATATTTTTTGAATGAGATTCTTTACACTATGACGGGCTAGAATTGAAGCGGAGTGGCAACCTGCATCAATATTACAATACATTACATCATGATATATCCTCTTGATCATGAATCACAAAGGGAAGGAATTCCCATGCTCATCACATAAACTATCCAATAACATGTACATAGTGCAGAAAGCCGTCTACATTGGAATGTTGCCCAATACAGACATGCCTACAGATATAGGCCCATGTTCGAATGACAATCTGTATGTAAGGTCACCGTATAGATGATGTGTACAAAAATATTGAAATCGTATCCCAGATGGCTGAAACTAGATCTAGGGTGTTCTTATCTCGTTCACTCGATCATTCGAGTACAAATCTAGCCATGCGAATATATGATTTGTAGTTGAACATGGTAATACATCGTTTGTTTACTAGATAATGATGTGAGATGTTAACAAATGTGAAAGAACCACCATTGATGTTAATGGCCCTCAAGGTAATGCAATACATTTCGTAAGGCGTGAAGAGATTATTTGATGTTGAACGCAAAACAAAATATTTCGGTCAAAAGTCCGGAAGCGAGGATCTTGTCGATGTTGTAACAAGCCTCATGATACTAGAAGATGATGTTTCTAAGTAAAATTCATGGATGATGATTTTACGTCAACAGGAAGTAACTTTATTGCGAAACAAGAGTTACTGATTTCAATGACAAAATGTGACTTCATATTGCAATTTTCAGGGATGAATGTCATGAGAATGAAGGTTTATGAGTATTTCAGAAGGATGAGTATTCACTGGATGAGTTCTCTTGAACATATTGGCGACATTGAGATGAGTTGGGAGCATTGACCCAAAACCGAAGTGAAGGTATGATGAACCATAGGTATGAATGAACCATCAAGAATATTACCCAACCCAAATAGTCATGATGATGGAGTGAAGTGTCATGTTCAAGAGCGACCTACTATTGTAAAAGTTCTGTTCACTTTCCCAAATTTTCCCCGGTCATTTGTCGACCAGTGCCTCTTTATTTTTTAAAAATATTGAGTAGGATAACATATGCTTGATCTATAATTCAACCCTTTAGGAAAATAATGTATCACTATTTAATAATTTAACGAATCTAGTGATGAATTAAACTCGATTCTTGCCATGATAGACAAGCCCGTCGCTATTTTATTTTTTAACGAGCCTAACGAGAGTGACAATCTAGTCCTTTTTCACATTTAGAGAGTTTGAAAAAGAGGATGAAAGAAAACTCCATAAGTAATTTTTCATAAAGTTGTCATTGAGATCTTAAAAGGTGTAAAATGATATGTGAGAGAACCTCCTAGCCATGTTCGACTAAGGCATTCCTTTTTCATAAATAATCTATCTCAATCCAAAAAAGGGTTAAACTTATACTGATTAGATATCAATTTCACTTTTACGAGCTTGAAAATACAAGTGCTCGACAATATTTTCACATGATCAGAGTCTGAAAAGAGCTAAAATAAGACTCCAAGGGTTCCTTTTTCGCTGTTATTGAAGCTTGAAAAAGAGATAAAAGTGCGCTTCAAGTCCTTTTTCATTTTTATTAAAGCTCTAAAAATACAGATAAAAGTATGCTTTATGGTCAAATCATTCTTGAAATAAATCTGCATGACTAATCTGCTCATCAGTTGTAAACCTGTTCAGAGCAACATCAAATGGATTAAAAATACCCGTTTCATGATAAAAAATGAATAAACCATAGTCACAACAATAAATATGAATTGAAAAAAAATCAAATGACTAATTAAAATATATTTACTATTCATTTTTACCATTTTAAGGTTACCATTTGCATTTTGGAGCTCTGAACCTGTTTTTTCCCCCGAATTTTAGCTGTTGATTGCGATCGATTCTATGGATGATTTTCATCACTGTTTGATCCAGGTTGGTGCCATAAACCCTCTATTTATTTTAGTAGTCATTTCATTTAATTTCACTACAAATTTTTAGGGATTTGGTCCCCTTAGGGTAAATTCTTTTTCGAAAGAGGGCAACACACCCTTGAGCATCGAAAACTGCATTGTGGAGCACCTAAAATGAGTCCTAGATGCATATGAAACACACTATCTATTGATAAAGACTGTGTTGGGTGTAACTCACATTCTTGATTCTTGAATTGTACCCAAATTTTGCCTAATGTTTTGCATGAAAAGGATTCTAATGAGTCTTATGGTTATTTTTAAGGGATTCATCGGACTAGAATGATGATTAATTGGAGAGAAAGAGAGCATAAAAAATAAATATGATTTCCCTTAATGATCTGGGTACTGTAAGAGCCCTAAGAGATTGTGGGTTATTAAAGTACTTCTTCTTGTCAGGTATGAGGCAAAAAATAGAACTTTTGGAGTCCCTAGTTCATGCATGGGATCCGGAAATTGAGGCATTTCATATTAGGAACAAACTGGTTCCCATTACAGTGGAGTATGTATATTTTCTGATAGGCTTGTCGAGGAGAGGCTTACCCATTTCTCTCTCAGGGCTTGCTCTCGGAGGAGAGACAGTGAGAGACTATGTTTTGCCGTATTTTTATCTATGAACAAAGACAAGCAAGGATGGGAAAATAAACATCTGTGGCATTCATGATTTACCTTCGAGAACCATTCTATTCACGATCGCAAATCTTACCGACACCATTACACTACATGTAGTGAATAGATCTTATATGCAGTATTCCAAAAAGTGTATGGAGCCAATAGTTTTCAACTGGTCTGAAGCTTTACTTTCTCAAATAAAAGAACAATTGAACAAGGCAAAGGAAGGAAGGAAGAAAAACTTCAGTTATGGTTTGATCCTCATTTATTTTTCCTTAGAGAAGATTCCACTGATGCAGCCTCAGCATGTGACATTGGATGTGTCTAATCCTAGAGATTCGAGAATGCAGAGATGGGTAGAACTGATGGCTAGACATGTAGGACAATCATCCATCGTGTTCTCGACTGCATTCTTTGCCTGGTTCAGGCGACAGGTTATCGCCATCGATGAGTATGCATACGCAGGCATCGATTTCTGAGGAGATATAGACTTATCCTTACCAGAAGGCGCTAAGTGGGGTGAAATTGGTAAAAATGTTTTTGGCCATGTTTTTTTTATTTTCCTAAGTTTTATACAACATTTTTTATTTTGATGTTTTCCCAATACTAAACTAAAGTTATAATGTAATGCAGATGTTGGTCGATTTCAACCAGTGGAGGAACCAGAGCATGGAGTGGATGAGCCAGCAGAGAGGGTTGTTGGGAGGGAAGTCCTTCAAGATTTAGACATGGCTAAGACTCTCACTAAGCTTCGGTAACATATAGAGGGGTTGACCTTCGGGATTCCGAATTTCCAGATTGAAGAGTTACCCATGCGACTGCAGCACCACACTATTGGCATTCCTAATTGTTGGATGTGGTTACTCCATAGGATAGCTATATCTATAGCATGTTACCATGAGCATGACTAGTTTAATTTTGACATGTTACATACATTTTGAGGTCAGATGACCAATGTGTCTTGGGCACAATTTTTTGTAAAAACATATAACTATCCATCTATTTGATTTCAGTGTTTTCCTATGTTTATTGAAGAATCATATTCAATTATGTGAATGCATCATTACATGTGTTGAAAATGTCTATCTATAACATGATCAGCTAAATAATCAGTCAATGTGTTCAAGTTTCTGGAAATGTGTTGATATTGAATAAAATCAAAGTGTCTTTCCAAAAGTCGAAGTCTTAGGAACAAATGATGCAGTGTTTGATTTCTAACAGTATAAAGACTAGTAAGTTGTAATACCTCAAGTTGTGAGTCTAATCTTACGATTATGCGGTTAATACCAAATGAAATGGGATCAGAGAGAACTTCGATCAACGTGTTATACTCAACAATATTGTTTGTCAATCTATCGATACAAATCCCTTGAAAGCTCACTGATTCGTTGTTCGGAGCAAAAATGGCCCACATTGCAGAGGATATATTCTGCATACTACGATTAGCACCATCAGCATATCCAAAAAATGGTTCCAAAGATTCAAACATATGCGATAAAATGTAAAGCGGATTGCTAACGTAAAGAAAAATCTAAAAAACAAACTAAGACATTGAATGCAAATCAACAACATATATATACAATATAATACAAAAAATTACTACACTCATGATTAAGCATCGTAATGTTTCAGATACAACCCATTTTGGGGTTGTGTTAAGGAATCCCATCGTAATCTACCAAATCATAGGCACCCTTACCAAGAAATATTTTGAAAATATAGGGGTCGTGCCATAATGGCTCAAATTTCCCTGTACCTATTACATTAGCTTCATAATTATAAAGAAGGACCAAGTAGCCCTCTTAGAAAATGCAAGGTTGGACATTTTTTTCATATTGTGCCTTTATACATCTCTTATGTGCTTCTTTGGCTAATTTGGCTTCATGATGCATTTCATCAAGATGGATGAGGTTAAAAAGATGTGCTTCTTCATCTAAGGTGTTACGTAACAAGTCGATTGCGAGTTTTAATGACGGTATTTCACATTGGATTGGCAAGATAGCTTCCAAACCATACACCAATGAAAAGGGAGAAAATCCAGTTGGATTTCTTACCAAGGTTTGGTACGCCCACAAGGCCGAGTACAGGATCAAATGATAGTTTTGTTTATGAACTCATATCATTCGTTGAAGCACTCGTTTAAGAATCTTGTTGATAGCCTCAACTTGTCCATTTTATTGTGGATAATAAGGAGTAGTACCCTCATGTGAAAATCCTAATTTGGCAGTCAATTCAGTCATCATGTGATTTCTAAAATGCTTACCATGATATGTGACTATAGCCTGTGGGACCCCAAACCATGTAATGACATGATTAAAGAAAAAAAATGCAACTATTTGTCCTGTGTTTTTGAATGTGGGCATTGCTTCGACCCACTTTGTAAATTAGTCTACTGTGACAATAATATAACTGTGCCCCCCAGATGAAAGAGGGTTACAGGTCATGAAGTCAATGCCCCATTTTGAAAATGGTCCCACAGAGACAATAGGATGCATTGGCGCTGGAGGTTTGCGTATTTTACGATCAAATATCAGGCAAGCATGAAAATTTTTTATCGAGAGGATGTAGTCACGAAATATGGTAGGCCAAAAGTAATTGATGTAGAGTATCTTCTATGCGGTAGCATATCCAGGAAAATGTCCACCACAAGCCCCAGAATGACAATCATTTAAAACCTTTTCGGCCTGCTGATAAGTGAGGCACCTTTCTAAAATTTTATCGACACCACGACGATAAAGTGTATCGCTGACGATCAGTAAATATTTGGCTTGGTATCGAATACGTCACTAGTCAAAGTGAGAGGTACCAGGCCGAAAATTATGGGTATGGAGATAAATGATAAAATATCCATACCAAGTATTAGATGATCTGATCAGAAATAGAGACTCGTCAGGAATAGATGGTTCTGACGTAGTAGTAGTACTATCACAGGGAAGGTCACAGAGAAGCTTAGCCAAAACATAAAGACTTCTTTGACTTGGATTTTATGAATTCCAAATCAAATTCCTATAAAATCACAATCCATTTTGAATACTTGCCCACCAGCAGTCGACGTCATAAAATATAAGTCATGGGGTTGCAATCCGAAATGACAATGGTTTTCCGGAATATGATATTGTGGCGAAATCTTTGGACAACTTGAACAGCTGCCAAGGAAAAATTTTCTACATACGAATACTTCACTTTCGTATCATTGATATTACAACTTGTTAGAAATTTATATATTACAGAGCAAGGCAACACATAAAATATATGAAAACACAAGAACACAAAACTAATAAAACTAGAGAGACATAGATATACGTGGTTCACCCAGTTTGGGCTACGTCCACCCTGAACAGCCAGTCCTTCCTTTCTATTATCCAAAAAAATGAAGAGACACAACCTACATCAGATCCACTGTAATATCCTCTGTTCTCTCTCATAGTCTCCCTATCTATTTCTCGCTCTGAGAATACTCATACAATACACAGCCGCAATACAATTCCCTCATATAAGCGAGGGGTTGCCTTCTAAGGAAAAAAACCCTAAACTAAACATAACTTCTACCGTCAGAACATATGCCTAATGAACAGCCCAAATTGACTAGAAATTACTATAATTTTACAAGGCCATTTTACATCTATTTTTATCTTCGGGGGCGCTGCCCCCAAAACCCCCATTGAGGGACCGCTGGCCCCCAGACCCCCGAGCCGGGGGGTCAACCCCCTTGGCCCCCGCGGGGGGGACAAGTCCCCCCATACCCCCCACTGCAGGGGTGTACAGTTTTATAGGGGTATACATCCAACTAAAACAAGGACCTCTAAATTAGGATGAAAACCAGGCTCCACACCCAACAATCTCCCACTTGGAGGTTGATTGTAGCAACTCCACCATTGCTTCATTTGCTGGACAATGACTCCTCTTTGGACCTGGATTTTTATCATCTTTATCATCATCGTTGAAGACCAATTGAAACTGAGCATATTCTCAGTTTCTCCCTAGTTACAACTTTTGTTAGCATATCTACAGGATTTTGGCTAGTGTGTATCTTTTCCAGCTTCAACTATCCATCTTCCAATACTGACCGTATGAAATGGTACTTGAGCTATATTTGTTTAGTCCTGGAATGAAATGTTGAGTTCTTTGCAAGATGAATGGAAATTCGGATATCACTATATAACATCCCCATATCATGCTTCTTACCCAATTCATCCATAAGCCTTGTAACCAAATCATCTCTTTACTAGCCTCTATAACAACAACATACTCTACTTCTGTTGTTGAAAGTGTAACAACATTTTAGATTTTTGAAACCCAAATAACAGCTGTTCCACCTACAGTAAATACATATCCTATAGTGCTCCTCCTGTTATCTCTATCACCTACCATATCTGCATCAACATGTCCCTGTAGAGCAATGTTTGATCCACCTAAGCATAATGCTTGATTTGTGGTACATCTCAAATATCTGAGAATCCATTTCACTGCCATCTAAATTTATTTCCCTGGATTGTTCATGTACCTGCTTACAACTTCCACTACATGTGCAATATCAAGCCTTGTGCAGACCATTGCATACATTAAGCTTCCAATGAATGATGCATATGGAACTTTAGACATATAGTCCATTTCTTCTTGGGTCTTGGGGCACATCTCCTTATTAAGTTTGAAATGGCTAGCAAAAGGTGTACTAACTTGTTTTGCATTCTGCATATTAAATATTTTCAACACCTTTTTTATGTACTCATTCTGAGACAGTGTTAATTTGTGATTTTTCCTGTCCCTGGTTATTCTCATACCAAGGATTTTTTTTGCAGCTCCCAAATCCTTCACTGCAAATGAATTTGCCAATTTTTTTTTTAGCACATTTATTTACTGCATGTTAGACGTTGCAACAAGCATGTCATCTACATACAATAACAATATAATATAGCTGCCATCATTTTTATTTTTTCAGATAAACACAATGATCAGAGTGACTTCTAGTATAACCTTGTTCAGACATAAACTTGTCAAATTTTAGATACCACTACCTTGGACCCTGTTTTAAGCCATACAAGCTCTTCTTTAACCTGCACTGTAATTTTTCTTTCCCTTTGACCTCATAATCTTCTAGTTTCTCCATATAGATCTCTTCCTCCAAATCTCCATGGAGAAATGTTGTCTTTACATCTAACTGTTCAAGATGTAAATCTTGTGTTGCTACAAGACTTAAAATAGTTCTGATTGAAGTCATCTTAACAACAGGAGAAAATATTTCATCAAAATCAATACCTCTCTTTTGTGCAAATCCCTTCACCACAAGTCTAGCTTTGTACCTTTGTTTTCCTCCATCTTCTTCCTTCAGCCTGTAAACCCATTTATTCTTCAATGTAGTTTTACCTGTAGGTAGCCTGACTAAGTCCCAAGTCTGGTTATGCATTAAGGATCCCATCTCTTCTTCCATGGCTAGCTCCCACTTCTTCCTTCTTTCAACCTGCATTTCTTCTTCATAACATTCGGGTTCACAAGAATCAGTCAACAATAAATAATATAATGAAGGAGAGTATCGTTCAGGAGGTCTACTTATCCTGGTAGATCCTCTAACACCACTTTCAGGTGTTTAGGGTGCCTGTTGTTGTTTTGGTGGTTGTTGTGGTTGTGGTTGTTGATTATTATTATTTTCAGGCACCTTTACTTTTTATGTGATTTCATCAAGAATTGCGTATTCTTTGTTTTCTTTTTCTTGCTTCTTTTCCTACAATTGATTCTTATACAAGAACTTTTCATTGAATATTACATCTCTGCTCCTAATGATTTTGTGATTTTCATAATCATATAAGAGATAACCAAAATCATAAACACCATATCCAATAAAGGTAAATTTCCTTGATTTTTCATGAAGCTTTGTTCTATTTTCTTTGTTAATGTGGACAAAGGCCTCACAACAAAAAGGCTTTAAAAAAGAGTATTTTACCTTTTTACCTGTCCATGCTTCCTCTGGAATACCACCATCCAAGGAACTTGAAGGCCCTCTGTTTATTAGATAAATAGCAGTATCTACAGCATCTACCCAAAATTGTAAAGGCAATCCTGCATGAAATCTCATTCACCTTGCACGCTCCATGATTGTTTTGTTCATCCTTTCTGACACACCATTTTCTTGTGATGTTCTTGGAACTGTATTCTCTCTGTGAATTCCATGCTATGAATAGTACCTATCAAACTCTTTGCTGCAATATTCATCTCCATTATCTGATCTGAGACACTTCAACTTATTTCCTGTCTCAATCTCAGCCAAAGCTTTTCATTTCTTGAAAGTATCAAATACATCATATTTATTCTGAATACAATAAATCCAAGTATTTCTAGTTGCATCATCAATAAAAGTAACATAATAACGAGAGCCACCGAGAGATGATACTTGAGCAGGTCCCCATACATGTATGCACAAGCTCTAATTTTTCTCTCTTCTTTTCTTTCCCAACTCTGAGAAATCTGACTCTCTTTTGTTTTCCATAGATACAATTCTAATAGAAATCCAAATCATAATTCTTCAAACCCGAAAACAGATTTCTTGAGTGAATAATCTTCATCCCCTTCTCACTCATTTGTCTGAGCCTATGATGCCATAATTCTTCATCTGCTCCTTAGGAAGTTAAAGCATTAACAGAGTTATAAATATCATTGCATAAATACAATGTACCAACCTTTTTTCCTTTTTCTATTACCAGGGCTCCTTTGGTGACATTCCAAGTTTTATATGTGAAAGTTATCACACAACCTTCACCACTTAACTGCCCTGTTGAAATCATATTTTTCTTCAAATATGGAACATGCCTTACCTCCTTTAATAACCATTGGTTTCCATTCTGTTTTTTTACAAGAACCTTACCCATTCCAACAATTTTGCAGGTTTTATCATCACCCAAACGAACTTGTCCAAAATATCCTTGAACATAGTCATGAAAATATTTCTTATCATGTGTGGCATGGAATGAGGCCCCTAAATCTACCACCCAGGAATTAGTAAAATTTTTGAAAGAAAGAATCAAAGCATCTTGTAACACATCACCTGTCACATTTGCTTCATGATCGTTTTATTGTTGTGCGTCTCCTTCTTTTCCCTTCTAAGATCTATAGTCTTTCTTTAGGTGTCCTTTCTTTCCACATTTCCAGCACACTATCCCCAATCTAGACTTGGATCTGCCTTTCCTTGATTTACTGTGATATCCCGAGCTCTTTCCTCTTTCCATTCTTCTTCCCCTAGACTCTGCACTCAAAGCATTACCCGAAGGCTCACCGGAGATTTTCCATCACATTTCCTCACTAAGGATAGCACCGAAAACATCATCAAACTTTAAAGTACTAGATCCAGAGACAGAGTTACTAATGGCCATAACTAAACCATTCTAGCTTTCTGGCAATGAGCACAAAAATAAAAGAGCTCTAACTTCATCATCAAATTTTACCCCTACAGAACTTAACTGATTGGTAACTGTATTAAAATCATTTAAATGGTTTGCAAAAGATCCACCTTTCGATATCTTCATATTAATTAAATGTTTCATGAGAAATACCTTGTTTGAGGCTGAGGGTTTTTCATATAGTTTCGCCAATTGCTTAATCAGACCCTCTGCTGTTGTTTCCTTCGAAATATTGAAGGCCACCGACACCGCAGGGCACAACCATACTGTTCTGAGTGCCTTTCTATCGAGAATCTTCCATTCTGCATCTGTCATAGCTGTCGGCTTCTTTATTTTTCTGCTCAATGATAGGTACAGATCTTTCTAATACAAATAATCTTCCATCTGCATCTTCCACAGTGGGAATTTTTGGCCATTAAATTTATCCACCCTAAACTTACCATCTTCCACCATTTCTCCCATTCAAACTAGGAACCCTTCTTTCCTGCGAGTTTCTCAGCCAAATAGACCTTCGGCGCTGATACCAGTTGTTGGAAAATTATATATTACAGAGCAATGCAACACATAAAATATGTGAAAACACAAGCACATAAAACACATAAAACTAGAGAGACACAGATATACGTGGTTCACCTAGTTTGGGCTACGTCCACCCCGAACAACAAGTCCTTCCTTTCTATTATTCAGCTGTTGGCATGAGTTTTCCTTGATGGAAACCTACTTGATGAAATAAGACTATTGGAAATATAATGCAGAGTGTTGTCCTTGATGGCAACCTACTTGATAAAGTTGATGATAACCTACTTGATGAGTTAAGGGGGAGATTGTTTGCAATGTGATACAATGTGTTGACTTTGATGGAACCTGCCTGATGAAGTTGTCCTTGATGAAAACTGACTTGATGAGTTGTTAATGATGTAAATCTAATGTATCTACAGATCAGCTCAGAAGTAACAGAATAAAGGAATTTCAGTAAGTGCCAGAAAAATGATAAATATGTTGTGTCACAAAGCATACACGGGTTTCTTAAGGAGAAGTAGCGTATGCACGCGGAAAAGTACGTGCCAAGTCACGTATGATAATTCTCGCTCTAAATTTATAAAACTAGGGGACATTACCATGGTATTGGCCCACAGTATTGAGCGCTGGATTATCTATTTGATCCCGTCTAGGAATACCATCGGAAGTGGTGTGGTTTTGGCTCATGGTATTGATAAAGGCTAAACCTATATAAGGAGAAGAAGATCATTGTGCAAGGGTGTGCATGAGTAAGGGTTGTTAATGAATAAATCTCTCTAAGAAAGATCTGCATGGATGAACTCTGTTCTTAATTGATAGATCTGAATCTATGATGCACCTACGAAGACAATGATGGATGAAGAAAATGATGAAGAAGAATCTCTAGATCTGAAATGACTTTGCATTTTCTAGATCTGCTTATGGAATGTTTAGATCTCTGATCTAGCGAATCTCTGCTGAAGAAGAGGATGAGATCTGAATTTCTTATCTGATCTGAAGAGCTGCACAGTCCTGAAAAGTTACAGATGTATACGCAGGTTCGCTTCAGTAAAAGCACGTGTATATGCGGGTCTGCTTAAGGAAAAGTGCGTATGGGCAGATAGGGTTTCCTAAAGAATGCACAGAAGTATACGCGGGTTGGTGTGCATGAACGCGCGTACATACACAGGTTAAGTGAAGTAAAAGCGCGTATGGAATCTAGGGTTTGCTGAAGTAAGTGGAATGAAATGTCTGATCTGTTTTGTTGTTTTACTGTTATCAATGATGTATTCATACAAAACTGGGTTGTTTGAATGATGAATATGATGTTGATTATGTTAATTGAAGATCAAGTCGTTCGTTGATTGGTTGATGATTCAATGAATGAATTGATGGGGTTATAAGTTTCAGTTTGATGAATGTTGAGCTTAAATGTGTGGAGTGGGTCCAGTCTAAAAATATGATGAAAAGTGGCCTACAAGATGTGTTGTATTGAAGTTGTTGGATCCAGTATGAAAATTGATGAAACGTGGTCCACAATGGTGCTGAGGGTCAAAGCCCTCAGTGAGGGGGTTGTAGCTCCCTTCCAGTGGTAGCTGGTAAACGAGAGTAGGCAGTAGTAGCTCCCTTCCAGGTGAGGCTGGTAAACGAGAGCAAGGGGTAGTAGCTCCCTTCCAAGTGAGGCTGGTAAACGAGATCAGGGGGTTGTAGCTCCCTTCCAGCAGAGGCTGGTAAACGAGAGAAGGTTGTAGCCTTCTGCAGGTGGGTGCCTGCGTGCTGGTATGAGTCTGCGCTAGTACATGGTTGTAAGATTTTTTCTTTATAATAAAATATTGAAGACTGAGACGAAGGCAACGGTGGTTTTCTGCCGACTTGGGTTTCCACCTTAAATCTTGGTGTTCATGTGTGTTGCTTATGTGTGACAGTTTATTCTGTTATTACAGCACATGCTTACTGGTTAACAAACATTTGATGAATGAATGAAGCAAAGATCTATGTAAAGAATTAAATGCATAATTAGATCTCTGGACATACACATGTTTTATTAAGGTTATCCGCGTGTATACGTGAGTTGTGTTCAGTAACGTAGCGTATGGGTTTTAGAGAAAGAAAAAAATCAAATCAGGACAACATCGATTCCCCCCCCCTCTTAGTATTTTTCCCCCAACAATTGGTACGTATGTGTCCTTTTTCCGCGTGCTTTCTGATCGCTTTAAGGAGATTCACAATGGGAAGTTGTCAAGGAATCAAGTTACATATCGGAAGAAGAAGAAGAAAATTTTGTGAGAAGACTCCAACCAGGTACTGGAAGATTCAGAGGTAAGCTTCCCTTCAAGTGTTTTAATTGTGGAAGAGTTGTTCATTATGCTGCTAAATGTCCTTATGAAGAAAATCATGATAAAGGGAAACAATTTGAAAAGGGAAAGAGCTATTATACAAATGAAGATAATGATGAAATGTCAAATGAGGATGAAGAATATTCTGACCAAGATATGCTAGTGCTCATGGCAAGGAAGCAAAAGAGGAAGGCTACTCAAAGAAAGGAGATATCTCAAAAAACATGTGAAGCAGAAAATGAAGAAGATGAAAAAGGTACTAATCTTTGTGATTCACTTCCTTATGCAAGCAATGGTGAAGATAGTGAAAATGATAGTATGGGTCTAGAAGAAGCTCTCAAGATTAAAGTTGAAGAACAACAAAGATCATCTAATAAGCAAGAATCTATCTACAAAGAAATGATCTCTAGAATGAAAGAACAGATAGAAATGTATCAAAAATTTCAGGACAAAGCAACCTATCAAAATAGAGGACTTGAAGCAAAAATCCTCTTTCTCAATACAAATCTGGAAAAATAAAATAAGAAGAATGAAGAACTTAAAGCAGAAATCATCTCCCTGAAAGCAGATCTTGAAGATCTTCTATAGACATTTGAAAAACAAGAAAATGGGTTGAAAGAAGAGATTCTAAAATTGAATGATCAAGTAGAAGAAGGAAGAAGGAAAGAAGAAAGCATGAAAAATAAATGCCAAAGATTGGAGGTTGAGGTAAATATTTTGAAAGGTAAATTAGAAGAAAAAGATAAACTCTTGAGGTTTCAAGATAGTACTAAGATTCTGGACAATATTCTTAGTATTAAAAGGTCTCCCTCTGTTAAATTTGGTCTTGGTTTTCATGAAACTGTTAAAGGAGAATCTAGCTCACAAGGAAGTGCTAAGGATTCAAAGGATATCAATGCAAAATCTGAAGTGTTGAAAGAAATAAAAGATCACCCGACAATCATAAACTCTCAAAAAAATCATTCCCTCCTATGATCAATAATGTTGAATGCTTTAAATGTCATAATTATGGGCATATTACAGCTAATTGTAGAAGCAGAATGTTTCAGTCACATACAAACAGATTCTACTCAGAAAGGTACTTTGGTTTCTTCAAGGGATATTGTTTTTTATGTAGCAAGTATGGTCATAAAGCAGCTGATTGCAATAGAAGAAAGAATAGAAGAACACATTATGATCCTTATGCTTACTTTTCTGGTCATGAAAGATTTTATGCCTGTAACTAGTATGGACATGTATAAAAGGAATGCAGGATGAATGGATATGAGAAATTGGATAATTTCCAACACACAATAAGAAATTTCAAGCAAAGCTAGAAAAGGAAGGAGGACCGGTCAAAAATTTAGGGGATAATAATCCTACTGCAGTCATCCGCTTCTAAAGCCTACTTCTCTCAATGGCTGCAGGATGATGTGAGATACATTATAGGGATTAGTAATGTATCATCATAGGGGGAGAAATGTATGATGATTCCCATGGCTGGTTTGGTAATTCTGGTTATGTTTATTTCTGACAGTGCATCTGATGTGAAGAAGACAGGTACAGGTGGTACAAATTCAGGGGGAGATGAAGCTGTGAAATTTTCTATATTTCACTTTCCATATGCGAGTTTAGTGAACTAAATCCGCGTATACACGTGAGTTCTGCTGGAGGCAGTCGCGTATGCTTTTCTGATAAGAAAAATAGTAAGATAGCTAAAGATCAGGAGCACAGGTTCAGGGGGAGCATCAGTCTAACTACTAGTGACTGCATTGTTGGAATTATATCTGCTTATTCCTTAGTTCTTGTAATAATGATGATTACATGATACATGGTTTCTTATGATGAGATTATGGATGAGCCCTGATTGCTTTTTGCTTAAGAGTATCTTTTGTTTTCACACATGGAGGAGATGAAATTTTTATGATGCAGAGATAAGGATAGATCATGCGGAGTTTGTTGCTGATGACTATTGACATAATTCCTACACATGTTACATCATGATTATGAAATAAATAAATCATGAAGATCTTGATGATAACAGATCACATGAATGATTTCTTGATACATATTGTCTATTGAAGAATATTGTTCTGGTATGATAATTCCTCTTGAAGAATATGTTGATGCTGCAAAGAGCCTAAAGGCTTGGTTACTGATGTGCTTATGCTACAACTGTTGGATGACACTTGAAAACATAGCTACATTTTCCTATCTTTCTTCTCTCATATATTCCAGGGAAGCATTAGAATATCTCAGACAGAAGCTGGGAGTAGGCTCTGCCATACAGAAGATCAGATCCACTTAAAATCAGAAGATTAAAATTGGATACGCAGATTTCCTGAAAGATAGTCGCGTATATACGCGAGTTTGTACAAATAAAACTACGTATGGGTGGTTGCTGACAAATTCTTCTGGGTCAACATTCTTTAGCATAGCTGTGGTGCTGTTGAGTATCTCTGGTGATGTTTCAGCTCTTATATTTCTTTTTCATTCTCTGATATTGGGTGAAGATGCCTTGATGATTGGCTGTTGAAAGTGTTCAGGATGCACAAGCTAAGGGGGAGCTTTGGTCATATGGAAAGGATGCATTAGATGCACAGTTTGAAGAGAGCATTAGCCTTGCTGAGTATAATGCATTGTTTGCATTATGATGGTTCTGAAATTTGATCTCTCTCTTGAGGTCTTTTTGATATTGGTTCTAAAAATTCATTTGTGTAATTTGATGAGAAGGCTATGAGCTATGATGTAAATTGTAATAATCAATCATGTAAAGGGCTCGGTCAAATTTGTAAACCCACTTGGTTGGGTAGTTGAGTCAAATTGTGTAAACCCACTAGGTTGGGTACATGAGTCATATATGTAAATCCACTTGGTTGGATCTTTGATGTAAGTATTTGGTTTTAGAGTCATGTACTTCATTGAAAAATATGTTTGAAGATTCAGCATGAACTCAGGAGAAGCATGGTAACTTCAGTGCGCATCAGATCTATAGAGCTCTTCTTTCTACAAGAGAAGAAAAACCTTTTTTTGGTTTTGATTCGCCCTTTTCCCTTGATGTCAAAGGGGGAGAGTAACATGGTGTTTGAATAGGGGGAAAGTATCATGGTGTTTTCATAATGTTTATAATCAATGTATCTATCTGTTGTGGTGATCAAACACCATCATGGTGGCCATCAAGTCCAAAGGGGTAGATTGTTGGCATGAGTTTTCCTTGATGGCAACCTACTTGATGAAATAAGACTATTGGCAATATAATGCAGAGTGTTGTCCTTGATGGAAACCTACTTGATAAAGTTGATGATAACCTACTTGATGAATTAAGGGGGATATTGTTGGCAATGTGATACAATGTGTTGACTTTGATGGAACCTGCTTGATGAAGTTGTCCTTGATGAAAACTGACTTGATGAGTTGTTAATGATGTAAATGTAATGTATCTACAGATTAGCTCAGAAGTAACAGAAGAAAGGAATTCAGTAAGTGCTAGAAAAATGATAAATATGTTGTGTCACAAAGCATACGTGGGTTTGTTAAGGAGAAGTAGCGTATGCACGCAGAAAACTGCGTGCCAAGTCACGTATGCCAATTTGCACTCTAAATTTATAAAACCAGGGGACATTACCATGGTATTGGCCCACAGTATTGAGTGCTGGATTATCTATTTGATCCCATCCAGGAATACCATCGGAAGTGGTGTGGTTTTGACTCATGGTATTGATAAAGGCTAAATATATATAAGGAGAAGAAGATCATTGGGCAAGGGTGTGCATGAGTAAGGGTTGTTAATGAATAAATCTCTCTAAGAAATATCTGCATGGATGAAATCTGTTCTTAATTGATAGATCTGAATCTATGATGCACCTATGAAGACAATGATGGATGAAGAAAATGATGAAGAAGAATCTCTAGATCTTAAATGACTTTGTATTTTCTAGATCTGCTTATGGAATGTTTAGATCTGTGATTTGGTGAATCTCTACTGAAGAAGAGGATGAGATATGAATTTCTTATCTGATTTGAAGAGATGTGCAGTGCTGAAAAGTTACAGATGTATACGCAGGTTCGCTTCAGTAAAAGTGCGTGTATACGCGGGTCTACTTAAGGAAAAGCGCGTATGGGCATATAGGGTTTTCTAAAGAATGCACAGAAGTATACACGAGTTGGTATGCATGAAAGTGCGTACATACGCAGGTTCAGTGAAGTGAAAGCACGTATGGAATCTAGGGTTTGCTGAAGTAAGTGGAATGAAATGTCTGATCTGTTTTGCTGTTTTACTGCTATCTGTCAATGATGTATTCATACAGAACTGGGTTGTTTGAATGATGAATATGCTGTTGATTATGTTAATTGAAGATCAAGTTGTTGGTTGATTGGTTGATGATTCAATGAATGAATTGATGGGGTTATAAGTTTCAGTTTGATATATGATGAGCTTAAATGTGTGGAGTGGGTCCAGTCTGAAAATCTGATGAAAAGTGGCCTACAAGATGTGTTGTATGGAAGTTATTGGATCCAGTATGAAAATTGATGAAACGTGGTCTGCAATGGTGCTGAGGGTCGAAGCCTTCAGTGAGGGGGTTGTAGCTCCCTTCCAGTGGTAGCTGGTAAATGAGAGCAGGGGGTAGTAGCTCCCTTCCAGGTGAGGCTGGTAAACGAGAGCAGGGGGTAGTAGCTCCCTTCTAGGTGAGGCTGGTAAATGAGATCAGGAGGTTGTAGCTCCCTTCCAGGAGAGGCTGGTAAACAAGAGAAGGTTGTAGCCTTCTGCAGGTGGGTGCCTGTGTGCTGGTATGAGTCTGCGCCAGTACATGGTTGTAATATTTTTTCTTTATAATAAAATATTGAAGACTGAGACGATTGCAGCGGTGGTTTTCTCCCGACTTGGGTTTCCACCTTAAATCCTGGTGTTCATGTGTGTTGCTTATGTGTGATGGTTTATTCTATTATTACTACACATGCTTACTGGTTAACAAACATCTGATGAATGAATGAAGCAAAGATCTATGTAAAGAATTAAATGCATAATTAGATCTCTGGACATACGCATGTTTTATTAAGGTTATCCGCGTGTATACGCAAGTTGTGTTTAGTAAAGTAGCGTATGGGTTTTAGAGAAAGAAAAAGTTAAAAAAATTTCAGTCTGTACTAAATACTGATTCAACCCCCCCCCCCCCCCCCCTTAGTATTTTTCCCAACAATTGGTATCAGAGCAGGTCCTTCTGCAGAAGCTTGATCGCTTGAAGGAGATCCATCGCAATGGGAAGTCATGAAGGAATCAATTTACATATCGGAAGAAGAAGAAGCAAATTTTGTGAGAAGACTCCAACCAGGTACTGGAAGATTCAGAGGTAAGCTTCCCTTCAAGTGTTTTAATTGTGGAAGAGTTGGTCATTATGCTGCTAAATGTCCTTATGAAGAAAATCATGATAAAGGGAAACAATTTGAAAATGGAAAGAGCTATTATACAAATGAAGATAATGATGAAATGTCAAATGAGGATGAAGAAGATTCTAACCAAGATCTGTTAGTGCTCATGGCAAGGAAGCAAAAAAAGAAGGCTACTCAAAGAAAGGAGATATCTCAGAAAACATGTGAAGCGGAAAATGAAGAAGATGAAAAAGGTACTAATCTTTGTGATTCACTTCCTTATGCAAGCAATGGTGAAGATAGTGAAAATGATAGTATGGGTCTAGAAGAAGCTCTCAAGATTAAAGTTGAAGAACAACAAAGATCATCTAATAAGAAAGAATATATCTACAAAGAAATGATCTCTAGAATGAAAGAGCAGATAGAAATGTATCAAAAATTGCAGGATAAAGCAACCTATCAAAATAGAAGACTTGAAGCAGAAATCCTCTTTCTCAATACAAATCTGGAAAAATAAAATAAGAAGAATGAAGAACTTAAAGCAGAAATCATCTCCCTGAAAGTAGATCTTGAAGATCTTCTACAGACATTTGAAAAACAAGAAAATGGGTTGAAAGAAGAGATTCTAAAATTGAATGATCAAGTAGAAGAAGGAAGAAGGAAAGAAGAAAGCATGAAAAAGCAATGCCAAAGATTGGAGGTTGAGGTAAATACTTTGAAAGGTAAATTAGAAGAAAAAGATAAACTCTTGAGGTTTCAAGATAGTACTAAGATTCTGGAAAATATTCTTAGTAGTAAAAGGTCTCCCTCTGTTAAATTTGGTCTTGGTTTTCATGAAACTGTTAAAGGAGAATCTAGTTCACAAGGAAGTGCTAAGGATTCAAAGGATATCAATGCAAAATCTGAAGTGTTGAAAGAAACAAAAGATCAACCGACAATCATGAAATCTCAAAACAAATCATTCCCTCCAATGATCAATAATGTTTAATGCTTTAAATGTCATAATTATGGGCATATTACAGCTAATTGCAGAAGCATAATTTTTCAGTCACATACCAATAGATTCTACTCAGAAAGGTACTTTGGTTTCTTCAAGGGATATTGTTTTTCATGTAGCAAGTATGGTCATAAAGCTGCTGATTGCAATAGAAGAAAGAATAGAGAACACATTATGATCCTTATGCTTACTTTTCTGGTCATGCAAGATGTTATGCCTGTAACAAGTATGGACATGTAGAAAAGGAATGCAGGATGAATGGATATGAGAAATTGGATAATTTCTAGCACACAATAAGAAATTTCAAGAAAAGATGGAAAAGGAAGGAGGACCAGTCAAAAACTTAGGGGATAATAATCCTACTGCAGTCATCTGCTTCTAAAGCCTACTTCTCTCAATGGCTGCAGGATGATGTGAGATACATTATAGGGATTAGTAATGTATCATCATAGGGGGAGAAATGTATGATGATTCCCATGGCTGGTTTGGTAAGTCTGGTTATGTTTATTTCTGACAGTGCATCTGATGTGAAGAAGACAGGTACAGGTGGTACAAATTCAGGGGGAGATGAAGTTGTGAAATTTTCTGTATTTCACTTTCCATAAGCGGGTTTAGTGAACTAAAGCCGCATATACAAGTGAGTTCTGCTGTATACAATCGTGTATGCTTTTCTGATAAGAAAAACAGTAAGATAGCTAAAGATCAGGAGCACAGGTTCAGGGGGAGCATCATTCTAACTACTAGTGATTGCATTGTTGGCATTATATTTGCTTATTCCTTAGTTCTTATAATAATGATGATGACATGATACATGGTTTCTTATGATGAGATTATGGATGAGCCCTGATTGCTTTTTGCTTAAGAGTATCTTTTGTTTTCACACATGGAGGAGATGAAAGTTTTATGATGAAGAGATAAGGATAGATCATGCAGAGTTTGTTGCTGATGACTATTGACATAATTCCTACACATGTTACATCGTGATTATGAAATAAATAAATCATGAAGATCTTGATGATAACAGATCACATGAATGATTTCTTGATACATATTGTCTATTGAAGAAGATTGTTCTGGTATGATAATTCCTCTTGAAGAATATGTTGATGTTGCAAAGAGCCTGAAGGATTGGTTACTGATGTGCTTATGCTACAACTGTTGGATGACACTTGAAAACATAGCTACATTGTCCTATCTTTCTTCTCTCATATATTCCAGGGAAGCATTAGAATATCTCAGACAGAAGCTGGGAGTAGGCTTTGCCATACAGAAGATCAGATCTGCTTAAAATCAAAAGATTGAAATTGGATATGCGGATTTCCTGAAAGACAGTCACGTATATACGTGAGTTTGTACACATAAAACCGCGTATGGGTGGTTGTTGACAAATTCTTCTGGGTTAGCATTCTTTAGCATAGTTGTGGTGCTGTTGAGTATCTCTGGTGATGTTTCAGCTCTTATATTTCTCTTTCATTATCTGATATTGAGTGCAGATGCCTTGATGATTTGCTGTTGAAAGTGTTCAGGATGCACAAGCTAAGGGGGAGCTTTGGTCATATGGAAAGGACGCATTGGATGCACAGTTTCAAGAGAGCATTAGCCTTGCTGAGTATAATGCATTGTTTGCATTATGATGGTTCTAAAATTTGATCTCTCTCTTGAGGTATTTTTGATATTGGTTATAAAAAGTCATTTGTGTAATTTTATTAAAAGGCTATGACCTATGATGTAAATTGTAATAATCAGTCATGTAAAGGGCTCGGTCAAATTTGTAAACCCACTTGGATGGGTAGTTGATTCAAATTGTGTAAAACCACTAGGTTGGGTACATGAGTCATATATGTAAATCCACTTGGTTGGATCTTTGATGTAAGTCCTTGGTTTTAGAGTCATGTACTTCATTGAAAAATATGTTTGAAGATTCAGCATCAACTCAGGAGAAGCATGGTAACTTCAGTGTGCATCAGATCTACAGAGCTCTTCTTTCTACAAGAGAAGAAAAACCTTGTTTTGGTTTTGATCCGCCCTTTGCCCTTGATGTCAAAGGGGGAGAGTAACATGGTGTTTGAATAGGGGGAAATTATCATGGTGTTTTCATAATGGTTATTATCAATGTATCTATCTGTTGTGGTGATCAAACACCATCATGGTTGCCATCAAGTCCAAAGGGGGAGATTGTTGGCATGAGTTGTCCTTGATGGCAACCTACTTGATGAAATAAGACTATTGGCAATATAATGCAGAGTGTTGTCCTTGATGGCAACCTACTTGATAAAGTTGATGATAACCTACTTGATGAGTTAAGGGGGAGATTGTTGGCAATGTGATACAATGTGTTGAATTTGATGGAACCTACCTGATGAAGTTGTCCTTGATGAAAACTGACTTGATGAGTTGTTAATGATGTAAATCTAATGTATCTACATATTAGCTCAGAAGTAACAGAAGAAAGGAATTTCAGTAAGTGCCAGAAAAATGATAAATATGTTGTGTCACAAAGCATACGCGGGTTTGTTAAGGAGAAGTAGCTTATGCACACGGAAAAGTACGTGCCAAGTCGCGTATGCCAATTTGTGCTCTAAATTTATAAAACCAGGGGACATTACCATGGTATTGGCCCACAGTATTTAGCGCTGGATTATCTATTTGATCCCGTCTAGGAATACCATCGGAAGTGGTGTGGTTTTGACTCATGGTATTGATAAAGGCTAAATATATATAAGGAGAAGAAGATCATTGTGCAAGGGTGTGCATGAGTAAGGGTTGTTAATGAATAAATCTATATAAGATAGATCTACATGGATGAACTCTATTATTAATTGATAGATCTGAATCTATGATGCACCTATGAAGACAATGATGGATGAAGAAAATGATGAAGAAGAATATCCAGATCTGAAATGACTTTGTATTTTCTAGATCTGCTTATGGAATGTTTAGATCTGTGATCTGGAAAATCTCTGCTGAAGAAGAGGATGAGATCTGAATTGCTTATCTGATCTGAAGAGATGTACAGTCCTGAAAAGTTACAGATGTATACGCAGGTTCGCTTCAGTAAAAGCGCGTGTATACGCAGGCCTGCTTAAGGAAAAGCACGTATGGGCAGATAGGGTTTTCTAAAGAATGCACAGAAGTATACGCGGGTTGGTGTGCATGAAAGCGCGTACATATGCAGGTTAAGTGAAGTAAAAGTGCGTATGGAATCTAGGGTTTGCTGAAGTAAGTGGAATGAAATGTCTGATCTGTTTTGTTGTTTTACTGTTATCTATCAATGATGTATTCATACAGAACTGGGTTGTTTGAATGATGAATATGCTGCTGATTATGTTAATTGAAGATCAAGTCACTGGTTGATTGGTTGATGATTCAATGAATGAATTGATGGGGTTATAAGTTTCAGTTTGATGAATTTTGGGCTTAAATGTGTGGAGTGGGTCCAGTCTGAAAATATGATGAAAAGTGGCCTACAAGATGTGTTGTATGGAAGTTGTTGGATCCAGTATGAAAATTGATGAAACGTGGTCCGCAATGGTGCTAAGGGTCGAAGCCTTCAGTGAGGGGGTTGTAGCTCCCTTCCAGTGGTAGCTAGTAAACGAGGGTAGGGGGTAGTAGCTCCCTTCCAGGTGAGGCTGGTAAACGAGAGCAGGGGGTAGTAGCTCCCTTCTAGGTGAGGCTAGTAAACGAGAGTAGGGGGTTGTAGCTCCCTTCCAGGAGAGGCTGGTAAATGAGAGAAGGTTGTAGCCTTCTGCAGGTGGGTGCCTGTGTGCTGGTATGAGTCTGCGCCAGTACGTGGTTGTAAGATGTTTTCTTTATAATAAAATATTGAAGACTGAGACGATGGCAACGGTGGTTTTCTCCCGACTTGGGTTTCCACCTTAAATCCTGGTGTTCATGTGTGTTTCTTATGTGTGATGATTTATTCTGTTATTACTGCACATGCTTACTTCTTAACAAACATCTGATGAATGAATGAAGCAAAGATCTATGTAAAGAATTAAATGCATAATTAGATCTCTAGACATACACATGTTTTATTAATTTTATCCACATGTATATGCGAGTTGTGTTTAGTAAAGTAGCGTATGGGTTTTAGAGAAAGAAAAAGTTAAAAAAATTTCAGTCTGTACTAAATACTGATTCACCCCCCTCTCTCAGTATTTTTCCCAACACCAGGAAAATGAAGAGACACAACCTACATCAGATTTGCTGTAATATCCTTTGTTCTCTCTCACAGTCTCCCTATTTGTTTCTCGCTCTAAGAATACTCATACAATACACAACCACAATACAATGCCCTCATGCAATCAAGGGGTTTCATTCTAGGGGAAAAAACCCTAAACTAAACATAACTTCTACCGTCAAATCATCCGCCTAATGAACGGCCCAGATTGACTAGAAATTACTATACTTTTACAAGGCAATATTACATCTTTTTTTAGCTTCGGGGGAACTTCCCTCGAAAGCCCCATCGGGGGACCGCTAGCCCCCGGACCCCCCAGCTAGGGGGTCAGCCCCCCCACTATAGGGGTGTATAGTTTTCCTGGGGTATACATCCAGCTAAAACAAGGACCTCTGAATCAAGATGAAAATTAGGCTCCACACCCAACATGTCTCAAATAATAAATTAGATGTTCTATCCCATTTTATACTTGGGCCAATACCATAAAAATGGTCGTATCAACCACAACGATATATAAGAAACAATCACTCTGATAATTCGGGGGATACATTAATGATGCCTAGACAAGATTATCCTTGAAAACATCAAAAGAAGCTTTTGCAACTTGATCCAAATGGAAGGGAATCCCTTTTTTCAAGAGACGAGTAAATCCTTTAGCCATTTCAGCGTAGTTGGGTATAAATCTCCTTAGGAAGTTATTTTCCCTAAAGTTTCTGTAACTGAAGTAAATTTGATGGCATAGGAAAATCAAGAATGGCCTAGACCCTCAATGGGTCTATCCGAATTCCTTCTTTTGAGATGATGAATCCAAGAAAAATACCAGAAACAACACAAAACAAACATTTATGTGGATTGAGGTGTATTTTTGTAGTGTTGGCAGTGTAAAAATATAGCTCTCAAATGCATTGTATGATTAGTGTGATTTCATGAATGAATGGGTAAATCATCTAGATAGGGTTGAACAATGTGTTTGATGTCATTGAAAGCATAATCCATTGCTCTCTAAAAGGTTGCCCCAACGTTCTTTAAATCAAACGGGAGTTTCCTATAAGCGAATGTGCCCTAGGGACAGATGAATGATGTCATATATTCGTTCTCTGGGAGGATATTGATTTTATTGTCGCCGGAAAATCCATCCATGAATGAAAATATTTCACATCTTGCAAAATCGTCAATAATCTGGTCGATAAAGGCAGTATGATAGTTTTCTTTTGGAGAAGCAACATTGACATCTGGATAATCGACGCAAACTCTAATGGTTCCTTGTTTTTTCATAATAGGAACGATGTTGGAAACCCACTCAGTTAGCGGAACAGGGAAAATGAATCCAACACGCAAAAAAAATTCAACTTCTGCTTTAATGGAAGCAGCCTTCTTCAGATGAACAGGACGAAGACATTGACGTACCAGCTTGACATTAGGGTACATATTAATAGTGTGTTCAATGATACTAGTGTCA
This sequence comes from Pinus albicaulis, assembly GCA_034641835.2. Classification (NCBI taxonomy): domain Eukaryota; kingdom Viridiplantae; phylum Streptophyta; class Pinopsida; order Pinales; family Pinaceae; genus Pinus; species Pinus albicaulis. Next base: position 601,644,815 of record CM076579.1, on the reverse strand, counting down.
ATACCTCGCATTCCCTCGTAAGACAAGGCAAAGATATCTCAGAATTCATGAAAGAGAGAGAGATATGTTTCAAGTTCTGATGGAGAACAAGATACACCGACATGAATATTTTCTACCACGCCAGGTTTGGTCGAAATATCGATAGAAAATGTTTCTTCAATATTTCAAAATGTTCGCTCAGAATCGATTGCATTAATAGGAAAAGAATTCGAAAAGAAATTTTTGATCGATGGGTGATATAGTTCTCTAATATTATCTTCTTCATAGTCAGGAAGATGGGAATGATGATGATAATATTCCCATGGTTCTCTTTTTGACATCATGGATTCAAAAATATTCTCATCTATCAAGAAATTTGAGGAAAAAATATCAGATGGAGTTCCAAAATCTAATGAACGATCAACCCAAACAACCAGCGACGATGATTTTGGATTCGCCGCCCAAGCTAGATAGATTGATTGCTATGCCAACTCAACAAGGTTGGGCAGCAAAAAATCATCCAACGTAACAACTTCAAAATCGTCTATACTCTTCCTTAAGCCAGATGGAGTGGAAGATATCATGTAACAGGTCTCTATACTTGCAATTTATATCGACGTTGTAGGTGGTGGTAATGAAAAGGTTCCCATGAGAGTGGAATACTTTAAGAGTCCTACACCAATGTTTTGAAGTGTGTGATGGGGTACATGAACTAACAAAACGCTTCCAGTTACCTGGGAACTGGAGGTAAAGAAGGATAGTTGAATGATGACTATGATAACACCTTTATGTTGAAAGGCGATCATTCAAGGGGTTCGTCAACGACCTCAACTTCAACATTCACTGTTTCCCCCCCCCCCCCCCCCAGTTCAACATGCAGGTTATTGATAATATTGCAAGTCTTATATGTACATCCATCAAAAGCCTTCAATGTTGTGGATGATTGAGACAAGCATGGCGAGCCAAGTGACTTCCAATAGTTTAGAGACATAATGCACATATATGCTCCCTCATCAATAATAGTATGATGAACAAGGTGATTGTGAACATTTATTTAGATGGAGAGTGCCAATTCTACTGGTAATTTCCCATATGCTTAAGGACTATGAGATTAGAATAAGTCAGACAAATTTCACCAATTGCCGACAAAAAAGCCTGTTTCTGCGAGGGACAATTTTGTAACACCTCAAGCGCTAACATAGCTGAAGGGGATTGAGCCAAATCTTGAACTATATTATAATTTTGAGCAGCTCTTGCTCGAGGATTATATGTCGATTTATGAACAACTCCCTTCAATGGCTTGATTGTTAATTCAATAATAGAATGTGGCAGTATTGATTCCATAGATGGATTCGTGGTAGAGGTAGTAGGTTAATCAGTAGCCTGACTAACATATTATTTATTACGCATTGATACCAAAACAACTGTCACTTTTTGAAAGATAACATAAGCACCTGGGAACTAGAAGATGGATCCGTAGCAACCAAATTTGTGTCCGGATTTGGAAATGGATCTGTCAACATGGCTAATTCATTTGAGGTCTTAACCACTTTTGATACTTCATCACAGTGGGGACAATCCCGAACAAAGTGTTCTTCAGTAAATATTATGCATGGATAACGAGGTTTCCGATTTATAGATGATTGATCAGATGATCTTTCGTGTGGGGTAGAAGTTTTCTTTTTTCTTTGGTTTCCATTTTTTCTTACTTCTAGGTTTCTTGTCACTTTTTCCTTTGTCAAATGACACAGCATTGATTTTAGAAGAAGGCACAGGATCAGATGCAGTAGTATGGTGTGTGCTTGCAGTACCAATCATACCATCTCCGGCATGAGATTCCTTTGATGGAGGAGGAATAATAAAATTAGATCTTAGCGCATTTGAAATTTTCTCATAGAGCATTCCAGACTCAGTATAAATCAAGTATAAATATTGGGCATGAGAAATGACCTGCTCTTCAGTGCTGACGCCACCCTTAGCCACATCCTCAGTTATAGATGGTAATAGGGACTTAATGAACCACTCAGAAAGGATCTGATCAGGAACAAATGTCTTAACCATTCTATTACAATGATGCCACTCATGAATATGATCATAAATGTAAGTAGCATTAGTCTGTTTAAAATTATTTAAGATTTTTTTTCCAGTTTCATATCGTATGGGTAACTGGAAGTGAGTAAAAAAGAAAGTAGCTAAGGCATTGAAATTATCAAAAGAAGCTCTAGGTAACTCAATGTACCATTTTTCAGCCGGACCAGTGAGCGTACGCTGGAAAAGATGTAGTCGAAAAGAGTCATCATTTAGGGAGTTTGATGAACACCACAAATGATAAGTCATAACATAAGCCGATGGGTCTTCCCCAGGGTTTCCATTGAACTTAGGAATATCTGAGGGAAATTTATGAGGTATCACTAGCCACCACGGAGCATAGTTGATTGGGTCATTGGTGAGCCAGTTTAAATCTGATAACTCTAAAGTTACGACAAAGGGAAATTGTTGATTGAGGTTAGGTTGAGCATAGCCAGGGTATGATGGAATTTATTGGGAAATATGCCTTTGAGCACTAGCATAAGGAATCTTTTGCTGGTAACCCAGATAGGGGTTGTTTTGATAGGAAAGTGCATGAGGGTTCTATTGATAAAAACATGGATACGATACTTTTTGAAATGAAGGTTGTGTCATTTGCACCTGTGGATGCCAAGGGGTTTGCCCACCAATGTTATAATCCAAATTAGGATAACTTAGATTTATTTGAGGATAGATATAACCTGGTTGTGGCTATGACATCCCATAATATGGTAGTCCAGCTTCTAAGTAAATGATTTCGGGTACATGTGGTTGTTGCAAACAAGCCGAAGGAGTTGGAGTCTGAGGGCCCAATACTTGAGGATATTGAATTGAAGGACCCGTCTAAAACAGTTGTTGTACAATAGTTTGAGTCTATAACAGGGGTAAAGATGTATTAACAAGTGGAATTGATGTGGGTGCAACAAGTTGAACTGGTTGATACGAGTGTAAAATCGTTTGTGGTTGGATAGGCAGAGTGGGTTGCCATTGATAAACATTCATTTCGAGATTAGGTTGACCAGAAACTGAGAGAGTAATGTCAAAGTGGGTGACCATAGGTTTCCCCCCAGAATGAGGAGTATAATAAGATGGAAAATATTGTTCTCCAAATGCAGGGAGTCTAGTTGAGATTGTACTGGATGGAATATACCCAGATGGACCAGCTTGATATTTCCCTGATGATGGATATAAAGAAACAAGCCGTTTATTACTCACTATAGGTTTACCAGTTAGAATACTAGACAATGACATGGGTGAAGTCCATGGGTTTGAAGATGCAGCATAGAAAATTCCAAATAAATATTTATAACCTGATGGGATCATAGGGCCACCATGTAAATATGAATCTGGTGAAGTTGTGAACATCAACAGGGTAGAGAGAGTAGGTGTTGTCACAATCAGAGCAGATGGTCCAACCGAATATGTTGGTTCAGGAATGGTTACTTGACCAAATGTATACCCTTTTGGATCGACGAGAATATGAATAGGCACATGATCAAAAAATGCAGAGGATGGCGATTGAGGAAAAGACTCGTACATGTAATGATCCTCCAAAAAAAGGGTTGGAGTTAAAGGTTTTTTGTATTGTGGTATTTCTTCAATTGAAATTAAACTAGGTGGAAGGATTTCACTATCAGGACCAAAGTATATTTCCGGAGTTTGAATGCACGATACAAGAGACTCAATGGCTACAGTGGAATGTGGGGTGACCGATACACGAACAACTTCCAGTCATTCGACTTTGAGATGCAGATGTTCTGGCAAAAAATAGATAGGATCTAGATCAACTTCCAGTTGAAAAAATTTGGGTTTAGGAGGTATGGTCTCACTAATTGAATAGATCATGACCATGGGTAGCTATGAGGACTCTGTCTCAACAAAAGTATACAAACCAAGATTTGTAGAAACAACTTGTGCCAGCTCTGGTATAAGTGAAGATGATACTTCACTAGAGGTACTGATGGTACTGGGTTCGGTAGAGCAATGTCGCCTTCGCCAACAAGAAGTGAATTCTGGTGGTGAACGTGGTTTCAATGCAAGTCTATGCGAATGACGGGGAAAGGGATTTTCTTCTTCCACGATGACTGATTTATTTTATGACCAAAATCAAATAAACAAATTAAAAGGGTAATTCTAGGAAAAAGGTTTACCAAGAAACTGTGAACTGCAGAATACCTCTCGGTGAACAAGGAAGTATGGGCAAGAAATCTCCCTGAATTTTGTGTTCAGTGTATCACATTTTACAAGGCATGTGACTCGGTTCACTATGGATCGATAACAACCTAAATTTTTCCTCCCAAATATACCCGAAGGTACATGGAGGCCCAATTCTGTATTAGTGATGTCTAATTCGAAACCGCACAGTGAGAGAACCCCTTTATACTTTCTATACTATAACACCGCCCGATATACCCGAAGGTACGTGGAAAAGATATGATATACTTACGTATGTGGAGTGAGGTATCACACTCAGAATGTATCATAGAAAATTAATGATAGCTGCTATGTTTTACGACACCGAAACACGTCTCTAGCCTAAACCTTTTAATGTTATCATTATGGTTCCAATGCTTTTTTAGGTAAAATGATGTAAATTTTAACTTGATCTTGTTTATCAATTTTCCTTTCAAGGTTCACTACGATGATGTGATGGAAATTCCTAAAATGCAAACTAAAATGATAAGCAAACTTTTCAATTTTAGCTCTTTCAATGAAAGTCTTAGCTACTAAAGGGAAAGTGAAATCAATTTTGAGAGAAAACAAGAAGGAGCACAAAATAATATGCAACTTTCCTAATTTGTTCCTATGGAAAACACACAATTCACTATATGCAAATTAATGTTTTTCTTTTCATTCCCCTTAATGTGAATGAAAAAATGAAACTATCTGCATCAAATCAACAAAAACAAATGCTTTCTTCCTTGAGAAAAGATGAATTTGACAACAATTTATCTTTTTACGAAAAATGAATAATGGAACTACAATTTTTCCTACAGGAAACAAAAAATTTAACAAGAATTTCCCTTACAAAAACAAATGGATCTAATGCAGAAATAAAATACTTTGAATTTGATTTGTCAATGATAAAGAAAAACACTTAAAGAGACATTGAACAAATTTACTTTTCAAAGGAGGAAGAATCAGGCAAAGTCACTGATCTCTATGAGGTATTAGACAATTGAAAACACAACAAACAAAAGGTTGAATGTGATGGAAATTAAAAATTAAAAGGGAATTTGGTTGGCTTAGGGGGAAACACAGTCTCTAAGGGGAGACAGTGCATTGCAAAGCACCCCTGAGTGGGAGACAGTGCTATGCAAAGCACAGTGTCTTGAGAAAAAATGTGTTGGGGATAGTGGAGAGAAAAATTCAAGCTACTAAACACACTTCTAATGAAATTCTTTGATATAAAAGTCTAATAATTGACAAAAAATGCTACTGGGTGGATAAGTAGAGGCAAAAACACTAGCAGTGAATGGAAACTCCCCAACAAAGTTGCAAATTTGTTATGCAAAATTATGGATTATGAATAATACGCATTCCCTAAATGTGGTGCTATGCATATATAACAACAGATCAAAGACTTTGCAGATACTTTCTCTAAGAGTAAATAGACATAGAAAGATAGAGGAACTTTATTGTAATCCAAGCACTTCCTATACTCCTTCTGTCACTCTTGTTGTAGCTTCCAATCCAACTTTGATCGCCAGACTAGTTCCTGCAAGTATAAACACTAAACACCAAAGAGATTGCAATATACAGATGGCTATTTATCTTAATAAGTTAAATCAATGAAACATGAAACATATATATCAGTTAAGAATTCATGATAGAAACATAAACAGATACATATATGGGAAAATGAACAACAATCTTTATTAATGGATAGAAGGGGGAGGTTACAACCAAAGATAGATTTGATGTCACCAGCTCCAGCAATCATTCCAGCCTTATCACAATAAACATCTCACTAGCAGCATATCACTCTTATCACACTCAATTGAGAATCCAACAACATTTCTTTACCAAATTTCTTCCTTTCGTAGCACTAGGATATGTGCTCAATTTATAGGGCAACTAAAGGTAGTTTATCAACCATTTACTTTCTAATAATAGAAAAGAAATGTTCCCAAGTTCAGAGGTGTTAGATGGACCCATGGATTCGAAGGTGGACACATATGGACTCTTCTAGAAGGCACTGGCCATGTGGAGATTCTGAAACAATGAGAATTTCACTCCCATTTGACCAACGCACTCTTGAATGTTGGGAAGTGCTATGCAAAGCACCCTTGAATGGAGGTAACTTCATATGAAAATTAGTTAGTCCCTTGAGAGACTGCATTGGTGAGCTCATAGGTGATATAACGTGTAATTCAAATCTTGGAAACCTTTTAATGGATGTCATGCATTATTTTTTTTTGTTATTGTCTTAGGGAATGTAGCAACTGAAATGATAGGGGATGATAGACCCTATTTCATTGGTTTTGGGATGATGTCCTAGTTTAACCAGGTCATCAGGAATCATGCCCAAATTGACCTATAACAGTACATTATGCCCACAAGGCAGAAAAAAGCATAGTATACCAGTTTCGTTTATGAATTCTGACAATCCATTTGATCATAGTGATCAAAACCTTGTTAAAAACTTTTACTTGGCCATTCGCTTGTGGATAATATGAGGTAGAGATGTCATAGCACAACCCTAGATATGTAGAAATTTTGGTCATCATAATGTTTCAAAAGTGACTACCATGGTCCGTGATGGTAGCTTGTGGAATGCCGAACTTGGAAATCACATGGTTGAATATGAAAATGGTTGCAGTTTCACCATCATCCTTATATGTACGCATCGCCTCAACCCATTTTTTAAAATAATCTTTCGCTAGGTCTATATACCCATTTCCCATGGTCGAGTGAGAGTTACATGTAACAAAATAAATTCCCCAGTTAGGAAATTGACCGAAAACTATAATTAGGTGAAGAGGAGTTGGAGGCGCACCCATCTCGCGATGGTAAACCTGGTGATCCGAATGTGATCGAATAAAGTGCTTAAGAAGTTTGATTAGTTTGTCCTTTAGATTGATTGTTAACTGAATTATGCTTTAATTAAAAATGACATAAACCATCAGCAATAAATGATTAAATAACAACAATAATCATAGATAAGAAGAAGCAAACATTTTGATGACAGAGTTCGTCCCTCCTGGACAACATCTCTGGGTCAGATTTTAAGTGGGCATCCATTTTATTAGGATTTATATTGAAGAATATTTACACTGAAATGGAATAGAATGACTATGCTCATAGGAACTTTTGAACCCTGTAAACAGAAATCACTCTTCCTCGCCTTTCCGATGCCTGTATCCGCACTCAATTCTGACACCCGGCGGCTGAGAAATGCTGCAAACAAGATCGCCTATGTCCTTCTGAAACTAAACACTGAATTCTCTCCAAGCCTTCACAAAACAAAGATTGAATTTGATGAGGAAAATTCCATGGATTTATAAGGTCGCCTCAAACCTTTGTTTACTCCATTTAGCAATTGGTTGAGCACTTGGTGGGATAAGGGTCTCAAATCCCTATCAATTACATAAACCTAGGGATATACCCTTTTGACCTTAGCGCTGAAATAAATCAAAAAACCCAAGAATAAAATTTATGTTATAAACTTAGCCAGGCAACTAGCTAACTGGACAGAGAATTTATGAGCCAGCACGTGATCAGCACTAAATTCAGTGGTTACGGCCCATCGGTCATGGTTAGAACCGACAGTTAAGGTTCGATAGTTTCAGTCTTATCTGATTTGTTAATATGGATTTATCTACGTGTTTTTGATGTGGATTTAAAAACTAGCAGACATATCCAACATGTCTCCTACTGCAGTCTAACTCAGACCTGTTCACATGTGAAATCCTTCCGACGCAGTCTATGCTAGGGGTTAGGAAGCGTTGTGGGTTTTTATAAAGTTTATTATAATGTTTTTGAAATTCAACATCCGAACCTTGCTTAATATACCCCAAACCTTAATATTAAGGTTTATAACATAGGTTTTATACCATGGAAATTTGCGCTAGGATTTGAATGTTTAGATTTAGGTTTAGCATATGGTCTAGGACTTAGGGATAGGTCTTTATAACATGGTTTTGCACTTAGGTTCTAGGTTCAATGTCTTAGGTGTTAAACTTAGGACTTTAGAGACTTAGGTTTAAACATAGATCTAGATCATGTGGATAGGGTTTAATTATTAGGGTTTATACTTAGGTCTATGTTTTGACATATGTTTTAGGTATTTAGGAATAGGACTTTATAATTTCATAAGGTTTTTCAACATAGGAAACCTTAGAACTAGGTCCATAAATACCATGTCCCCTTTTAAACCTTTTTCAACCAAATTCGAAACACATGACGATCTTGACACTGAAGAACCTTTTCACTGACAAAACTGGAAAAAATGTGTGTATGAAGACTGAACTGGACATCAAATTGCTAGAGTTGACTTGGACCTTTATGTTGAACCGTAATGATCAAGATCCTCTTAGATCAAACCTCTCCACTTAAAAACTTTTTCGACCCAAAAATCTTGATTTTTAAACTAAAAATAAGTGAGAATACAACTCCCTCACTTTCATCTTGACTTTGTTGATATACAACCATACCTGATTGTCGACCTGAAACTGATGCTTATCATGGCGCAATTAGATCCTAACTTGACTCAATTCTTGTCGTGGCGCAGAAGAATGTAAGGCTTGATATAGATAAGTTAAAAATTCATCCCACAACTTAGGATGTTTACTGCAGTTACCTCAAAGAATATGTATCCCAGTCCTATTCACCATTTCTGTCTGTCCTTGAACCAAATCCATGCTGCCCCATGGTTGCAAAGGAACTGGAAGTTGCATGTGCAAACCAATCTTTCGAGTGCATGACTTTCTTGTTGAACACATTACACATCCCTTTATGTACTTCACAATTGTTTCATACATGTCAGGCCAGTAACAATACTTTTGACTTTGTGTCGTATTCTTTCTTACGCCGAAATATCCTTCAATCCGAGAAAGATGAACTTCCTGAATAACCTGCACTCTTTCGATCTGAGCATTATGAGTTAGTGATTCAAAATTTTCTTCGAAATCATCATTAGTATTATACTGTTCTACAGAAATTTCATGAACCAATGAAATTTTATGCAGTACTACTGAAGAATTCAAAGACAACATATCAACTACTTTACTTGTTACACCTTCCCTGTCCTTAATTACTAAGTGAATTTGCTGAAGAAATCCCATCCAACTGTAGTGAGATTGTTGCAACTTACTATATGACTGAAAGTATTGAAGCAGCTGATAATCTATGTGAATCACTATTTCCATTGCATAACATTTAACATCAGTTTTAACTTCATATGGTTGTTGATGATTTATCAATGCTGTGAAATATTTCTTCTTAAATGAATCAACTTTAACATCGACACTTATTCCCCATGCCCCATTTTTCTTATGAGCCAAAATTATGGGTGAACTATATGGAGATGATCTGGGTCACATTAATTCTTTTCCAACCTTCCCTGAATTTTGTTTCTTTACTTCTTTATGCTCTATAACTGACTTGTGATACATTCCAACATTAGAAAAGGAGGCAATAGACATCAACTGCATCTCATGTGATATTTTCCTTTTATGAAGTAGATGTTTTCGTTCTTTAATTAGATCCTAAAATGAGTCTACCTTTTTAACCAAATTACCTACATACTGAATTTCACAACCTGAAAAAGTATCATTAAGATCCTTATGCTATTATTTTATCGACATGAGTATGTATCTCTTACTTAAAATTATTAAGTGCTTCATCTGATTAGCATTAATTAAATTCAAGTGATCTTTGATTTTATGTGCCCGAACGATGTAATTAATCCCATATTTCTTGATATGATACACATGCTCTGTTCTATAAAATACTACATCATGGTCATAGAGATAAGGGCTACCTAAGACAAATCCACAAATGTCTAACGGTATCGCATCTAGCTCCACTTCATTGATATAGTTAGCTGTGATTGCAAATTTTAACCGACATTGTTTGGTAACATGAATTTGAATTTGTTCCTTTAACCACCCTAAAGGATATGGCTTTGGATGAATATGTGTTTTCAAACCCAATTGTTTAACCAATGACTCAGAAATCAAATTTCCTGTGATCCCGTATCGAACAATGTATCTATCTTAGTATGCTTTGAAGTTACCCTTATATGAAATTACTCGATTCTTTTATCTTCATTCTATTGTTTGATGTTTGAAGAAGTAGAACTACTAGCATAAGAAATTTTACCTGTTGTAACCATAGCATTGATTTTACCTTCATCACCTGAATCAGATCCCAAGTCCAAGCCTTTTTGGACTGTTGTTTCAACCTTCTATTCACCCTTCTTTAGCTTCAATTCCAGATGAAGTTTCCAACACCTAGATTCATCATGGCTGATCATTTGGAAATGTGTACACGTAGGTATATCATCTTCCTTATGAGTTGTGGCAATCTTCTTTCCCTTTGACTTGCACTTATTTTTGCTGTCTTCGGTTTCCATCTGCTTGGATGTCTTTGGTGTAAACCTGAATGGTCTACCACATGATTCAACATGAATTGCTTGAACATAAACTTCATAAAAATCATTAGGATTGGACATTAATAATGTATGCTACAAATATGAATGCAAACTGCCAATATACTTCAACAAAGTTTGTTTTATGTCAAAGAAATACCGAGTGCTAATGCCTTCTTTCTGAATTCCTGTGTGAACTCTTGAACACTTTGTCCCTTACCTTGTTGCAAGCACTACCAATCAATTACAGCTTGTTGTGTGTGACCCAACGGATAGAACTATTTCTTTAGAGCTTTAATAAACTTATTCCATGATATGATAACTTTTTCGTTACGGTTTAAATCTATCTGTGTCTTACTTTCCCACTAGATCAAAGCAGTAGCCCCATTCTAAGAGTAGCTAATTGGATCTTTATATTATCATCAGTAATATCTTGAATATGACAATAGAATTCTAATTGTTTTACCCAATTATCTAATTTCTCAGGGTTTATTTCTCCATCGTACATAGGTAATTCAAACTTAACATCAAGTTTCAATAATGGAATCTTAGGTTTCTTTTCTTTTTCAGATTCAAAACTAGAAGTAGAAGAGGAAGAAGAAGATGATGGAGATGACGGAGGAGAAGGAGATTTATCTGCCTTGCCTTTACCCTTGTCCTTCTTTGATGCCTTTGATGATGAGGCCGCATCTCTCGTCTTCTTGTCTTCATATAATTCCGCCAACATTTGTTGCATGTTTAGAAACATCTATTGGATTTTATTATCATCCATGGGTTTCTTTTTAGTAGCTTCAGGAGTCTCAATGGTCTCAGTCCCTATCATCGTTGATTGATGATCGACTTTCCGCCTTCTGATATCTGGATCGAATTCCTCAAGCTCGGCTTTTCCACATTGCGATCCCAACCTAGTTAACGTCCATTGAAAAACAAACTACAAGCACAACCTGCTCTGATACCAAATATGATCTGAATGTGATCGAATAAAGTTCTTAAGTAGTTTTATTAGTTTGTCCTTTAGATTGATTGTTAACTGAAGTATGCTTTAATGAAATATGACATAAAACAGTAGCAATAAATGATTAAATAACATCAATAATCAGAGATAAGAAGAAGCAAACATTTTGATGACAAAGTTCGTCCCTCCTGGACAACATCTCTGGGTCAGATTTTAAGTGGGCATTCGTTTTATTAGGATTGATATTGAAGAATATTTACACTGAAATGGAATAGAATGACTATGCTCGTAGGCACTTTTGAACCCTGTAAACAGAAATCACTCTTCCTCGCCTTTCTGATGCCTGTATCCGCACTCAATTCTGACACCTGGCGGCTGAGAAATGCTGCAAACAAGATCACCTATGTCCTTATGAAACTAAACACTGAATTCTCTCCAAGCCTTCACAAAACAAATATTGAATTTCATGAGGAAATTTCCATGGATTTATAAGGTTGCCTCAAACCTTTGTTTACTCCATTTAGAAATTGGTTGAGCACTTGGTGGGATAAGGGTCTCGAATCCCTGTCAATTACATAAACCTAGGGATATACCCTTTTGACCTTAGCGCTGAAATAAATCAAAAAACCCATAAATAAACTTTATGTTATAAACTTAGCTAGGAAACTAGCTAACTAGATAGAGAATTTATGAGCCAGCATGTGATTAGGGCCGAATTCAGTGGTTACGGCTCGTCGGTCATGGTTAAGGACCGACGGTTTCGGTCTTATCCGCTTTGTTCATACGGATTTATTTACGCAGTTTCGACGTGTATTTAAAAACTGGCAGACATATCCAACACGTCTCCTGCCGCGGTCTAACTCAGACCCGTTCAAATGTGCAATCCTTCCGACGTGGTCTATGCTAGGGGTTAGGAAGTGTTGTGGGTTTTTATAAAGTTTATTATAATTTTTTTAAAATTTAACATTTGAACCTTATTTAATATACCCTAAACCTTAATATTAAGGTTTATAACATAGGTTTTATACCATGGAAATTTGCGCTAGGATTTCAATATTTATATTTTGGTTTAGCATATGGTTTAGGACTTAGGGATGGGTCTTTATAACATGGTTTTGCGCTCAAGTTCTAGGTTTAATTCCTTAGGCGTTAAACTTAGGACTTTAGAGACTTAGGTTTAAACATATTTCAAGATCATGTGGATAGGGTTTAATGATTAGGGTTTAGACTTAGGGCTAGGTTTTGACATATGTTTTAGGTATTTAGGAATAGGAATTTAAAATTTCATAAGGTTTTTCAACATAGGAAACCTTAGAACTAGCTACATAAATACCATGTCCCCTTTTACACCTTTTTCATCCAAATTCGAAACACATGACGACCTTGACACTGAAGAACCTTTTCACTGACAAAACTGGCGAAACTGCATGTATGAAGATTGAACTGGACATCGAATTGTTGGAGTTGACTTGGAACTTTTTGCTAAAATGTAATGATCAATATCCTCCCGGATCACCTTGAAATTATGGCACTTCTAAACCAAATTTACACAATCTTTGAACATCAAGGGCTAGAAATAGACAATGCACAATATCTTTTGGGCAGTGGAAAAAAATGACATATGAAAACCACAAGCTCCAGAATGGAATTCATTTAATGCCTTCTCGGCTTCCTTGTGTGTAAAACAACATCGAAATATGGAATCAACACCACAATGGTAAATTGTATCACCAACAATAATGTATTGTTGAGATTGGTACAAAATTCAACGACGATCAGTTTGAGACAATATTGGCTGAAACGTCTGAGTTTGAAGATATATGATGATATCTACATACCAGGGATCGAAATTACTGATAAGAAAGATGGATTCATCTGGAAGAGACTCCTCTTCCATATGTTTTGTCTCAGTGTAGGGAAATTCACATAACAACTCAACAAACTCCAACGATTTCTTGGACATATATTTTTCAAATTCTAAATCAAACTCTTGTAGGATAAATATCCATTTGGAGTATTTTCCACCTAGCAACTATCTAGTAAGAATGCATATCATAGGGTTGCAATAAGAGATCACTGTTTTTTTCATAAGAGTATATCATGACAAAAATGTGGGATAGCTTGAACGGCTTCTAAGGCCAATCTATCCATATGTGTATTTTATCTTAGTTTTGGAAAGATTCCTACTCACATAATAGATCACGTGTTCATTTTTGGATTCGTCTTCTTGAACTATAACCATGCCAATGATGGCATCGGATGTAGCTAAATACAAAAAGTAGTCTTGACGATGATCAGACGAATACAACAACAATGTATGGGTTATCGCATTTTTAAGTGCATCACAAGTTTTTTGAGCAAGGTCATCCTAGATAAATGGGATGCCTTTTTTCAACAGTTGAGTAAAAAAATTAGTTAGCTCGACATAGTTAGGTATGAGTCTACGTAAAAAAAATTCTTTCCCTTGCAAACTTTGGAGTTAGTAGAGATTGGAAGGAGGAGGAAAATTGACAATAACCTCTACCTTCAGCGGATCAACATGAATTCCTTCCTTTGACATGAAAAATCCCAAAAATCAACCAAATTGTACACAAAAAATGTGTTTATGAGGATTCAGTCAGATATTTTAATGCCTACATCTAATGAAAATTTCTCTCAAATGCATCAGATGGTGTTGTTGTCTCAGTGAGTGAGATGGTAAGTCAACCAAGAAAGGTTGTACAATATGCTTGATATCATGAAATGCGTAAGACATTGCCCGTTCAAAGGTTGCATCGACATTATTAAATCCAAATGGGAGTTTCCAATAAGAAAAGGTTCCACATGGACAAATGAATGGAGTTTTATGATTATCATCAGGGAGTATGTTTATTTGATTGTATTCGGAGAATTCGTCCATGAAAGAGAAAAGTTTTTTTCCAGGACAATCATCGATGGTTTGATCAATATAAGGGGTAGGATAATTGTACTTTAGAAAAAAATTGTTAATATCCCTATTGTTGACGCATACTATAATGGTTCCTTACTTCTTCTTAACTAGAAAAATATTGGATACCCAATCAGTCAAGGGAACAGAATGAAACCTACTCTAACTATTTTTTCAACCTCAAGTTCTATAGAAGTAGCTTTTCAAGGATGCACCAGACATAATATCTGTCTAACAGGTTTGGCATCTTGGTAAGTATTTATTTCATGAATTACAATGCTAGGGTTGATTGCTAGCATTTCCTCATAGGATTGGGAAAAAATTTCCTGAAATTCATGAAATAGGGCTTTATACATCTCAATGTATTCAAGGTATCACTAATCACCTATGTGAATGTTCTCAGTAATTCCAGGTTTAACTGAGATTTTAATCGGTCAAATTGTAGATATGTTTCCTAAATAATTTTGGATTCAGAATGAAGGATTTAAATAGGACATTGTGGACTATCCAAAATCTCATATGAAAACATAGATGAAAAATAATTCTCATTTTTATCAAGGCTAGGTAGAAAATATGAATGATGATGATAATCATCCCATGAAATTTCATCGAAAGTCATTATTTCCATCATACTTTCAACAATTGGAAACTTGTTATCAAAGGGATTGGGAAATGATATCGGCACTAACCATGAGAAATGAGAATAAAAATCAATGATCACATTCACTTGATCAATTTTGGATGATAGTGGGTTGGAAAATTATTGAACTTCCTGATAAGCTGATTCAAATGGGTTCAAAGGCATTTCACTGCCATATGATGTCAATGCAAACTCTGAAGGCACAATACAAGGATCAGAATATTGTGTTTTCCTTGATGTAATCATATTAAACTGGGCATTATGAGGGAGTGAAAAATTCTCATGAGTGACGAATCCTTAAGAAAAACTACCCCAAAACCTTCATACGGAGTAACCATTTGTCCAATGAAAGGTAAACTACCTTTAGAATTATGGTCTAAAGTGTAGTAAGTAGTGAGCCCTCGTATTGCACCAAGAATCTTGAAACTCTCATAGGCTTCCCTACTTTACTTTATCAACTCGGGTTCATACAAACTTGGAGGTGATAGTGCTATATACACAGCAGATGCATTCTACTCATTTCATCCTCTTTTGAGCTCTACGAAAGGGTGCTACTTCTACGGTTTCTGGATGAAGTTTTTCACACTTATGAATTTAGGCCTATGGCTAAAAATGATTCAAATCCATGGCTCTATCAGCAAGCACAGAACTACACTACAAAAATCAAGTTCATTTAACTACTTTACAATTAAAGAAATCTACGAATTAAGCTATGATAAGAAATGAAAGAAAACTATGCATTTTGCATTAAGTAAATTACATAAAGGAAACTAACCTAATCACACTTTTGTGGGCCAAATTGCTAAAAAAACTCTATCCACTATGTTATATCTATCATTATTTTAATCATGCAGCCAATCATGACCTAACTATGCTTGTAAATGCATTGTTTTGTAGCAAGGAGGAGAAAGCGCTAAAGTGGCCTATAGAAGGCTTGAACACATGGGTGCAAGGATGCATTGTTTTGTAGCAAGGAGGAGAAAGTGCTAAAGTGGCTTATAGAAGGCTTGAACACATGGGTGCAAGGATGAAAGTGTATCGGTGATTTTGGCAGTTATAGATGAGGTGGATGGTGGTTTCTGGGCTTAAGGAGGGGCCCACTAGTGCTTCTGCAAGTATTGCTATGGGTTTCCTATAGTGCTACAGGAAAGTCCTGAATTGCTACAAGAAACATTCTAAGGGCAATCTGAGGCCACAAATGGGTGTGAAAAATGTAGGGAAGGTGGAGTGAAGATGGTTTTGGATGGGTGGAAGGTGTCCCACCCCTTGGCCAAGATCATAACCTCTTGGGAGGCCTATCTTGAACCTCTAGGGTTTTCTCACGGTGTAGGTATGGAAAATCTGAAAACAAGGCTGATGGAAATTTTACTGAACAAAAGGCTAATGAAGGGTGATAAATGAAGTCGAAGGTGCTGGTGAAGTTATCCTTGGTTTTAATACCTGAACCTGAAAGAAAAATACTTGTTCATGCAATAAAAATGGACAAAATCATGATAAATAAAATGGAAAAAGATGAGTTGAATTTGGAAAGCAAGTCTACTTTAGCCTAAAAATAGATATCTAACACTACATTCAAAACATATTTATGGAACTACAACAACCTAACTTATTCATTTCAAGAAATCATAAACTAAAAAGTAATTTTTGGCCAGTGGGGAAGATCTACCCTCCTTAAGCTCCAATGAAAGATATGAGAGGGGGATGCTTGACACACATCTTTATGAATATATAACCTAATCTACTAACATGTAGGCAAGCTAAATCTACAACAAAAGACAAATGGAAGAAAACTAAAAATAGTGAATTGAAGTGCAAGAAAACTAGCTAAATACTCATAAGAAAAGTTAACTAAAATGATATAAAAGCAAAGAATGAATACACAAGAGAGAATAAGGCCATTGGATTGGGCCCTGACCCACAAGCCTAGCACTCTGAAACTATATCAGTGAGGCAGAAACTGAATACTCATTTTATTGCAAAATATAGTCTCATTACATCAACATGAAAGTCTCAAAAACCTATTACAAGAGCTAAGAGCCTAATGGATTTCTCCATAGTTCGAATCCTAATTATCTCTTGCTCAAACCTGTTTAACCTAAACGGTAGCTACCAATTTCTCCCTAAAAAGTAGGTGATGAGTGCACATTGAATGTAAGTGAAGTGTAGCTTTGGTGCACTTGATCTTGATTTTTCTTGGCTGCCTTTGATTTCGAGCTGTTGGAGGGAGTCTCGAGGATCCCTTGGCTTCCTTTAGGAGTTAAGGAGGTGGAAAATCCCCCTATAATCTCTCCTTGTTGTCTACTCTGAGTCTTAATGGAAAAATATTCACCAAAAATGTAATATCTTCATGATTTTCCTGCAGTTAACTCATGTTAGGCACTCGAAGTATGATAAGCCTCTATCACCATCTACACTAACATCATAAGACCACAATATAATTAAAATGCAAGAAAAAGAGACTTAATAAGGCAAAAATGTGACCATTAACCCATCAAAATGTACCTAATTAAGGAGCTTATCATCACCCCTGTACTAAATTGTTGCTCATCCTCTCAGCAACTAATCCTCCTTCTACATTTATTTCAAAGCTTTGATGGACCATCTGACTTCCCAAGGAAGAAGTGTGGGAGTCCCTTCAGGAGGTTAAAAGCCACCATTCGTTTTTTCTTCCTCCCATTCTCTGTTTTGATCATCTTGGTCCTTTCCATCACTCAACCTCAGCAACAAGGGTGGACCGAGCTTCAAACCAAGGCCCTAAATATTTTTGGCCTGCACAGCCCTCTTGTATAATGGTGCTCTCTCCAAGGCACCCCTAAGTCTTTCTGGTGTGTGGGACTCCATGTTTCTAAGGTTGTGAGGGAGGTTGTTCCATATTTTTTGGCTAGCAATTATCCACTCATCTCCCAACAACCTAGAAACATCATCAAAGTGATCCATTTCTTGAGCGTGTGTGTGGAGGTATTTTTCTGCAAGTGCAGGATCCTTTTCAATATTTAGATGGATATTGATGACTCCTATAGGGATGAATAGTTCTTCCCTAATGAGTAAGCATTATTTTTTTCTCTCCTCATAACCCTTCTCATTTCTTGTGCTCTAATCTCTTCATTAAACATCCATGATGCTAATGCCATTAATTTCATGTATCCCATCCTATGATTGGGGTCCCAAATGTTCAATTATGTCAACACAAGGTTATTCATGTAAAAAAACTGCCATCTTTGCCTTGTTTTCCATAATTGTTTGGTTGAAAAAATCAATGAATTTTCTGTAGTTTTGGAAAGGTAAGGATCTATGGGAGGCTAATGTCTTGATTTGAAATAGGAGCCACTACTTCTTGAGGTAAAATACATATGAATCTAATGGATATCTATGTTGAATGGATTCCATGCACAAATATCCCATGGTGGCCACTTGTTTGTCCTTTTGATGAAGCTTCTCCTGTAATGCTACATTCTCTACTTGGGCCTTCTAAGGCTTCTCTTTCAACACTAACTCTCTGAGCATAAAATTGGATAAATCCTTGCCCAAATAAGCTATTTTTCCTTCCATAACCCCTATTTCATGCACACCTTTATATTTTGAAAGCTTCATCCAATGATGACTGCATTCCCTCTCCTCTTCCAACTAATAAAACAAAGGCACTGTGAACGATTGAGGAATTAATCTGCCCCCCTCAATGTATGTCTAGTAGGAGCTAAGATTTGGTTGAGGGCTAGGGTTTGGCACTACTAGTACATATTCAAAGATTGGTTTTTGTGATGTGGGATCTTCCTTATTGTATTTTCCTCCCTCTTTTTCATCTTGTGTTTCCTCTTGTGCCTTGTCGTCAACTTCTTTGGCATCTTGCCCATCTGTGGTTGTCTTTTCTTCCTCAACCAAGGCCCTTTTCTCTAATTTTGTGCTTGTTGGAGCTTCCTGTATCAAAAACATATTTTCCTATAGAAAAATTTGTTTTCCTTGTTGAAGAACCTATGTTCCTTGTCTTTCACTCTTTTTCAATCCTTGGCGGGTCTGTGGGGGTTGCATGAGGTGTATGGGATGCCAATATTGTTGAATGTACTATGATATATGTTATAGGGGTCCTCATAGGTGAAGTGAACTCTTGCACCCTTCCTTCCTCTAATCTGAATTCCTCATATTTATTTGGTGATTCTTCAATGGAAATAGGGCTCTTGGTGGGAGTCTGTGGTTTCCCCTACCTCACCCTTTGACTCTTCCTAGTCCTGAAATACATAGGTGGCTGCACCTTCCTTTTTGTTTTGAGAGTTGTGTTCAAAGCGGTTAGGGTAGCAGTCACATCTTGATCTGTGATTTCTGGTGACATGTTGGTGTCTTGATGGGACATTTCACCACCTAACATACGGTCCAATCCTTCCTTTTCCTCATTCTTTTCTTCCTCCTTCCCCTCAATTTTTTCTTGCTCCATCTCTATTGTATTTGTGTTTTCTACCTCAGTTTCCATCTCTTCTTTTTCTTCCTTACTTTCTGCCTCCTCTTCCTCTTCTTCTACCTCCTCTTGAGCATCTTCTTCTTCTTCTTTTACCTCCCTCTCTCTAAGGCAAGAAGGATAGTTTTTCCCTGTTTGAGTAGCTATAAAGGCTTCCCTATCCACGTCTATGAAAGAATATGAGGATACAGGTACGTTCAACCTTCTCAAAACATCATTAAAAATTAGCTTAATGAGGCCGTGATGGGCCAAGTGCTTATATTTTCTTTGCCTCACCTTATGGCTCATGTCAGTTATGGAGTTCAAGAGGAAGTTAGGGATGCTTAATCTCTATTCTAGGGGGAGTTTTCCCTGAAACCTAAGTTCATTTAACAATATGAAATGATACAAAGAGACCACACTAAATCTGCCTTCACAAGAAATAAACTTCATGAAATGGAAGGCTACTTCATCCCAAGGGTATAGAAGGCTTTCTCTCCTCACTCTGTTTTTGTGTTCAATGCTCTCCTGGTAGAAATAAGCTCTTCTTGGATGTAGTGCTAGGCATTCTTTCCTTCACCCATTTGACTCCTAAGGGAAAATTTGTAACTCTTCTTATGAGTTTAGGTGATAGCGTGATGGCTAGGCCTCTAACGACAAAGGTGGCTCTCTCTTCTGAGTGTGACTGCAGAGCCACTACAAATCCTCTAGCTACCTCTTCATCAAAAACTTTCAAGAGCTCAAATAACTCTAGCCATTGGTGATTTCAGAATATTTCCATAACTTGAGGATGCTGCCTAATTCTCTTAATTTTAGTGGGCTCCCTTCTGTTGAATCCCCCCCCCCCATCTTAATGGTTTTGATATGAAGGTGGTGAGAGGTTTGAGATTTATGTCTTGGAGATGGAGCTCTTGAAACAAAATGCAAGAGATTTTTTCTTTTACCCTTTAATTTCCAAATTTACATTTTTGTGTGTAAATTTCATGGGGAAATTTTAGTGCTGGAGGATGACAACCACTTACCTTTGTCCACTGGTGTTTTGGTTTGAGAGATGGTGACTTTGGGAAGAAAATTTACCCACATGTGACTCTGTGTTTCCTTCTATACCCTTGTTAATCCACTTCTGAAGTTGCCTATAGTAAAACATTGTTTCTTGTAGCATGATGGTGCATGCAAGCTCAAAGATCGATGTTGCTCTCCTAATGGCTCCCGCTGCTCTCCTGCTCATGCTGCTCTTTGAAATTCTCAAAGAAATGGTGAAAATGAGACAGATTTTACCTTTATGGTATTTTAACTAAATTTGGAGCATTGTACTGACTTGTACTTAACACGATTTTTCCTCCTTGAGATTGTTGGTCCCACTCTAGTTCATGATTTTTTAGCCTTGTAATCACCTTATTCATACCCAACCACTCTCCTTTGACTTGATTTGAATTTCCCAGGTGGCATGCACTTTCACGTTCCTCCAGTTTCACTTTACGAAGGTGGCCAAGTTAACTGGCCACCTTTTTCCCTTTTAAATTTCTAAAACTCGATATTAAACCATTTTGGTCATTATGGATGCATAGCGAGAGGTGAAGGGCCATACATGAGCTTTCCTGGTGTGGATTAGGTTATAAATGAGTTGGTGCAAGGAGTTGGAGCTGGTTGTTGAATCCATGATATTTTATTTACTGTATCTTCATCTCTTATTTATTTTCTGAGTGAGAATTTTTTTCAGAGTGAGCTGCTTAATATCATTTTATTTTGTGTTTTTTTCTTTGCAGGTGCTACATGGAGGTATTTAGGTGCCATGGTTGGTGTGCTTGCCATCCTAAAGTCTGATGGTGGTCTTCTGGAGTCATTTTCATCAATTCTCCTTCATCTTTTGGCCTTTTTGTGCCACACACATATTTTCCACAAGAAGCCTTTATCTTGCCCCTTCTTGCTTCAGCTTGCCCAGAAATTGAGAGATATGGTTCATGGAGGTTATGGATGGATTCATGGAATGAATAGAGTGGAGGATAGAAAAGTGAAGGGGTCTCATGCCAAGTTTTCAATGATATAGCTGCTAATGGTGCAAGATAGGGTTTAGAGAGTGAATCCTTTTGCATGGAGTGAAATAAGGGTTTTGGAATGGTAGGTATAGGAAAAAAATAAATTATCATTCTCTCGTTGAAGTTCAAAAATCACTGAGAGAGATTTTTCCTTCATGAATGAGTTTCATGTAGCATTTACATGAGTTTCTTGTAGTGCTACAGGAATCATATAGCAGCTCGAATTTCCTGTAGCAATTATAGTTTACAGGAAAAAATGAAAAATTTTTCTATCTAAGGGGTGAAATGGATGAAGGGGCATATGCTGGAGTGGCTCATGGAGTGTGCAAGCAAAGGAGTAAAGGAAATGAAGAGAAGCTCGTCCTATGGATCCCAAAACCATATTTATTCAATAACCTGCAAAATAGAAAAACACATAAATGCATAGGTATTTTTCTTCTTTTTCCCTTTTCCTTTTTTTTTTTTTTAAGAAAATTTGGCTTCATCCACAAAATTTTTCACCCCATGTGCCTACCTTGGGCACCTTAGAGAGGTTTTCACCCAAGGATATTTGATTCTCTTTTTTTTCCTTTTTCCTCTCTTTCTTTTTTCTTGCTCTAGGATTGCCTCATGGAGGTTTTCAACCCTGGAGTTGGCCTAGGGTTCCTTAGAGAGGTTTTCACCCATGCCTATTTATTTTATTTTTTATCTTCTTTTATAAGAAGGGGAGGCACTAGAAACTATGGATTTTCTCATGACATACACTTCCCTGTTTATGGAATTTATAAATTTTGCGCTAGACAGGGGCTTCTTGTAAACCTTAAGCCTGTAACTATTGACAAGTAGGGGAATTCCTTCCTCATATATGGTTATGATATAAACTGTGCCATTATCATAACATTTTTCCACTTCGTAGGGTCCCATTCATCTTCTCATTAGTTTTCCTTTGAAATCCTTAAACCTTGAGTCATACAACATTGCCCAATCTCCTTCTTGAATGGTATTTTCCTTAATGTACTTGTCATGCTAGACCTTCCTTTGCAGTTGTCTCACTTTTGTGTGAAGGAGTTCTTGCATCTTGAAATCATCCAATCCATTGAATTACAGCAACCTCTCTTGTTGGGAATTTGAGATATCTAGGTCTAATTTAGTTCCCATCCTTAAGGTGTTGAACTCAAATTCAATTGAAAGCAGAGTTTTCTTGCCATATAATAGGACATAAGGAGTGAATCATGTTTTTGTTCTCCAGGTAGTGTTGTAGGCCCATGTAGCTTCTACCAATCTGTCTGCCCAATATTTTTTGATGCTGCTCACAACCTCGGTAAGGATATTCTCCAAGGATTTGTTGGTCACTTCCACTTGGCCATTTGCTTGAGGGTGATAGGAAGTGGAAGTATTATGCTTTATCTTGTGCCTCCTCAGAGGGTTCTCAATGAGATGAGATGTGAATTGTGCCCCCTTGATCAATGACTACCTCTCTGGTGTATCCAAATTTGTAAAACACATTCCCTCTCAAAAATTTTGCTACTTTCTCCCCGATTGCTACCTTCACAACTTTTGTTTCGGCCCACTTTGTCAGGTAGTCGGTGCAGACTATCATATACTTTTTATGTCAAGATGGTGGATCAATAGGTCCAATGAAGTCCATGCCCCACTTATAATATGGCACAAGAGACATCTGAGGGTGCAAAGGTATGTCATCCCTCTTTGTAGGTTTCCCCATCCTTTGGCAATGGCCGCACTTGCTAATGTATCTTTTGGCATCCTGGTCAAGGGTAGGCCAATAATATCTTTCTTGCAAAACTTAGAAGGAAATACTTTTCATAGCAAAGTGACCTCCACAAGGCTATCATGACATGTAGAGAGGATATCAAAAACTTCTTCCTCCCTCACACATCTTCTCAGAATTTGCTCAGGGCCTATCTTGAAGATATTTCCCCCAATCCATGTGAAATGGGCACTTTTTCTGATGATCTTGATTTTCTCCTTGAATGAGATATTAGGAGGGAAATTTTTAGAAAACAAGTAGTTAGATATGTCAGCAAACCACGGTGAGAGTGATGAGATAGAGAAGATATGTTCATCTAGAAACTGGTCATCCACCATTACTTCTTCATCTGCAAATAGAGCTAACCTTGATAAAAATTCTGCAACAACATTCTTCTTTCTAGGTTGATCAATAATGGTTAATTCAAACTACTGTAATAGTAACAACCATCTAATTATCCTAACATTAACATCTAACTTTCTCATTAAATATTTGATAGCTACATGGTAAGTGTGTATAAAGGTATGATACCTAGTGACATAATGTCTAAATTTTCTTAAAGCATGGAAAATAACTAACATCTCCTTATTTGTGATAGTGTAATTAAGTTCGACCTTAGACAAGTTATTACTGATGAAATATATTTCATAAGGTAATTTGTCTTCTAACTACCCTAATGTTGCCCCCATATATTTTTCTGATGCATCTGTGTGGATGTGGAAAGAAAGAGTCCCATTTAGACCTAGGAAACGGGGGCAGTAGTTAACTTTCCCTTAATGAGCTCAAAAGCTTCTTGACAAAGACTGGACCAAGTAAACTCAGAGCCTTTGGCAAACAAACCAAATAGTGGCAAGGCCAACTTTCCGAAGTCTTTGATGAATCTTCTACAATAGCTAGCTAAACATAAGAAACTCCTGGCATCTCTCTGCTTTTAGGATTAGGTTCCCTTTTGATGATGGCAATTTTTCTCGGGTCTCATTACAAATCCTACTCTTTTTATGATTTCACACTTTTCTAGGCTCAGGGAGAGATGCATCTCTATGCACCTTCTTAACACTTTTCCTAAATTGAAGAGAGTCTCCTATTATTCATCCCCATAGGTTGTGAAATTATCCATATAGATTTCAACTGAGTCATGGACTAGCTCAGAGAAAATTCTCAAGACAGCTCTATGGAAGGTAGCTAGGGCATTGCACAACCCAAAGGGTAAGACTCTGTAAGAAAAGGTACCCCAAGGGCAGGTGAAAGTAGTCCTGTCCTAGTCTTCGAGGTTGATTTGGATCTGGTTATAACCACTAAACCCATCTAAGAAGGAATATAACTTCTTTCTTGCAAGGCCATCCAGGACTTGGTCTATAAAGGGTAAAGTGAAATGGTCCTTCTTGGTGGATTTGTTAAGTTCCCGATAATCAACACAAATTCACCATTTTCAATTCTCCTTCAGGACTAGGACAAGAGGAGATACCCACTCATTGTATGATATAGGATAAATGAAACTTGCATCGAACAATTTCTGCAGTTCTTCCTTGACTATGTCCTTTAGATATGGGTTCATCCCTCTTTGGTATTGGCGCAAAAGCTTTCATTCTTCCTTATTGTAAATATTATGTCTGCATACTGAGGGATGCACCCCTTTGATGTCGTTGTAATCCCAAGAAAATGGATCTAATTTTTATTTCAGAAGCTGGCATCACTGCTTTTCTTCTTCATCTCAGAGGTTTGAGTTGATTTTCAAACATTTGGATGGGCCAAACTCTATAGCCTTGGTGGTTACAAAGGTTGAATCAACAAAGTGCAATTCCATCGAAGGGTGGCTTTCAAATTCTTTGACTAGGTTTTCAAGTAGCATGTTAGTGGGGTGACTGGTTTAGAATGACATGGTCGATGAGTTCATCTTCATCAAGCTGCCCCCCTCTAAGAGCAATATATATTGTACAAATGGGGGTAGTGTTGTATACCTCATCTTCTTCATCCTCCAACCATATAGGTAGATCATGATCAATGGAAGGCCGAGCTAGAGGATATAATACCAACTATTTAGACAAGGGCCCATTATTAATAGTCATGTTTCCAGCCCGACAGCTGATATAATCGTAGACAGTGGCTAACCAAGGTCTCCCTAAGATGAGAGGATATCCATTAACCTTGGTTTTTGGTTGCAAAACCAGGAAATCTATAGGATACTCCCAAGATTCAATTGAGACAATAACATCCTCAACAATTCCTTCCAAAGTTACTGTGGACCAATTTGCAAGTTGCAGAACCATTGCGGTTTTCCTCAAAGTCCCTTGGATTTTGATTTTTAACATAGTTTCCTTTTTCATGACATTGATACAAGCCTCGATGTCAATCATACTATTGGGGACTATGACACCATATATGTGCACATCTACAACTGGACTACTAGGTTACTTTGGAAAGATCACCCTTCCCAACATTATGTTAGACAGTTGTCCAACTACATTGATGGTGGGGGTATCTTTTTTATTTCTCCCAGGTTCTTGAAGCACTTTTCCTTGATGAGCCTATTGTAAATTGGGACATCCTTAATGGCCTAGAGAAGCAATATCTTTACACACAAATTTTTTAGTTCTCCCAAAAATTTTGTCTCCTTTGAGGTGTGCTGACTGGAATGGATCAAGCACTCGGGAAAAGGAGGTTGTTGGATCTGAGTGTGACTTTCTTCATTTTCCTCAACCTCTACAGGTGGAGATGGAGGTTGGTTGTCTACTAGTACTCTTCTCGACCTGATATTAATCTCATGTACCTCCACATCATAAGCTAGATAGGATTTCTCTCTACTATAAACCTATTGTGCATGTCTGTTGTTCAGGTTTGGATTGGGATGTGGAGGCATCTGGGGAAACTTAGGTGGAGTGGCATGAGTAAGCTAAGGTTGATGTTGGGGTGGAGGCATTAGAGCTGTTGGTTTATTATGTTGAGGCCTCCACCCTTGGGATGGATTGTTACACTTAGGTTTTTGAGGAACATACTGCTAAAATGGTTGGTTCACAGGCTCAGGATGATATGGAGGGTTTCAAGGCCAAGTAGGAGGTGTAGTCTGGGATTGAGGAGTCGGGGTGTACCAATATTTCATGTCTGCATTCTGATTATTATGATAGTAAGAGTAAGGTGCGCCTTGCATACCCTGTTGATATGACCTAGGGCCTTGAAGCCTCTCTGGTTGATGAAACAGAGTTGCGCTGGTCCTACTTCCCCACCTTGATATACATCTTTGAGTCCAGGTAAGTAGGGAAAATTTTCTGTGGCATGATTCTCCTCACAAACTAAGAAAACCTCTATGAAATTTAATGGACATTCATTTTTAGGGTGTTTTCTGGTATATCTAGGGAAAAATATAACCAAGGCCCTTTCTGCTTCCTCTTGCTTCCTCTTGACCTTCATTGTGTCCATTTGCAAAGAAAAGGTGTGAAAAATGTCACTCTTGAATTCCTCCAACATGTTTCCAATCTCATGTTTGATGGAGGTGGAAGAGGAAGGGGTATTGGTTGTACTTTGGCCAGCTCTACCTTTCTTCCTAGATGCCCTAGAATGGTTCCTGAAGAAAATTTTGATTGTTTCATAAGGAAATTGGTAGATATATCCTCTTGATAACATATTCAGGGTTTCTATCACCTCCTCCTTGATCCCTCGGAGAATCAATATTTTCAGTGATTCGAGATAAAGAGTATAATTGTCTCTCTTACAGTTTAACTAAAACCTCTCTTCATAGTATTCTAGGGATTCATCAGGCCCTAGAGTCATCCTGAATATCTCATCTTTAGTTTCCTTGGACCTATAGCAGTACTTGTACTTATTTTTTAAGGCCTCTTACATTTGTTCCCAGGTAGTGATGTTGATCCCTAGTAGACCCATGAACCAACACAAGGCTGCATCCTTAAGGGTGGATGGGAATAGCTTCAAATTTTGATCATCCGGGGCATAGACATAGGTCCTACAGACAACAGAAAATTAAAGCATGAATGCATTAGGATCTTCAAAGGTAAGTCCATGAAAGCGTGGAAGGGATGAGGGGCTAATGTTCTTCATTTTAGTTTCCCCATATTCCTCTCTAATGTGAAAGGCTCTCTGGTCTTTACTTTCATCCATGGTTGAAATAGGTCAAGCAGGTTCCTTAATTGAAACAAGACATTCTTCTTCTCCAATAGGTTCTTAAAAATTTCCAGAAGGATCACCTATGGTGTGTTCAACCTCAAAGCCACTTAAGAAGAGTTAAGGGTGATAATGTGGTGATGTTGGGGTTTTAGGTAAAAATATTCCTTGAGTATCCCTACTCCTAAGAGGCATGAAAATCAATTTTTTTCATTTTTTCAGTATTTTTGAAACAACAATTAAAAGGAAAGCAGGAAAGAATGCTAAAACAAAATCAAAGCATCTACTAGACACCTCCCCAGCAATGACACCAAAAAGTGGTGAGCCTGGGTATTGCACCAAGACTGCTACAACTCCCATAGGTTTCCCTAATTTACTTTATCAACCCAGGGTTAGTACAAACTTGGAGGTGACAGTGATATATAAAAAACATATGCACTCTACTCATGTAATCCTCTTCTGAGCTCTATGAATGGGTGCTACTTCTAGCGTTTATGGATGAAGTTTGTAACACTTCTGAATTAGGCCTAGGGCTACAAATGATTCAAAGCCATGGCTCTATCAGTAAGTAAAAAACTACACTAGAAAAATCAAGTGCATTTAACTACTCTGCAATGAAAGAAATCTACACATTAAGATATGATAACAAATGAAAGAAAACTAGGCATCTTGCATGAAGTAAATTGTTGAAATGAAATTGCATAAAAGAAACTAACCTAATCACACTTTTTTGGGCCAAATGGCTAAACACACTCCATCCACTCTATGTTTTATCTATCATGTGTATAATCATGCAACTAATGATGACCTAACTATGCTTGTAAATGCATTGTTTTGCAGCTAGGAGGAGAAAGCACTAAGGTGGCTTATGGAAGGCTTCAACACATGGGTGCAAGGCTGAAGGTGTCTGGGTGGTTTTTTCAGGTCTAGATGAGGTGGATGGTTGCTTATGGGCTTCAGGAGGGGCCCACTGGTGTTGCTGCAAGTGCTACTATAGGTTTCCTATAGTGCTACAGGAATGTCCTGAATTGCTACAGGAAACAGTCTAAGGGCAATCCGACGCCAAAAATGGGTGTGAAAAGTGTATGGAAGTTGGAGCAAATATGGTTGGTGTCCCACCCCTTTTCAAAGCTCAGAACCTCTTGGGAGGCATGTATTGTACCTCTAGGGTTTTCTCATGGTGTAGGGATGAAAAATATGAAAACAGAGCTGATGGTGATTTTGTTGAATAGAAGGTTGATGAAGGGTGAGAAATGAAGCTAAAGGTGTTGATGAAGTTCTCCTTGACTGTACTACCTGAACCTGGAAGAGAAATACCTTTTCATGCAATAAAAATGGACAAATTCATGATAAAGAAAATGGAAAATATGAGTTGAATTTGGAAAGAAAATATACTTTATCCTACAAACAGATATCTAACATGATATTCTAAAACTATTCATGGAACTACAACAATCTAACTTATTCATTCCAAGAAATCAAAAACTAAAAAGTAATTTTTGGCCTATGGGGAAACCCTACCCTCCTTAAGCTCCAATGAAAGAGATGGGGGGGGGGGAGGCTTGACAAACATCTTTCTAACTTTATAACCTACTCTACCATCATGTATGCAAGCTAAATCTACTACAAAAGAAAAATGGAAGAAAACTAAAAATAGTGGATTGAAGTGCAAGAAAACTATCTAAAATGACATAAAAGTAAAGAATGAATGCACAAAAGAGAGTAAGGCTAATGGATTGGACCCTAACCCACAATCCTAGCCCTTTGAAATTATATGAGTGAGGCACAAACTAAATACTCATTTTATTGCAAAAGATAGTCTCATTACATCAACATGAAAGTCTCAAAAACCTATTACAAGAGCTAAGAGCTTAATGACTTTCTCCAAAGTTCAAATCGTAATGAGCTCTTGCTTAGCCCTATTTAACCTAAAGGGTAGCTACCAACAACTCCCTAAAGAGTAGGCGATGAGTCCACTTTAACTGCAAGTGAAGTGTAGCTTTGGTGCACTTGATCTTGAGTTTCCTTGGTTGCCTTTGATTTCGAGTTGTTGGAGGGAATCTTGAGGATCCATTGGCTGCCTTTGGGGTTTACCTTGTAGTCTACATGAATGTCTCATTAAATTAGCCACAATTAATTTTAATTAAAAATCTAAATATATAAATAAAAATCACACCTAAGGCCTCTAAAAAGTAAAAAAATAACACACACTAACAAATCTAAGAGTCAAACCACACAAACAACCTTTTCATAGCAAAATCAATAGTTGGTAATGAAATCCAATGTTGTAGAAATCAAGGTGAAAAGTATATATACATAGATAGGGTGGAACCAGTTACCCTGACAACCTACTTAATAAACACGATCTGGTGTAATTAATTCCACTTATGTCATCTCAAGTGATGATTACCCTCCAGAAAGGTCCAAGTGAGTATATTCAATGGATTTTCCAAGTACAACAGAGACTTCCCCTCTGCCGTCACCTCAGGTAATAGCCCTAATATTATGGTCTCGAAGGTAACCACTTACAACAATTCAACCTCGAGAGAGAGTCGCAAATCATACATACACGCAAGGGTAGAGTAATAAAGCTCAATCCCCTTGAAAGTTCCCAAACATGGTTAATCTAAGGTTTAATTCCAACTGAATCCAAAGTACCTTTCAACATCATTTGTAATGTGTGCATACTACTATACCATAACAAATGAAGTGAGGTCGATCACTCCATTAGGTCTGAGATGATATCTTGCATGAATCCCTTGTAAGAGGATCTTCCCACTGAAAAACTGCAATAAATGGATTTACTCTCTACCACAATATTTTACTGTTTTTTTGTAGCTTTGGAAATTTAACTCACTTTCCATTCCAAAGCCCTAAAAATGTAAAAATATCAATTAATTTTATTATAATTGTGTTATTAAGTTGATTTTACTGAGTAGGTAATGGATATTAAACTGATGATATTATTACATGACTCAGAAACTCTAATGCAATCAAATATGAAATTGTAATAGTTCCATTCAATGAACTCCTAATTACAAGAGAGTAAGAGTTTTTTTTATTTTTAAAATAAAATGAAACAAATTCACATTTCCATAACATTATTTTCCATAAAATTTCAATTTTCACTTTGAGATAATTCAAATGCAGAACTTAAATCAAAATTTTAGTTCACTTAACAAGTCAAACAAGCATGAAAATATCCTTTTACAAGCAATCACTCATCATTTTTCAAAATTAATGGAGAAACAAATCAAAACTTTGAAATACATTTCTTCTAATGAATTCCACTAAATCAATGATGTCTAAAGTGTAACAATGAAAATCTTCAAGGCTGAAAAATAAATGAATTTCGTTTTAAATTCAACAAAGGAATAAAATTTCACAAAAACACTAAACCTTGAGAAACCCTACTTTCATTAAAATAAAATATCTCTCAAAAATAAGCAAAGTGATCACTGAACCTCATATGGTTTCAAGAAACAAAGACAAGGAGATAGCAATCCAACATCAACCAATCTATTTTTCGATAAATCCACAACCAACCACACGAAACCCTACCTAAATTTGTGAAAATGAGTAATTCTCAAGAGATTTTATTTATGACACTCAAAAAAATTAAAAAATACTATCTGAAGGTAAAAATAAAGTTAATAAACATTTCAAAAACCAAAATTCAGACTTTGATCAAAGGAAAATCTATTTTTTCAAAAATCCCTAGGATGTGCATAGGTGAACAATTAAGTTCAGTGCACATGCAGTCTTTTTGTAAAGAAAAAAATGCATATTTTCACTCTGTTGCCAAAAAAGAACATCGTAGAGTGAGAAAACTTAAATAAAAATTAAAATTTGAGAAAAAAAATTGCAAATTCTAAAATTTCACTATCGTGTCAAGACTTAGCTTAGGCTATCAAAAAAGGATCGAAAATCAAAACCAAGGAAAAGGAAGAGAACAACATTCTCCCCTGTGGAGTCACGAATTTGTTATGTTGGAATAATACCTCTTGCAGACAAGAGCAATCTCCCTATATTTCCAGCAAAACCTAGTAACAAGATGATAATCAAACTACTATTTCCCTGAGTCTATATTTGCTTGAATCATAAACTAGAAATGAGAGGAAATGGAATCCATACCTTTTTACGACATGCTTGATGAAGATCCTTGTTATGCCTCGATGCAACTCTTTGATTCTTGAAACAAACCTGCACACATAGAAACCAAAGGATCAAAGGAATATGAAACATAGATGATTCAATAACTCAAACTAATGATCAAGGAGATTAGTAACTAGCATAATTTTAATGGACAAAAAGAAATAACATAAACCATTCATAAAATTCATAAAACAATGTTGTGGTAAAAAGAGCCCAATTGTATTAATTCAGAAATATAGAAGAGTATCACAACCTTTTCCTTGATGAGGTGAAGCTCCTCCCATAACTCTACAATATTTTCCTTGGATGATAAGATCTCCAACCTAATTTGACCAACATAAGTCTAGCTTCAGTAACCGTTTCAACCCTCTAGCCTGTAGTTGATCTATAGGCCAAGAGGAGGAAGTTTCATATCCATATCCAAAGGATTAGATCCACTAAAGGTGTTATTAGGGTTCCTTGAAGAATGGGAATTAGATCCATGATGGGAGGGGTTAGGATCAAATAAGAATGACCTTGAAGCTTTCATTTGGGATATATTCGCCCAAAAAAGCTTCTAGAATTAAATTTTTATTTTAACTTTTTGTTGAGTCATGTGTGTGGTCTATAGTGGAAGACAGAGCACAGTTTTTCATAGGTAACAATGGTAAAAATTGTGAATGCATAGAAATTGGCTAGGAAAGCTTTCGAGTCACTAAAAAGTAGGTTTTTGGCTATATTACCAGAAACTCTTGTTTTCTTCAAGGTGATTAAGTTGTTGACTTGCAAGGGTGTGCTTTTTAACATATAAATTGGATGGTGAAAGATCCATTTTAATGGTCAGTTGTCATGGTGAAAAAATGATTTGTAACATGGAGGAAGGCCTATCTGCTACTATTCTAAATTATTTCATGTGGTTTTTTTCAACTACTCTGCCTATGACAAGGATTTATGTTCCCTAGTGCAAGCTACAAAGAAGTAGAAACACTATCTTATGGGAAAATAGAAGTAGTCATCAAGAATTTGGTGCATATTTTGAGGCATTACACTCATAAGCATATAAAGACTTATGATAGAAATATGGTATATATATAGCACTCTTATAACATATAAATTCAACGTATTTTAATAAGTCCACATTTGAAACTTGTTTTGGATATTTTTCACCTTCATATTTGTATATTGCATATGGACAACAAAGAGTGAGGAAGGATCTTACAGAAGATGCCTTAAGAGAAAAAACAATTGTTGAGAATATTGGGAAAATCCATCTACAGGTATAGGAGATGTTGCATAATTCATGGGAAAAATATAAGGTTGGGCATGATCAACCCTAAATAAAGAAGTAATTAAAGGTGGGAGACAAAGAATGGTTACATTTGAACAAGGAGAGGTTATAGGGTCCTGGTAAGAAAATAAAGGCTCTACAATATGATCCCATTTAGATATTGGAGAAGGTGGGAGATAACACCTATAAATTCATTCTACCCCCATATATTTTCATTTACGCAATGGTGAATGTAGAAAGTTTGAACCTCTATGAGCCTTCCATTCTGGATTAGGAAGAGGAGTATGTCCTACCTTCTGTACAGGAATTAACACTAGATTCATAGGTAGAGCTTATAGAGGTTATAATTTTCCAAAATAGGTCTAGAACTACATGATAGGGGAAATATGACCTTTAGAATATTAGGTTGAAAGGACAACTTCCAAGAAAAGGCTAAATGGTACTCTAGGGAGAAGGTAGAGGAAAACATTCCTCATCTAATTTAGTAAAAGATTTTGGGGACTGGAATCCTCCCAAAATGGGGAGGTATGATCCTGAATGGATCATTACATTTTTTTCATCCATCTTGATGCTTTTATAGTGGAAAACATGGAGGAATAAGCTCATGGGACCATTTTTACTACCGGGTCCCAATTTGGCAAATTGGGGCCTGAAAATTTCTAGAAGTAGTCTAAGGCATAAAGCGACATCTTTTGGGAGTAAAAATGTTCTGCTCAAATTTAATACCCTTACCACTATCCTACACATAGATACCTTCCCAATGACATATGAATTTCCTTAATTCAACTCCATATGTAAAATTTATGCCACCCAAAATTTGACCTTCCTATTTTAACCACCATTATTTAAGAGGATGCCATGTTAGCCCCCATTATTCATCGAAAAGGGGATAGTCACTTAATCATGATGAAGAAAACTGTAGAAGATTCAATATTGTAAAAATATTTAAGATTTAAAATATTAAAACTTAACCATAAACATGATATCAAGTTGTGTTATAACCAGACCACTAGGAGGAAAAGGGGTTCCATTCTATTTGAGTGAATTTGTTCCATATATGAGGAGAGTAGCTGAGAGTGGGGAGAGAGAGAGAGAGGAGAGGATTTGTGAATTCCAGTAGCCTACATGCCACAAGTCTCATCATTTTTACTTGCTACAACCATTTCAATTTAGAGAAAGAGAGAGAAAAGCCACCACACCTTCAAGCTAGTTTTTCTCTTGAAAGGGTTTCTCATGTCATATCTTGTGTTATTATGGTTATGAGTAATTGTATTTTTTTCTATTCTATATTTTATATATTGCACACATAAAAATAGTACCTTAAGAAATCCAAAAGTCTAAGAAAAATAACCCTCATAGTATAGATTTCATATTTTTAGTATAAATTTATTTGGTATGTTATGAAAAATTGTCAAGTGTAATATCCACGACAATTTACACATCGTTCTTGGGTTGTGTACTCTTTAAGTTTTGATTATTTTGATTAGTGTCAAGCTATTTAATGATTTTTTAAAGTTATATATCGAGTCTAACATTGATTAATTAACAAAAAATTCAAAGATCCATATTTTAACATGTAAAAAAATTATTGACTCGCTAGTTTTTAAAATGCCAATTATAAATTGATGTTATTTTTATAAAACTATTCAAAATTTTAAGGATTTTGTAAAGTTTAATAAAAATTTGACTATTTTTAAAGAAACAATTTTATTATATAATGTTGTTTGATTTGTCTTTAAAAAGAAAATGTACTCAATGATTACCTTTCTGGGATAAAAATGAAAAAAATAGTTTATAAACAAAATTTAATCCCTAAAATTTTTCCTATTTATTGAAATAGAAACCCAATTGATTCTACACATGTGTTTCACCAAAAAATCATTATTGTAGTGTATCAATATTTAACCTGCAAATTGATACTATGGATGCATAAAAGGTAGCACCAAAAAAGGCTTCTCATTTTTGGTATTGCATGTGAAACAATATCAATCTTTAGATTGCAAGTTGTACCATGGGTGCACAAAAGTTATTAGTTACTGGTGCATGTGAAAATGTATCAATCTTTAGATTGCAAGTTGTACCATGGTTGCACATAAGTGGTTACTTAGTGGTTTTCAATATGTGTAGAGTACAATTTTTTCAGTCACAATTCTATATGCACATAAGAATTTATGAACTAAAACATCATGATCAATGAATATTTGGTCACTTGTATTGATTACATGGATAACAGTGATGTTGTGTGACATCTTGGAGAAGGTGTACATGTTTTTCTATATATTTAATGTTTGGTGTTGTACTCACTCATGATATTGTTTTTAGGTTTTGAATATAAATAAAAATAAATGTTTTATGATTTTGGCTTCTTCAATCTCTTATCATCGAAATATGGTTATAAAATGTTGAAATTAAAAATTTGAAATTTTTAATCTTTATTTTTAAATGAAAAATAAATTCAATGTCCTCTTATATCCTCACAACAACTTAATTTTAATTTTATAATTTAATATTGAGTATTTTATAATTTTATTAATTCAAAATAATTCTTTTGAAAATAACTCTTTTTATTATTTCAAATAACAAAATAATATTTTTTACCTTATTTCACATATTGAAATTTTTACGCTCACGGGAATGTTTATTTTGGAATAAGGTTTCCATAAATTTAATTTAGTTATGAATAATTATTAGATGAGTGACATGAATTTAATTTCCATAGAATATTCTAGAATACTCTTTT
The DNA here is from genome assembly GCA_034641835.2 of Pinus albicaulis. Lineage (NCBI taxonomy): Eukaryota > Viridiplantae > Streptophyta > Pinopsida > Pinales > Pinaceae > Pinus > Pinus albicaulis. The sequence goes on along the minus strand of CM076579.1, from coordinate 601,609,171 downwards.
TTTTATAACAACAGATCAAACCGCATAGTGAGAGCACCCCTTTATACTTTTCGTACTATAACACCGCCCGATATACTCGAAGGTATGTGGACAAGCTACGATATACTTACATATGTGGAGTGAGGTATCACACTCTGAATGTATCGTAGAAAATTCACGACATCTGCTATGTTTTACGACATCGGAACACGTCTCTAGCCTAAACCTTTTAAATGTTATCGTTATGGTTCCAATTCTTTTTTAGGTAAATTTATGTAAATTTTAAGTTGACCTTGTTTATCAATTTTCCTTTCAAGGTTCACTGCAATGATGTGATCGAAATTCCTAAAATGCAAACCAAAATGATAAGAAAACTTTTCAATTTTAGATTTTTCAATGAAAGTCTTAGCTACTAAAGGGAAAGAGCAATCAATTTTGAGAGAAAACAACAAGGAGCACAAACTAATATGCAACTTTCCTAATTTGTTCCTATGCAAAACACACAATTCACTATATGCAAATGAATGTTTTTCTTTTTAGTCCCCTTAATGTGAATGAAAAAATGAAACTATATGCATCAAATCAACAAAAACAAATGCTTTCTTCTTTGAGAAAATATGAATTTAACAACAATTTATCTTTTTAGGAAAAATGAAGAATGGAACTACAATTTTTCCTACAGGAAACGAAGAATTTAACGAAAATTACCCTTACGAAAACAAATGGATCTAATGCAGAAATAAAATACTTTGAATTTGATTTGTCAATGATAAAGAAAAACACTTAAAGAGACATTGAACAAACTTAATTTTCAAAGGAGGAAGAATCAGACAAAGTCACTGGTATCTATGAGGTATTAGACAATTGAAAACACAACAAACAAAAGGCTGAATGTGATGGAAATGAAAATTTCAAAGAGAATTTGGTTGGCTTAGGGGGCAACACTATCTCTAAGGGGAGACAGTGCGTTGCAAAGCACCCCAGAGTGGGAGACAGTGCTATTCAAAGCACTATGTCTTGACCAACAGTGCATTGGGCATAGCAGAGAGAAACATTAAAGCTACTAAACACACTTCTAATGAAATTATTTGATTCAAAAGTCTAATAATTGACAATAGATGCTACTGGGTGGATAAGAAGAGAAAAAAACACTAGGAATGAAGGGAAACTCCCCAACGGAGTTGCAAATTTGATATGTATAATTATGGATTATGAATAATACACATTCCCTAAATGTGGTGCCATGCATTTAGAAAAAAAAATCAAAGACTTTGCAGACACTTTCTCTAAGAGTAAATAGACACACAGAAAGATAGAGGAACTTTATTGTAATACAAGTGCTTCCTATACTCCTTCTGTTTCTCTTGTTGTAGCTCCCAATCCAACTTTTATTGCCAGACTAGTTCCTGCAAGTATAAACACTAAACAACAAAGAGATTGAAATATATAGATGGATATTTATCTTAATCAGTTGAATCGATGAAACATGAAACATATATATCAGTTAAGAATCCATGATATGAAATATAGAAACATAAACAGATACATATATGGGAAAATGAACAACAATATTTATTAATGGATAGAAGGGGGAGGTTACAACCAGAGATAGATTTGATGTCACCAACTTTAGCAATCATCCCAGCCTCATCATAATAAACATCTCACTAGTAGCATATCACTCTTATCACACTCAATTGAGAATCCAACAACATTTCTTTACCAAATTTCTTCCTTTCGTAGCACTAGGATCTGTGCTCAATTTATAGGGCAACTAAAGGTAGTTTATCAATCATTTACTTTATAATAATAGGCAAGACATGTTACCAAGGTTAAAGGTGTTAGATGGACCCATGGATTTGAATTTTTACACATATGAACACTTCTATAAGGCACTGGCCATGTGGAGATTCCAGAACAATGAGAATTTCACTCCCATTTGACCAACGCACTCTTGAATGTTGGGAACTGCTTAGCAGAGCACCCTTGAATGGAGGTAACTTCATATGCAAAGCAGTTAGTCCCTTGAGAGACTGCGTTGGTGAGCTCATAGGTGATATAACATGTACTTCAAATCTTGGAAACCTTTCAATGGAAGTCATGCATGATTTGTTCTTGTTCTTGTCTTAGGGATTGTAGCAACTGAAATGATAGGGGATGATAGACCATATTTCATTGGTTCTGGGATGATGTCCTAGTTTAACTAGGTCATTCGGAATAATGCCCAAATTGATCTATAACAATACAGTATGCCCACAAGGCTGAAAAAATCATAGTATAACAGTTTCGTTTAGGAATTCCGAAAATCCATTTGATCATAGTGGTCAAAACCTTGTTAAAAAATTTTACTTGGAAATTCGCTTGTGGATAATATGAGGTAGAGATGTCATAGCCCAACCCTAGATGTGTAGAAATTTTGTTCATCATAAAGTTTCAAAAGTAGCTACCATGGTCTGTGACGATAGCTTGTGGAACGCCGAACTTGGAAATCACATGGTTGAATATGAAAATGGTTGCAGTTTCGCCATCATCCTTATATGTAGGCATCGCCTCAGCCCATTTTTTAAAATAATCTTCCACTAGGTCGATATACCAATGCCCCATAGCCGAGTGAGGGTTACATGTAAGAAAATAAATTCCCCAATTAGGAAATTGACCGAAAACTATAATTAGGTGAAGAGGAGTTGGAGGCACACCCATCTTGCGATGGTAAACCTGGTGATCCGAATGTGATCGAATAAAGTGCTTAAGTAGTTTGATTAGTTTGTCCTTTAGATTGATTGTTAACTGAAGTATGCTTTAATGAAAAATGACATAAACCAGCAGCAATAAATGATTAAATAACATCAATAATCAGAGAGAAGAAGAAGCAAACAGTTTGATGACAGAGTTCATCCCTCCTGGACTACATCTCTGGGTCCACTTTTAAGTGGGTGTCTGTTTTTATTAGGATTTATCTTGAAGAATATTTACACTGAAATGGAAGAGAATTACTGTGCTCACATGCACTTCTGAACCCTATAAATATAAACTACTCTTCCTCTCCTTTCTGACGCATATCTCCGTGCTCAATTCTGACACCTGACGACTGAGAAATGCTACAAACAACATTGCCTATGTCCTTCTAAAACTGAAAACTGAATTCTCTCCAAGCCTTCACAAAACAAAGATTGAATTTCATGAGGAAATTTCCATGGATTTATAAGGTTGCCTCGAACCTTTTTTTACTCCATTTAGCAATTGGTTGAGCACTTGGTGGGATAAGGGTCTCGAATCCCTATCAATTACATAAACCTAGGGATATAACCTTTTGACCTTAGCGCTGAAATAAATCAAAAAACCCATAAATAAACTTTATGTTATAAACTTAGTCGTGTGGCTAGCTAACTGGGTGGATAATTTATGAGCCAGCATGTGATCAGCACCGAATTCGGTGGTTACAACCCCTCGGTCACGGTTAGAACCGACAGTTAAGGTCTAGCGGTTTCAGTCTTATCTACTTTGTTCATATGGATTTATTTACATGGGTTCGACATGGATTTAAAAACTGGCGGACATATCCAACACATCTCCTACCATGCTCTAAATTAGACCTATTCACATGTGTAATCCTTCTGACGCGGTCTATGCTGGGGGTTAGGAAGCATTGTGGTTTTTTATAAAGTTTATTATAATGTGTTTAAAATTCAACATCCAAACCTTGTTTAATATACCCCAAACCTTAATATTGAGGTTTATAACATAGGTTTTATACCATGTAAATGTGTGCTAGGCTTTTAATGGTTAGGTTCTAGGTTTAGCATATGGTTTAGGACTTAGGGATAGGTATTTATAACATTATTTTGTGCTTAGGTTCTAGGTTTAATGTCTTAGGTGTTAAATTTAGGACTTTAGAGACTTAGGTTTAAACATAGGTCTAGATCATGTGGATAGGGTTTAATTATTAGGGTTTAGACTTAGGGCTAGGTTTTGACATATGTTTTAGCTATTTCATAAGGTTTTTCAACATAGGAAACCTTAGAACTAGGTCCATAAATATGATGTCCCCTTTTACACCTTTTTCATCCAAATTCGAAACACATGATGACCTTCACATTGAAGAACCTTTTCACTGACAGAACTGGTGAAAATGTGTGTATGAAGACTGAAATCGACATCAAACTGCTAGAGTTGACTTGCACCTTTCTGCTGAACCGTAACTATCAAGATCCTCCTGGATCAATCCTCTCCACTTAAAAAGCTTTTTTACCACAAAAGCTTGATTTTTAAACTGAAAATAAGTGAGAAAACAACTCCCTCAATTTCATCTTGACTTTATTGATATACAACCATACCTGATCGTCGACCTGAAACTGATACTTATCATGGAAAATTTTGATCTTGGCTTGACTCAATGCTTGTCGGGGCGTAGAAGAATGTAAGGCTTGATACACATAAGTTAAAAATTCATCCTACAACTTAGGATGTTTACTGCGGTTACCTTGAATAATATGTATCCCAGTCCTGTTCACCATTTATGTCTGTCCATGAACCAAATCCATGCTGCCCCATGGTTGCAAAAGAACTGGAAGTGCATGTGCAAACCAATCTTTCGATTACATGGCTTGCTTGTCGACCACATTACACATCCCTTTATGTACTTCATAATTGTTTCATACATGTGAAGCTAGTAAAAATACTTTTGACTTTGTGTCATAGTCTTGTTTATGCTGAAATATCCTTCAATCCGAGAAAGATGAACTTCCTGAATAACCTGCACTCTTTCGATCTAAGCATTATGAGTTGGTGATTCAAAATTTTCTTCGAAATCATCATCAATATTATATTGTTCTACATATCTTTCATGAACCAATGAAATTTTATTCAGTACTACTGAAGCATTCAAAGATATCATATCAACTACTTTACTTGTTACACCTTCCCTGTCCATAATTACTAAGTCAATTTGCTAAAGAAATCCCATCCAACTGTAGTGAGATTGTTGCAACTTAGTATATGACTGAAAGTATTGAAGCAACTGATAATCTATGTGAATCACTATTTCCATTGCGTAACCTTTAACATCTGTTTTAAATTCATATGGATGTTGATGATTTATCAATGCTGTGAAATTTTTCTGCTTAAATGAATCAACTTTAACATCGACACTTATTCCCCATGCCCCATTTTTTTTATGAGCCAAAATTATGGGTGAGATGTATGGAGATGATCTGGGTCGCATTAATTATTTTCCAACCTTCCCTGAATTTTGTTTCTTTACTTCTTTATGCTCTATAAGTGACTTGTGATACATTCCAACATTAGAAAAAGAGGCAATAGACATCAACTACATCTCATGTGATATTTTATTTTTATGAAGTAGATGTTTTGGTTCTTTAATTAGATCCTAAAATGAATCTACCTTTTAACCAAATTACCTTCATACTGAATTTCACAACCTGAACAAGTATCATTAAGATCCTTATGTTGTTATTTTATCGACATGAGTAGGTATCTCTTACTTGAACTTATTAAGCACTTCATCTAATTAGCATTAATTAAATTCAACTGATCTTTGATTTTATGTGCCTGAATGATGTACTTAATCCCATATTTCTTGAGATGATACACATGCTCTGTTCTATAAAACACTACATCACGGTCATAGAGATAAGGGCTACCTAAGACAATTCCACAAATGTCTAACGGTATCACATCTAGCTCCACTTCATCGATATAGTTAGTTGTGATTGAAAATTTTAACCTACACTGTTTGGTAACATGAATTTGACTTTGTTCCTTTAACCACCCTAAATGATATGGCTTTGGATGATTATGTGTTTTCAAACCCAATTTTTTAACCAATGACTCAGAAATCAAATTTTCCTGTGATCATGTCTCAAACAATGTATCTATCTTAGTATGCTTTGAAGTTACCCTTATATGAAATAACTCGATTCTTTTATCTTCATTCTATTGTTTGATGTTTGAAGAAGTAGAACTACTAGCATAAGAAATTTTACCTGTTGTAACCATAGCATTGATTTTACCTTCATCACCTGAATCAGATCCCAAGTCCAAGCCTTTTTGGACTGTTGTTTCAACCTTCTTTTCACCCTTCTTCGATTGAACTTCTTCGGCTTCAATTTCAGATGAAGTTTCCAACACCTAGCTTCATCATGGCTGATCCTTTGGCAATGTGTACACGTAGGTCTATCATCTTCTTTATGAGTTGTGGAAATCTTATTTCCCTTTGACTTGCCCTTCTTTTTGCTGTCTTCGGTTTCCATCTGCTTGGATGTCTTCGGTGTAAAATTCAATGGTCTACCACCTGATTCGACATGAATTTCTTGAACACAAACTTCATTAAAATCATTAGGATTGAAAATTAATAATGTATGCTGCAAATATGAATGCAAAATGCCAATATACCTCAACAAAGTTTCTTTTGTGTCCAAAGAAATACCGAGTGCTAATGCCTTCTTTCTGAATTCCTGTGTGAACTCTTGAACACTCTGTCCCTTATCTTGTCACAAGCACTCCCAATCAGTTACAGCTTCCTGTGTGTGACCCAATGGATAGAACTATTTATTTATAGCTTTATTAAATTTGTTCCGTGAGATGATAACTTTTCCTTTCCGCTTTAAATCTATCTGTGTCTTACTTTCCCACCAAATCAAAGCAGTACCCCCATTCTAGGAGTAGGTAATTGGATATTTTTCTTATCATCAATAATTTCTTGAATACGACAATACACTTCTAATTGTTTTACCCAACTATCTAATTTCTCAGGGTTTATTTCTCCATTGTACACAGGTAATTCGAACTTAACATCAAGTTTCAATAATGGACTCTTAGGTTTCTTTTCTTTTTCTGATTCAGAACTAGAAGTAGAAGAGGAAGAATAACATGATGGATATGATGGAGGAGAAGGAGAATTATCTACCTTTCCTTTACCCTTGTCCTTCTTTGATGCCTTCGATGATGAGGCTGCATCTCTCGTCTTATTTTCTTCATATAATTCTGCCAACATTTGTTGCATGTTTAGAAACATCTATTGGATTTGATTCTCATCCATGGGTTTCATTTCAGTAGCTTCAGGAGTCTCAACGGTCTCAGTCCCTGTCATCGTTGATTGATGATCGACTTTCCACCTTCCGATCTCTGGATCAAATTCCTAAAGCTCACCTTTTCCGCGTTGCAATCCCAACTTGGTTAACATCCATTGACAAAAGAACTACAAGCACAACTTGCTCTGATACAAAATATGATCCGAATGTGATCGAATAAAGTGCTTAAGCAGTTTGATTAGTTTTACCTTTAGATTGATTGTTAATTGAAGTATGCTTTAATGAAATATGACGTAAACCAACAGCAATAAATGATTAAATAACAGCAATAATCAGAGAGAAGAAGAAGCAAACAGTTTGATGACGGAGTTCGTCCCTCCTGGACTACATCTCCGGGTCTGCTTTTAAGTGGGCGTATGTTTTTATTAGGATTGATATTGAAGAATCTTTACACTGAAATGGAATAGAATGGTTGTGCTTGCAGACACTTCTAAACCCAGTAAACAAAAAGTACTCTTCCTCGCCTTTCTGACGCCTATCTCCATGCTCAATTCTAACACCGACGGCTGAGAAATACTGCAAAGAAGATCGCCTATGTCCTTCTGAAACTAAACACTAAATTCTCTCCGAGCCTTCACAAAACAAAGATTGAATTTCATGAGGAAATTTCCATGGATTTATAAGGTTTCCTCGAAGCTCTGTTTACTCCATTTAGCAATTGTTTGAGCACATGGTGGGATAAGGGTCTCGAATCCCTATCAATTGCATAAACCTATGGATATAACCTTTTGACCTTAGTGCTGAAATAAATCAAAAAACCCATAAATAAACTTTATGTTATAAACTTAGCTGGGTAGCCAGCTAACCGGGCGGAGAATTTATGAGCCAACATGTGATCAGCACTGAATTCGGTGGTTATGCCCCCGTCTACGTTGGCTAGATTAATGATTAAGGTCTCAGGCTTCTAATAGGATTGGCTGTCTATAAGGATTATTTGGCTGCTGTTTAATGCATTGCAATACCGCTACATATCCACCATGTTCTCTACCACTGCCCAACTCGTATCTACATATGTGCAAATCTTCCGGTTTGTTGTAATCACTTTAGCAAGATTGGGAGAGTCCAATCACAGAGTTAACATCATTTCAACCAACTTTGGGATTCTAGGATCTAGCCCTCCCGAATCCGGAGAGGGATCTCTCCAATATGTACAAAGATGGATATTGTCTTTGAAAAGCTTAAGGTAATGATATTAGGCTAGTTATGAAGGCCAAGGGTTTGTTTTGTTTTGGATGGTTGAGCATGAAATGTTACTTGAGGGGAAAGTCCTAAGTGCAAAAGTTTCAAAAGTGAGAAGCAAAGCAATAAGAGAAAGCTTCACCAAAAGATGGGGATAATTTTAGATAATTGCAGGTTTTAGTCCATTGGGCTATGGAGTCATAATAGGGTTTAATTGGAACAGCAAGAGGCAAGAGTGGTCCATGGGACAAGTCATCTATGTCTAAGGATCTCTTTGAATTTTGATTTATGGAATGAAATGATACAATTAGAAGGGAAATAAACAGATGCAGAACAAAGAGTAGCCCAGGATCTGATAAGTACTTTTAAACTAGTCAGCCTTTAACATAGACTCAAGAAAAACATAAAAGAAAACTAGGATTTGGTAAGTACTTTTAAACTAGCTAGCCTTTGATACACTTTCAATAGAAAACACTTTAAAACAAAGGGAAACTTGAAGGAAAATTTTGGAGAAGAAACTAGCAGGCTGGGCTCACCACAAATCCTCTCCTAGCTCTGCTTTACTTGGTTACTTTCAAGACAAACACAAAGATAACACAGAATGGCCTAAGATCTGGTAAGTACTTTGAAACTAGCCATCTTTTAACACATTCCAAGGGAAATATTTAGGCAACCTTTGGGGATAAAACTAGGACCAGGGCACACCATATCTTCCATAGTTCATCTCTACTTAACTAATACTAAACATAACGTTCAAGAATAAAATTTAGCTAAGGCAATAAGATGAGGGAACGCCAACATTCCTATGCTTAAACTGAATTAAATCATTCCTAAATAACACAGATTGGAAGAAAACATATATATAAATATTTTCAGTCAGAGAAGGTTACTGTTGTACAGTAGATCCTAACTCTATGCATGCTGTTCTTTATAAGATAATATGAAACACAGTGAAAATAAAACAAAATAACAAGTTACAATTAGAGAAACATCACCGTCAACATAGACCAGGATCCCATAAATCAGCTTGTATTGATGCTCCAAACCAGTTACAGCTTTAAGTCCAGTGCTTTAGTTTAGCAACCATCTACACATCTCAGCCTAACCTATCTATCACCAGCAGAGCTCCAAGAGCCAGTGAACACTATTTACAATCAGAAAATTAAGCTCAAGTGTATATCAAAGTTCTGCAACCAACCCCTCTCTCATCTTCTACAGTAGTATATATAGAAGAATGAGGAGGTGAGATCTGATAAAAGATCTCCAGTTACAATTAATACAGACTTAAATGGCTTCTTGGCCTTTAAGGGGCTCAATGAAGAAACTTACAATAGGTGTCCTCTGTATTAAATGTTTTTACATAAAGATTAAGCTCAGTGGGAGCTTTTGTTGACCTTTGAGGCTCTGTGTGGCATTGAAGTAACTCTGCAGATGTTTGTCATTAATTTCCTTGGCAGAGTTTCCTCTTTGGCTGTGTTTTGAGACAAATATCTGATCCTGATCAATAAATTCGGCCTCTGATTGAATACTTTGAGGCACAGGTGGCATCTTGGTAGCTAGAGGGATCAATTTTACTCAATTGTGGCGGTAGAGGTTTTCTTGTTGATAAAACACTTCAAATTTTCTTTAAACTGTGTTTTAAATTGGGGATTAGGCTTTTGATAAGAAACTTAGATGTAATCCCCACAATATCTGTCTTCAATCTTCTATTCTAGCATATTTCGGGTTTTCTGCACTGATACTCTCTGACTGCGCCCGATTCATGGTTTTTGCTAATGTACAGGGCTACGCAGGGGCGATATGGCATCAATGCCTGAAGAAGCACTAATGAAACGTGAATCTCGATCCTGCGAAGGATTTTCTTTGTTGAATTGGGGGCGGGAGGATCGTCACCCTCTTCTTTCGAATTTTCTTCAAAAATGGCGAGAAAATCATTTAAACCCTACAAAATACAAACAAATACTAAAAAATCCTGCATATATAGGTTAATTTTTGTGGAGGACATGTGGAGGAAGCATGGCCATTGGATGGCATCATCCAATGGTCAGGATTGATCGGGATAAGTCATAGAGAAGGCGGAAGAATTTTTAATTCAGAGTCGTCGATCGCACAGAGATCGACGATCGGGAGCAGAAAATGGAAATTCAAAACGGGAAATGTTGACTGGGCGATGGAAGTGGGCAATGAAATATGAATCGTCGATCTGCAGATCAGATCGATGACAAAAATTAATTGGATGTCACGTCGTAGCTTGGTTAACTGTCGGGCATCTTCGGTGAGCGATAGCCGTTGGATGGCCCGCCCAAGATCGGACAGTGGATGCCAATATAGCACGGGGTCTACGTCCGAACGGTAACGCGCGATGGATGGCAGTTTTATGAATAGTGCCCAGGACGTGTGTCGGCCAGCGTATGGAATCGTTGCCGATTGGGAAAAAACCGCCCTCGCCTAAAGGCGGTACGATAGATACCACGCGGTTTTCAGAATGGTGAGTGGAATGCGGGGAACACAGGAGAGATGGACTCCATGCCGTCCAATATTTAGATCAGATCGACAGTGCGGAAAAATTTAAAAAAGGAACCGGCGGAAATTTTATAAAATAATAAAGCCGACGATTTTTAATATATAACCAAGGTTTTAAACTTTGGCCGGAAATATTTTATTTCAAGCGGATAGGCACCCATCTGCGGGGCCAAAGGTTATATGAAGGGTAGTACAACTAGGGGCTTATGGAGGGGAGGGTTAAAAACTTAGCCCAAGGGGGCTTAAGTTCACAATACATAAAAAATATGATTCTTATGGATTTTTGATGACTTTCAAAGGTTTGGAGGGGTTTCGATAAGGCAAAGAAGGAGTCTTTAAACCTTATAAAAGGGATTTTGATGAAGGGTGAGTGGGAAAAACATGAAAATGAGGGATTTTCATGGGAAATACAGGGATAGAAAATGATGTTAGCTTTGGGAAAGGGGAAAAGGGGGAAAAGGGTCTTGCAACAGTATTCTTTCTTGGGAATCAGCAGGATTCTGAAAGGGGAATAGGCACAGTAGTGAAGATTTGAGGACAGAGGCAGGAGGCCTTCAAGCGTCTTCAAGAGCCAACAATTTTTAGTAATAAAATTTTCTCCTTGAAGGCTCAAAAATTCTTAGCCACCTTTTGATATAAAAATTTTTATAGGTGGCTAACAGTGGCTCCACTTGGGGATGGTGCCTTCTTGAAGGCATCAAGAACTTCAGACTTGCATTCTCTGGGAGGCTGACCTGTGCCACATCCATTATGTTCTCTGCGAGGCTGACCTATGCCTGATCCATTGGGCTGCCCTTCCTTTTCTGGGATGATTTGTTCTGAAAACATATTAACAGCCATAAAAACAATGGATCTTCATCAATACAAACATTCTACCTACCCAATCCTACTGATCTAATATTTTTTTCTTCATTAGAGTGCACTTGGATTGGCAAACTCTTTTACAACATTTTATTCTTTTGAAAGTAAGAAATATAATCTATTTCTACTCCTTATTTCTCCATGGACCCAGATTAAACAGTTGATCCCATATGATTCTCTACCTAATCTACTGTCTGTTGGGATTAAACTGTCCAACATATTTTATTCTCTAATTTCTACAACAGAAATTCAAAAGCATTCAAGTCAGGATTGAACAGTCTAACTTGATGCTAGTCTATGGCATAAAAAGAAGCTGCACATAGACATTTATTTTGCAAAAAATTTAAAACAAAATGGAAGGCTTAAGATCTAAAAATTTCTCATCATGGCCTTCTCTTTTTATAGCTATGTTTTGGCTCTTGTTTGAGTTGTTTCTTCCTTTTTCTCTAGTTCAAATTTTAAGCTAATTAGAACCAGATTTACTTCTTTTTGACTCAGAAAAATAAAACAGATTTGAGTCATCTCTCTTTTGGAAACTTAGGTTCATATTTTGAACATGTTTGAACCTTTAATTTCTATCCTAAACTATCCACTGATAAGCCAAGATTAAACAGTTTGGCAAATCGAATTCACTATCATATCAGCAGAAAATTTAAAACTAATTAGTCAAGATTAGGTCGTTTGACTAACTAGAAGTTTGTTTTGTAGGAGTCGCATTTAAGCTTGCACACTTTCAGAATTTGTTTCGCTTTTTTGGTATGGGACTATACCTTTCTTTTTTTGACAATCTACCCTCTTTTCTTTCTTTTCTTTGTTTTTGTATTTTTGAATCTTTGATTTTTCTTCAAAGCAGAAAACATCAACTAATCTACATGCTTAGATAACTACATGCTTAGAACTGAGCTTTATTGACATTCCTATCTAACCTTCTCTAACTTGGAATATTTACATATTCATATGATACAAAAATGCCAATGCAACCAGTTGAGTAATGTCAAGAAGAAGTAGAAACTCTGGCTGCTTGTCAAAGGTATCCATAGAACATATTGAAGATTAGCCTTCAATATCAAGGCTATCATAGAAAGTGACAACTTTTCATGTCTCTGGCTCTTGCAAAGGATCACTGCTTGATAATTTGAGCCAGTTGGAATTTCCACACACTCTTCCATAGGCTCAACAAAGAAAAGATGAAGATTATCTTCTTTTTGGTCCTCCACAATTGGTAGATTATCTACTTCCAAGACACCAGCTTTGAGGACTATCTCTTCAGTACGTAGCTTGGAAGTATCGTCATCTTTAACATGCACAATAGAAAAAAGTGAAATATTTTATTTCTCTAAAGATATTCTTGCTTCTAATATACATTCAGGTTCTTTGGATGACAACTTGACATTAATGAAGGGAGAATTTTCTTCTTGGGAAGATGGTACATTCACAGTAGGATATTCTTGTATTTGTTTCTCTCCTTCTTATTCTTCATCATCTGAACTGGAGGACTCATCATATTTGGCATTGTTTTCCTCTTGTAGCCCTAGTATGCTTGGATTCAGTGGGCTGAACTCTGTGAAGAGATTATTATATTCTTGAGTGGGGGTGTATTCAATGGTTTCCTCTTGCTCAAAAATTTCTTCATTACTCTTCTCTTCACCTTCTGAGATGAAAGGCTACTGATTCCCAATTAAGTGAAAGATTTTTATGATGGATTGAAAAGGATGATCGCAACTTTCAATTTGATGATGGTGAAACTCATAACACCAATCAAATGCTGGTTGCCCTGCATAATTAGTTTTTGCTTGGAAATCATCATCATCATAAGACTGATTGAAGTTTGAAAATTTATTAGGATAAAAATTTTCATCAGTCAAACATATTGGGATGTCAGTAGGTCCTTCTTCATTCTGATCCACAAAATAACTTTCTAAATATGTACAACAAAGTTCTCTATGTGAATGGGCAAGAGTGTTTTTTTTGCAAAAATTTTCAGAGACTGACTTTTTATAAATAGTCTGATCTATTTCCTTCTTTGTCAAAGGTGAAGATGTTTCCATGTCCCTTTGAACAGAAGTACAGCAGTTATCTGTCGCTTGTGAAGACTGATTTTGAGGCTGGATGTATTCTTGAGCCTCGGCAATAAGCGATGATGAATTAATTTTTGAGTTTTCAGGGATATCTTGAGGGATTTTCTTTATTTCTTGGATCATCTCTTCCTCAATTGATTCATCTATGTTCTTAAAATTTTTCAATAGGAGATTTAACTCATGAATGGCTGTTAAAAGATCTTTAGGATGCATCTCTTCCAAAGCTTCCTCATTATATATAATGTTTTGGGTGATTTTTTGTGATGGATCATAATATATTGCACCCAATGATAATGATGTAGTGTTTTCTTTATAGTTCTCATAGAACACGTATTCAAGGTCTCTTAAAGAAAAAAAACTACTAGATCTTAAGTATTCATACCAATCCCTAGCTTTTCCTTCTAATGTTAGCATGAACATTTTCATTAAGCAGTCTTCATGCCATTCAAATTTCAAACTCCATACATGTATATGAAATTTGATGAGATGTAATAGAGGGTCATTAAACTTTTCACCTTGAAAAACAGGCAGGTTGTCGTCCCAATTCACCTGGGGAATCTTATGTGGAAACCCAGGGATATGATCTCTACTCATTCGAGCATATCTTTGTTGTATTCTTGGAATCATATTTGTAAATCAAGAAAGAGGTCACTGTGTCTGGTCAATCAGTTCAGGGTCTTCTACCAGTGGAGTCATTTGGTCTTCTAGGAGTTTCAGAGTGTGGAGTTTCCAAGTGGATGAATTAATTGTTTGAAGCAGGCTGTTGTCCACCATCAGTAATGAGATACCAATCTAACTAGAGATATTGGGTCTTCTGAGTGCCTAAGGGTGTGTAAGATAAAATGCACTCAATTCCCCAGTGGAGCCACCAGAAATGTTAGGAATCTATAATTTTAGCAAATTGGTGAGAATAAAACTGCAGAAGCAACATTGTTTCAACCAACTTTTGGATTCTAGGATCTATCCCTCCTGAATCCGAAGAGGGATCTCTCCAATAAGTACAAATATGGATTTGTCTTTGAAGTTTTGGTTAATGATATTAGGCTAGTTATGAAGGCCAAGGGTTTGTTTTTTTTTGGATGGTTGAGCATGAATATTGTTTGAGGTGGAAAGTTCTAAATGCAAAGAGTTCCAAAGGTGAGAAGTTGCAAGCAATAAGAGTAATCTTTGACCAAAAAGATAGATAATTGCAGGTTTTAGTCCATTGGGCTATGGAGTCATAATAGGGTTTAATTGGAACAACAAGAGGCAAGAGTGGTCCATGGGGCAAGTCATCTATGTCTAAGGATCTCTTTGAAGTTTGATTTATGGAATGAAATGATACAAATAGAAGGGAAATAAACAGATTCAGAACAAAGAGCAGCCCAGGATATGATAAGTACTTTTAAACTATTCAGGCTTTGACATAGACTCAAGAAAAAAATAAAAGCAAACTAGGATCTGGTAAGTACTTTTAAACTAGCCAGCCTTTGATACACTTTCAATAGAAAACACTTTAAAACAAATGGAAACTTGAAGGAAACTTTTGGAGAAGAAACTAGCGGGATGGGCTCACCACAAATCCTCTCCTAGCTCTGCTTTACTTGGTCACTTTCAAGAAAAACACAAAGATAACACAAAATGGCCTAAGATCTGGTAAATACTTTGAAACTAGCTAGCTTTTAACACATTCCAAGGGAAATATTCAGGCAGCCTTTGGGGATAAAAATAGGACCAGGGCACACCATATCTTCCATAGTTCATCTCTACTTAACTAATACTGAACATAACATTCAAGAATAACATTTAGTTAAGGCAATAAGAGAGGGAACGCTAGCATTCCTATGCTTAAACTGAATTAAATCATTCCTAAATAACACAGATTGGAAGAAAACATATATATAAATATTTTTAGTCAGAGAAGGTTACTGTTGTACAGTAGATCCTAACTCTATGCATGTTATTCTTTATAAGAGAATATGAAACACAGTGAAAACAGAAACAAAATAACAAGTTACAATTAGAGAAACATCACCGTCAACATAGACCAGGATCCCATAAACCAGCTTGTATTGATGCTTCAAACCAGTTACAGCTTTAAGTCCAGTGCTTTAGTTTAGCAACCATCTACACATCTCAGCCTAACCTATCTATCACAAGCAGAGCTCCAAGAGCCAATGAACACTATTTACAATCAGAAAATTAAGCTCAAGTGTATATCAAAGTTCTGCAACCAACGCCTCTCTCATATTTTGTAGTAGTATATATAGAAGAATGAGGAGGTGAGATCTGATAAAAGATCTCCAATTACAATTAATACAGACTTAAATGGCTTCTTGGCCTTTAAAGGGCTCAATGAAGAAACTTACAATAGGTGTCCTCTGTATTAAATGTTTTTACATAAATATTATGCTCGGTGGGAGCTTTTGTTGACCTTTGAGGCTCTGTGTGGCATCGAAGTAACTCTGCAAATGTTTGTCATTAATTTCCTTAGCAGAGTTTCCTCTTTGGCTACATTTTGAGACAAATATCTGATCTTGATCAATAAATTCGGCGTCTAATTGAATACTTTGAGGCACAGGTGGAATCGTGGTAGCTAGACGGATCAATTTGCCTCAATTGTGGCGGTGGAGTTTTTCCTGTCGATAAAACACTTCAAATTTTCTTTAAACTGTGTTTTAAATCGAGGATTAGGCTTTTGATAAGCATATTAGATGTAATCCCCACAATAGTTGTCTTCAATCTTCTATTCTGGCATATTTTTGGTTTTCTGCACTGATACCCTCTGACTGTGCCCGATTCATGGTTTTTGCTGATGTACAGGGCTGCGCAGGGGCGATATGGCATCAATGCCTGAAGAAACACTGATGAAACGTGAATCTCAATCATGCAAAGGATTTTCTTTACTGAATTGGGGGCGGAAGGATCGTCACCCTCTTCTTTCGATTTTTCTTCAAAAATGGCGAGAAAATCATTTAAACCCTGCAAAATACAAACAAATATTAAAAAATCCTGCATATATAGGTTTATTTCTGTGGAGGACATGTGGAGGAAGCGTGGTCGTTGGATGGCATCATCCAATGGTCAGGATTGATTGGGAGAATTCATAGAGAAGGCGGAAGAATTGTTAAATCAGAGCTGTTGATCGCGCAGAGATCGACGGTTGGGAGCGGAAAATGGAAAGTCAAAACGGGAAATGTTGAATGGGTGACGGAAGTGGGCGATGAAATATGAACCATCGATCTACGGATCAGATCGAAGGTGGAAATTAATTGGATGCCGCACCGTAGCCCGGTTAACTGTCGGGCATCTTCGGTGAGCGATAGCCGTTGGATGGCCTGCCCCAGATCGAACGGTGGATGCCAATATCGCGCGGGGTCCACGTTAGAACGTTAACGCGCGATGGATGGCAGTTTTATGAACAGTGCCCAAGACGTGTTTCAGCCAGCGTATGGAATCGCTGCCGATCGGGAAAAAACCGCCCTCGCCTAAAGGCGGTGCGATAGATACCACGCGGTTTTCAGAATGGTGAGTGGAATGCGAGGACCACAAGAGAGATGGACTCTGTGCCATCTGATCTTCAGATCAGATCGACGGTGCGGAACGATTTAAAAAAGGAAAAGACGGAAATTTTATAAAATAATAAAGCCGAAGATTTTTAATATATAACCAAGGTTTTAAACTTTGGCCAGAAAATATTTTATTTGAAGTGGATAGGTGCCTGTCTGCAGGGCCGAAGGTTATATGAAGGGTAGTACGACTGGGGGCTTATGGAGGGGAGGGTTAAAAACTTAGCCCAAGGGGGCTTAAGTTCACAATACAAAAAAAATATGATTCTTATGGATTTTTTATGATTTTCAAAGGTTTGGAGGGGTTTCGATAAGGCAAAGAAGGAGTCTTTAAACCTTATAAAAGGGATTTTGATGAAGGGGGAATGGGAAAAACATGAAAATGAGGGATTTTCATGGGAAATAGTGGGATAGAAAATGAGGTTAGCTTTGGAAAATGGGAAAAGGGGGAAAAGGGTCTTGCAGCAGTATTCTTTCTTGGGAATCAGCAGGATTCTGAAAGGGGAATAGGCACAGTGGTGAAGATTTGAGGATAGAGGCAGGAGGCCTTCAAGAGTCTTCAAGAGCCAATAATTTTTAGTAATAAAATTTGTTCCTTGAAGGCTCAAAAAGTCTTAGCCACCTTTTGATATAAAAAAATTTATAGGTGGCTAACACAACGCGATCTATGTTGGGGTTGAGGAAGCGTTGTGGGTTTTTATACAGTTTATTATAATTTTTTTAAAATTCATCATCTGAACCTTGTTTAATATACTCCAAACCTTAATATTAAGGTTTATAACATAGGTTTTATACCATGAAAATTTACACTAGGATTTTAATGTTTATATTTAGGTTTATCATATGGTTTAGGACTTATGGATAGGTCTTTATAACATGGTTTTGCACTTAGGTTCTAGGTTTAATGTCTTAGGTTTTAAACTTAGGACTTTAGATACTTAGGTTTAAACATAGGTCTAAATCATGTGGATAGGGTTTAATGATTAGGGTTTAGACTTAGGGCTAGGTTTTGACATATGTTTTAGGTATTTAGGAATAGGACTTCACAATCTCATAAGATTTTTAAATATAGGAAACCTTAGAAATAGGTCCATAAATACCATGTCCCCTTTTACACCTTTTTCATCCAAATTTAAACACATGATGACCTTGACACTGAAGAACCTTTTCACTAACAAAACTTGTGAAACTGCGTGTATGAAGACTGAACTGGACATCGAACTACTGGAGTTGACTTGGCCCTTTCTGCTGAACTGTAATGATCAAGATCCTCCTGGATCACCTGGAAATTATGGCACTTCTGAACCAAAGTTATACAATCTTTGAACATCGAGGGCCAGAAATATACAATGCACAATATCTTTTGGGCAGTGGAAAAAATTGACATATGACAACCACAAGCTCTAGAATGGAATTCATTTAATGGCTTCTCAGCTTCCTTGTGAGTAAAACAACATCAAAATATGGAATCAACACCACGACGATAAAGTGTATCACCAACAATAATTTATTGTTGGGATTGATACAGAATTCGACGACGATCAGTTCGAGACATTCTTGGCTGAAACGTCTGAGTTTGAAGATATATGATGATAGCTCCATACCAGGGATCTAAAGTACTGATAAGAAAGATGGATTCATCTAGAAGAGATTCCTCTTCCATATCTCCTGTCTCAGTGTAGGGAAAGTCACATAACAACTCAGCAAACACCAATGGTTTCTTGGACATATTTTTTCAAATTCTAAGTCAAACTCTTGTAGGATAAATATCCATTTGGAGTATTTTCCACCTAGAAACTCTCTAGTAATAATGCATATCATAGGGTTGTAATCAGAGATCACTGTTTTTTTTCATAAGAGTATATAGTGATGAAAATGTTGGATAGCTTGAACAGTTTCCAAGGCCAATCCATCCACGTGTGTATTTTATCTTAGTTTTGGTGAGATTCCTACTCACATAATAGATCATGTTTTCATTGTTGGATTCGTCTTCCTGAACTATAACCATGCCAATGGTGGCATTGGATGTCTCTAAATACAAAAATTAGTCTTGATGATGATTAGATGAATACAACAACATTGTATGGATTAATGGATTTTTAAGTGCATCACAAGTTTTTTGACCAAGGTCGTCCCAGATAAATGGGATTCCTTTTTTCAACAGTTGAGTAAAAAAATTAGTTAGCTCGACATAGTTAGGTATGAATCTACGTAAAAAAAATTATTTCCCTTGCAAACTTTGGAATTGGTGGATATTGGAAGGAGGAGGAAAATTGATAATAACCTCTACCTTGAGCGGATCGACATGAATTCCTTCCTTTCACATGAAAAATCCCAAAAATCAACCAGATTGTACACAAAAAAACGTGTTTATGAGGATTCAGTAAGATATTGTATTGCCAACATCTAATGAAAATTTCTCTCAAATGCATCGTATGGTGTTGTTGTCTCAATGAGTGAGATGGTAAGTCAACCAAGCAAGGTTGTACAATATGCTTGATATCGTGAAATGTGTAAGACATTGCCCGTTGAAAGGTTGCATTGACATTATTCAATCCAAATGGGAGTTTCCAATAAGAAAAGCTTCCACATGGACAAATGAATGGATTTTTATGATGATCATCAGGGAGTATGTTTATTTGATTGTATCCGTAAAATTCATCCATGAAAGAGAAAAAAAAATTTCTAGGACAATCATCAACGATTTGATCAATATAAGGGGTAGGATAATTGTACTTTAGAAAAAATGTTAATATCCCTATTGCCGATGCATACTATAATGGTCCCTTACTTCTTGTTAACTAGAACAATATTGGATACCCAATCAGTCAAGGGAACAGAATGAAACCTACTCTAAGTAGTTTTTCAACCTTAACTTCTATAGCAGCAGCTTTTCAAGGATGCACCAGACGTAATATCTGTCTGAAAGGTTTGGCATCTTGGTAAGTCTTTATTTCATGAATTACAATGCTAGGATTGATTCCTAGCATTTCCTCATAGGACCGGACAAAAATGTCCTGAAATTCATGAAATAGGGCTTTATACATCTCAATTTATTCAAGGTAGCATGAACCACCTATGTGAATGTTCTTGGTAATTCCAGGTTTAACTGAGATGTTGATCAGTCGATTTGTAGATATTTTTCCTAAATAATTTTTAGATTCAGAATGAAGGATTGAAATAGGAAATTGTGGACTATCCACAATCTCATATGAAAACATAGATGAAAAATAATACTCATTTTTATCAAGGCGAGTTAGAAAATATGAATGATGATGATAATCATCCCATGGAATTTCATCGAAAGTCATTATTTCCATCATACTTACAAGAATTGGAAACTTGTTATCGAAGGGATTGGGAAATGATATTGGCACTGACCATGAGAAATGAGAATAATCATCAGTGATCACATTCACTTGATCAATTTTGGATGATATTGGATTGGAAAATGATTGAACTTCCTGATAAGTTGATTCAAATGGGTTCAAAGGCATCTCACTACCAGATGATGTCAATGCAGACTCTGAAGGCACAATCCAAGGATTAGAATATTGTATTGTGCTTGATGTAATCATATTAAACTAGGCAACATTATGAGGGAGTGAAAAAATTCTCGTGAGTGACGAATCCTTAAGCAAACCTACTCCAAAATCTTCATATGGAGTAATCATTTTTCCAATGAAAGGTAAAATAACTTTAGAATTAGGGTCTATAGTGTAGTAAGTAGTGAGCCCTCGTATTGCACCAAGAATATTGAAACTCTCATAGGCTTCCCTAATTTACCTTATCAACTCGGGGTTCATACAAACTTGGAGGTGATAGTGCTATATACACAGAAGATGCATTCTACTCATTTCATCCTCTTCTGAGCTCTACGAAAGGGTGCTACTTCTAGGTTTTTCGATGAAGTTTTTCACACTTATGAATTTAGGCCTAGGGCTAAAAATTACTCAAATCCATGACTCTATCAGTAAGTACAAAATTACACCACAACAAGCAAGTGCATTTAACTACTTTACAATGAAAGAAATCTACACATTAAGCTATGATAAGAAATGAAATAAAACTAGGCATCTTGCATGAAGTAAATTACATAAAGGAAACTAACCTAATCACACTTTTTTGGGCCAAATTTCTAAACAAACTCTATCCACTATGTTATATCTATCATTATTTTAATCATGTAGCCAATCATGACCTAACTATGCTTGTAAATGCATTGTTTTGCAGCAAGGAGGAGAAAGCACTAAAGTGGCTTATAGAAGGCTTGAACACATGGGTGTAAGGATGAAAGTGTATGGGTGATTTTGGCAGGTCTAGATGGGGTGGATGGTGGTTTCTGGGCTTAAGGAGGGGCCCATTGGTGCTGCTACAAGTGTTGCTACAGCTTTCCTATAGTGCTACAAGAAAGTCCCAAATTGATACAAGAAACATTCTGAAGGCAATCTAAGGCCACAAATGGGTGTGAAAAACGTAGGGAAGGTGGAGTGAATATGGTTTTGGATGAGTGGAAGGTGTCCCACCCCTTGGCCAAGATCATAACCTCTTGGGAGGCATGTCTTGCACCTCTAGGGTTTTCTCACGGTGTAGGTATGGAAAATCTGAAAACAGGGCTAATGGCAATTTTTCTGAACATAAGGCTAATGAAGGGAGATAAATGAAGTTGAAGGTGTCAGTGAAGTTATCCTTGGTTGTAATACCTGAACCTGAAATAAAACTACTTGTTCATGCAATAAAAATGGGCAAAATCATGATAAAGGAAATGGAAAAGATGAGTTGAATTTGGAAAGCAAGTCTACGTTAGCCTACAAATAGAGATCTAACACGACATTCAAAAAATATTCATGGAACTACAACAACCTAACTTATTCATTCCAAGAAATAATAAACTAAAAAGCAATTTTTGGCCCGTGGGGAAGATCTACCCTCCTATAATGTTGCGAAATGGAAATTAGCAGCTTTTACACCACTGAAGAAATCCTTTTGTTGGAAATATGAACAAGGCTATTTCAGAGATGGACTAAGAGGGATTTTACCAGTTATTTCACCTCTAAAGAGAGGGTGAGAACTGGAGGCTTCATGGCCCTTTCTTAGACTCTGCCTATAGCTATGAAAATACTTCTTCCTTCAGGAAGATCTTGCTCAAATAATGAGCTACAGCAATATCTGAACTTTAACAAGCAGCAACAACAATGAAATATAATATCTCATAAAATGTGAGAAGAGTGAAAAACTGATATATAATCTGTAGCAGCAAATGATATACAAAATCCTTGAGGAAAGGACCTCTCAAGGTGGGCTCAAAGCAGCCTCAAGGGAAAATGTACATAAAATGAAGAAACACTCTGCTACAAAACCCAACAACTCTATAACTGTGCAGTCTATAAGGGAAAATGACTGCAAAATAAAATATAAAATATGATATGACCATTTGAGCTCAAATAAAGATAGAGGAGTTAGATATCAACCCTAGAAAACAATACAATCACAATCCTCCAAGGGATTGGCTAAAATACATAAAATAGGAAAATGCCAGAGTTGCAGTGTAGCTGTTGCAACTCAAATAGAATACAATGTAGGAGAAGGAAGTAGATGCTGCAATAAACAATGATACCTCCCCCAATGATCTCCAAAGTGAAGGCGCTGATCCCCTTACTAAAGATTGCACTCTCTAGTGCACAAAATGAACCCTTTGTGCATGCTACCTCTGAAGATAATGCTATAATGGAAGGAGAATACGTTGGGCATGAGAAGAAACATATGGCCCAATGCCAAATATACAATATGAGCTCCAAAAATCTCCTTTTCTGATCTCCTAGAGAAAGAGAGGGATCCTGCTTTACAAAACAACTCCGGAAATGAGTGATGAACATCCCTCACGGCAACACTAGAAACTCCAGCATTTCTACCCAACAGAATAATGTAGTAGTTGAAGATGAATGCTTTGGCCTCAAGACAATATGTGAGGAAGATGAAGAATAGCTCCTCTAAGGCCTCCCAAGGAAGAGAAGGAAACTCCTAAACAGGGATTCCCCTTGTGCTAAGAAGCACAAGCTATCTCAGTTGAACAACTGAAGAGAGAAAATCGAAATTCTCAAGCATGAAATGAACAATGGCTCTCCTTCACCTTTTTATGCAAGGAATGATTCCTTGCCATGGAACCCACTCACATTAGGGTTTCTCTCATTTCAAATTTCCCTCCATCCAAATACGCAATATTCTTGTGCAAGCTTCCCCTCTTGGGTACGTTGTTGACTTGGGTCAACCATGGTCTATCTCACTTGCTTTTGGCCCTTTTCACACTTGGGGCTACTAACTTAAGCCACTTAAGTGACGTTTCTCACCTTAGGAGTGTTTATTAGGTTGGTACATGGTCTCCCTTACCCATTTTATTCCTTTTATTAAAATAAAAGCAAAATTAATGTTCCAATTAACATAATGAAAAATTTGGAACATTACAATCCTCCCCTCCCAAAACTTGCTTGTCCTCAAGCCAGAGTAAGGATGAACTAAAAAAAGTCCTCCACTCAAGGCATGGAGTCTGAAATTTCCTCATGTAGATCCTCCATCCCCCAAGCAATCAACCAAGCAAAATGAGTCACCCTCCAACTAGGCAACTCCTGAAAGTACTCCTCCACCTTGTGCTCATGAGAAATAGGTGGGCTGAATTTCTGAACTTGGTAAGCTTCATAGCCTACCCCACGCTTTCCTCTTCTCCACTTAGGATGAATGTGGAGTGAAATTTGAACTTGGGCTGCAATGGTGTTGCCTTCAAGAGGCAAGATGGAGTCTATATCCTCAAGGATCTCTCCTCCAACGATGCAAATAAAGATGGCTCAATTCATCTCATATGTGATGAGTTGGAATTCATCATCGTATGGAATCCAACCAATCATATGGCTCACCTCCAAGAGAAACCAATGTCTGAACATGGTGACCATATCATCTCCCATACTCCCCTTGGAGCATGTGCTACAAAAAGAATGGAGGTCTCTCCTCCTAAAGGGCACATCCACTCTATGAGTTCCTCCCTCCTCATGATACACATGTGGCTGCTGCTGATATATGGCTGATGTAAAATGGTCTTCAAGAGAGACCCAAGCCACCCCATCAAACATGTAAACCATGAAATGCCTCCTCCAAAAATTGAGACTCTCTAAATAGCTCCTTCCACATGAAGGAAAGAGGTGAAGCTTGGAAATTATGGGATGTCCATTGTTTCCCCTAAGACATACACCATGAAAATTTAGGAGAATCATACTCTTAATGGGCCTCTTCAACTCATGTCCCACTCTCCAAACAAAGCTCCCATTGCACCAAGAAAAATCTGCAATGCATGGAAGCAAGAACCAATAGAAGCAAGTTGTCACATGACAACCGGAAAGTGGATCATTTTCCCACCAATGGGACATGTGCATTGCACTCCTTTCCTGCATCAAAATAGAAATTAACAAGTGCTCTCCCAGCCACTTTTTATCTGCCACAATCATCTCAAAAGATGTATGCATGAAAGTACAAAATGGTGTAATGGGTGTACACCGAAAATCATGTGGCTTTCCCGCACAATCCACTACTAAAATAGCCATCATATTTGCTGCAATAGACCATGAGAAAAACAAAACACAATGTGCAAGAAGGAAATACCCCTCTTGATATGATATGCTTCTCATAAAGATAAGAGAGTGCAAAGCATGAAACAAATAGTTACCTCCCCCATCATGTACTTTTGCCTTTGAGCTGAAATGGATCAAGTGAAAAGTCCCCCTAACTACAACATAGTAGGGGAGTGGTTGTGCCAACCATCTCATCATCTCTTGGGCTATGCATATATCCATATGCTGATATACATCCATTAGAAAGCCCTCCCAAGTGGGCTCCTCCATCAGTAGATAGTATGTATGAGAATGCATGGAAGAAGAATCCAAAGTTGCTACATGTAGGTGCCTCTTCTTGTGCTTGTGAGCCCAAGCCAAGATAATAAAAAAATAGCAAGGGATGCTGCCATCCATTACTTCCTAATTATCCTCTTCTACATGCCTCCAAGACACATCACTTGTGAAGTGGTTTTGAGAACACTTCAGCAAGTAATCCAAGCTCTCAAGTGACAACACTGCTGGCCTTTGGAGTAGGGCCATTGTCATCTCAAAGCTCCCCTCTTTGACATGAATCTTGTCAAATACTACTCCCATCATGTTGCTACAAATGTAGAGCCCCTCCCATGAAGAAGGTGCTACTTGGGCATCCAAGATCAAAGAGAAATCCCCTTGAACCATGTTAGTGCCTCCTCTTGCTCCCGTGACATCCAAACAAAATTTGAGCAACAAGAATGTATGCTGCTCCTCCATACTTCCATCATACCCAATATGAAATGGGGACATAATGAATGGTAATAAAATTTCCATCCCATCATGATGTACCCATGCTCTCCTTTTCTCCATGGTGTATGTATCCTACCCTCCTCCTTTCCTCTTCAAACCCCATGAAAAGTAATAGGTCATATGTTGGGCAAACTCTCTCAAGAGAAACCAATGCAGCATGGCTTCTTACTGCCCTGTATCATAGATCTACAAGAGGCTCACCATCCTCTTGCCTCCCATCCACATCCACTCAGCTCCTAGTGGATGCTTCCCATCATTCTGTAACTTGGCACATCCCCAACAAGAGCTGCCATCATCCCAAAACAAATTGTCACCTTTGCATTTCATGGGACATTGAAATGAAATCCTCTCTATGGTCCATTCCTCAAACCCCAACCTCATGTGTGTTGCATGAATCATCAAGGGTGAATGAGAATGGAGGCACAACGCAGTAAGATTCTCCTGATCTAGACAATCATCTTTCCATGGTAGGCAATCCCTTATGGCATGTATGGAATCAACAGGAAATGAAAACTCATGCATACCTTGGTAAAGTTTGGAAGAGTCTTGTGTTGCTGCAAGAGTCTCTTCTCAAAATGTGCTGGCTGCCTCAACTGCTAGAGATGAAGGCTACTCCTTTATGATAAAGATAGTGTTGGTATGTGCTTCTTCAGCTGGTGGTGAGGTCTCCCCCCTCCTTTGGCCAAATCTTCTAATCAAGATCTGAGAAAAATCATCAAGAGTAGAAACCCTTGCATGCCTCCCATGGATGAACCACCAAGTCTCTGCTTCTCCCTCAAGGTGCAGTGCTGCAATTGCTACAACCTCTCTATCTACTACAGGATGTAGCAGGAAGAAAGCCTCCAACTTCTTCACCCAAGCCTCTGCTGCACATGTGAGTGACCCATCAAATGTAGACAACAGAAATCTATTTCCTTTCATCATCCCATGACTGTAGGGTCTCCTTTCCTCCTTCTGCTGAATATAGTGAGGGAAAGATATAGTCTCTTGGAGGAATCTAGGTTTTTTTCTGTATTCAACAAGGTACCCACTTAGAAATTCTAATTCCAAGTGATCTTCATTCTTCTGCTCTGCTCCTCTATGAGAATAGGAAGTGCATGGTCCTTCCTCTTCTCCTTTTTTTGTCTCCTCAACCTCCTTGGAGAGGTTGTTGCTAGATCTGAAAATTGATGAGATTAATCTCACCCTTGCATCATTCTGGCCTCTTCTTCTATGAAATTATAAATTCACAGGCTGAGCCAAGTTCGAAGCTTTGATACCACTGTAATGTTTCGAAATGGAAATCAATAGCTTTTACACCACTGAAGAAATCCTTTTGTCGGAAATATGAACAAGGCTAATTCAGAGATGGACAGAGAGGGATTTTACCAGTTATTTCACCTCTAAAGAGAGGGTGAGAACCAGAGGCTTCCTGGCCCTTTCTCAGACTCTGCCTATAGGTATGCAAATATTTCTTCCTTTAGGAAGATCTTGCTCAAATAATGAGCTACAACAATATCTAAACTTTAACAAGTAGCAACAACAATGAAATATAATTACTCATAAAATGTGAGAAGAATGCAAAACTTATATATAATCTGTATCAGCAAATGATACACAAAATCCTTGAGGAAAGGACCTCTCAAGGTGGGCTCAAATCAACCTCAAGGGAAAATGTACATAAAATGAAGAAACACTCTGTTACACAACCCAGAAACTCTATAACTTCACAGTCTATAAGGGAAAAATGACTGCAAACTAAAATATACAATATGATATGACCATGTGAGCTCAAATAAAGATAGGGGAGTTAGATCTCAATCATAGAAAACAATACAATCATAATCCTCCAAGGGATTAGCTAAAATACATAAAATATGAAAATGCCATAGCTGCATTGTAGCTGCTGCAACTCAAATAGAATACAATGTAGGAGAAGGAAGTAGATGTTGCAATAAACAATGATACCTCCTCCAATCATCTCCAAAGTGAAGGGGTTGATCCCCTTATTGAATATTTCACTCTCTAGTGCACAAAATGAACCCTTTGTGCATGCTACCTTTGAAGATAACGTTGTAAGGGAAGGAGACTGCACTGGGCATGAGAAGAAACATATGGCCCAATGCCAAATCTGCAATATGAGCTTCAAAAATCTTCTTTGTTGATCTCCTAGAGAAAGAGAGGGCTCCTCTACAAAACTGCTTCAGAAATGAGTGATGAATATCCCTCACTGCAACACCAACAACTCCAGCATTTTTGGCCAACAGAATAACGCAGTAGTTGAAGATGAATGCTTTGGCCTCAAGCCAAAATGTGAGGAAGATGAAGGAGAGCTCCTCCAAGGCCTCCCAAGGAAGAGAAGGAAACTCCTAAACAGGAATTCCCCTTGTGCTGAGCAGCACAGGCTATCTCAGTTGAACAACTGAAGAGAGAAAATCGAAATTCTCAAGCATGAAATGAACAATGGCTCTCCTTCACCTTTTTATGCAAGGAATGCTTCCTTTCCATGGAACCCACTCACATTAGGGTTTCTCTCATTTCAAATTTCTCTCCATCCAACTACGCAATCTTCTTGTGCAAGCTTCCCCCCCTGGGTAGGTTGTTGACTTGGGTCAACCATGGTCTAGCTCACTTTCTTTTGGCCCTTTTCACATTTGGGGCTGCTAACTTAAGCCACTTAAGTGACTTTTTTAACCTTAGGAATGTTTATTAGGTTTCTACATGGGCTCCCTTACCCATTTTATTCCTTTTATTAAAATAAAAGCAAAATTAATGTTCCAATTAACATAGTGAAAAAATTGGAACATTACGCCTCCTTAAGCTCCAATGAAAGATATAATCTACTAACATGTTGGCAAGCTAAATCTACAACAAAAGACAAATGGAAGACAACTAAAAATAGTAAATTGAAGTGCAAGAAAACTAGATAAATACTTATAAGAAAAATTAACTAAAATGACATAAAAGTAAAGAATGAATACACAAGAGAGACTAACGCCATTGGATTGGGCCCTGACCCACAAGCTTAGCACTCGAAAATTAGATCAATGAGGCAGAAACTGAATACTCATTTTATTGCAAAATATAGTCTCATTACATCAACACAAATGTCTCAAAAACCTATTACAAGAGCTAAGAGCCTAATGACTTTCTCCATAGTTCGAATCCTAATGATCTCTTGCTCAACCATATTGAACCTAAAGGGTAGCTACCAATTTCTCCCTAAAAATTAGGTGATGAGTGCACTTTGAATGTAAGTGAAGTGTAGCTTTGGTGCACTTGATCTTGATTTTTCTTGGATGAATTCTATTTTGAGCTGTTGGAGGGAATCACGAGGATCCCTTGGCTGCCTTTAGGAGTTAAGGAGGTGGAAAATCCCCCTAGAATCTCTCCTTGTTGTCTAATCTGAGTCTTAATGGAAAAATATTCACCAAAAATGTAATATCTTCGTGATTTTCCTTCATTTAACTCATGTTAGGAACTCTAAGTATGATAAGCCTCTATCACCATCTACAATAAAATCATAAGACCACAATATAATTAAAATGCAAGAAAAAGAGACTTAATAAGGCAAAAAGGTTACCATTAACCCCTCCAAATGAACCTAATGATGGAGCTTATGATCACCCCCTTACTAAATTGTTGCTCATCCTCTCAGCAACTAGTCCTCCTTCTAAATTTCTTTCAAAGCTTTGATGGACCATATTACCTGCCAAGGAAGAAGTATGGGAGTCCCTTCAGGAGGGTAAAAACCACCATTATTTTCTTCTTCCTACCATTATTTGTTCTGATCAGCTTGGTCCTTTCCATCACTCAGCCTCAGCAGCAAGGGTGGACTAAGCTTCAAACCAAGGCACTAAATATTTTTGGCCTACACGGCCCTCTTGTATAATGGTGTTCTCTCCAAGGCACCCCTAAATATTTTTGGTGTGTGGTACTCTATGTTTCTAAGGATGTGAGGGAGGTTGTTCCATCTTCTTTGGTTAGCAATTATCCACTCATCTCCCAACAACCTAGAAACATCATCAAAGTGATCCATTGCTTGAGCTTGTGTGTGGAGTTATTTTGCTACAAGTGCGGGATCCTTTTCAATCTTTAGATGGTTATTGATGACTCCTATAGGGATGAATAGATCTTCCCTAATGTGTAAGGGTTCTTTGTTTTCTCTCATCATAACCCTTCTCATTTCTTGTGCTCTAGTCTCTTCATTAACCATCCATGATGCCAATGCCATTAATTTCATGTATCCCATCCTATGATTGGGGTCCCAAATGTTCAATTATGTCAACACAAGGTTATGCATGTAAAAAACTACCTTCTTTGCCTTGTTTTCCATAATTGTTTGGTTGCAAAAATCAATGAATTGTCTGTAGTTTTGCAAAGGTAAGGATACATGGGAGGCTAATGTCTTGATTTGAAATAGGAGCCATTGCTACTTGAGGTAAACTGCATATGAATCTGATGGATATCTATGTTGGTTAGATTCCATGCACAAATATGCCATGTGGCTACTTGTTTGTCCTTTTGATGAAGCTTCTCCTGTAATGCTACATTCTCTACTTGGGCCTTCTGAGGCTTCTCTTTCAACACTAACTCTCTGAGCATAAAATTAGATAAATCCTTCCCCAAATCAGCTAATTTTCCTTCCATAACCCCTATGTCATGCACACCTTTATATTTGGCAAGCTTCATCCAATGATGAGTGCATTCCCTCTTCTCTTCCAACTGATAAAACAAAGGCACTATGAACGTTTGAGGAATTAATCTGCCCAACTCAATGTATGTGTAGTAGGAGCTAAGATTTGGTTGAGGGCTAGGGTTTGGCACTGTTGGTACATATTTGAATATTGTTTTTTATGATGTGGGATCTTCCTTATCATATTTTCCTCCCTCTTTTTCATCTTGTGTTTCCTCTTGTGCCTTGTCCTCAACTTCTTTGGCCTCTTTCCCATCTGTGGTTGTCTTTTCTTCCTCAACCAAGGCCATTTTCTCTAATTTTGTGCTTGTTGGAGCTTCCTGTATCAAAAACAGAGTTTCCTATAGCAAACTCTGTTTTCCTTGCTGAAGAACCTATGTTCCTTGTTTTTCACTCTTTTTCAGTCCTTGGTGAGTCTGTGGGGGTGCATGAGGTGTATGGGATGCCAATCTTGTTGAATGTCTCCTGATATATGTTATAGGGGTCCTCGTAGATGAAGTGACCTATTACAACCTTCCTTCCTCTAATCTGACTTCCTCATATTTCTTTGGTGATACTTAAATGGAAATAGGGCACTTGGTGGGAGTATGTGGTTCCCTTGCCTCACCCTTTGGCTCTTCCTAGTCCTGCAATACATAGGTGGCCGCATCTTCCTTTTTGTTTTGAGAGTTGTGCTCAAAGTGGTTAGGGTAGCAGTCACATCTTGATTTGTGATTTCTGGTGACATGTTTGTGTCTTGATGGGACATTTCACCGCCTAACATAGGGTCCAATCCATCCTTTTCCTCATTCTTTTCTTCCTCCTTCCCCTCAATTTTTTCTTGCTTTATCTCCGTTGTCTTTTTGTTTTCTGCCTCAATTTCCATCTCTTTTTTTTCTTCCTTATTTTCTGCCTCCTCTTCCTATTCTTCTACCTCCTCTTGAGCCTCTTCTTCTTCTTCTTCTACCTCCCTCTCTGAGGCTAGAAGTAGAGGTTTTCCCTATTTTGGTAGCTATAAAGGCTTCCATATCCACATCTATGAAATAATACCAGGATACAGGTAGGTTCAACCTTCTCAAAGCATCATTAACAATTAGTTTTATGAGGCCATGATGGGCCAAGTGCTTATATTTTCTTTGCCTCACCTTACAGCTCATGTCAGTTTTGGAGTTCAAGAGGAAGTCAGGGATGCTTAATCTTTGTTCTAGGGGGAGTTCTCCCTAAAACCTAAGTTCATTTAACAATATGAAATGATACAAAGAGACCACACTAAGTCTGCCTTCACAACAAATAAACTTCATGATATGGAAGGCTACTTCATCCCAAGGGTATAGAAGGCTTTCTCTCCTCACTCTGTTTTTGTGTTCAATGTTCTCCTGGCATAAATAAGCTCTTCTTGGCTGCAGTGCTAGGCATTATTTCCTTCACCCATTTGACTCCTAAGGGAAAATTTGTAACTCTTCTTATGAGTTTAGGTGATAGCGTGATGGCTAGGCCTCTAACCACAATGGTGACTCTCTCTTCTGAGTGTGACTGCAGAGCCACTACAAATTCTCTAGCTACCTCTTCATCAAAAACTTTCAAGAGCTCAAAGAACTCTAGCCATTGGTGATTTCAGAATATTTCCATAACTTGAGGATGTTGCCTAATTCTGTTAATTTTAGTGGGCTCCCTTCTGTTGAATCCCCCTCCCATCTTAATGGTTGTGATATGAATGTGGTGAGAGGTTTTAAATTTATGTCTTGGAGATGGAGCTCTTGAAACAAAATGCAAGAGATTTTTTCTTTTACCCTTTAATTTCCAAATTTACTTTGTTGTGTGTAAATTTCATGGAGAAATTTTAGTGATGGAGGATGAAAACCACTTACCTTTGTCCACTAGTGTTTTGGTTTGAGAGATGGTGGCTTTGGGAAGAAAATCTACCAACATGTGACTCTGTGTTTCCTTCTATACCCTTGCTAATATGCTTCTGAAGTTTCCTACAATAAAACACTGTTTCATGTAGCATGATGGTGCATGCAAGCTCAAAAATCGATGTTGCTCCCCTGATGGCTCCCACTTCTCTCCTGCTCTTGCTTCTGTTTGAAATGCTCAACAAAATGGTGAAAATGAGACATATTTTCCTTTATGGGATTTTAACTAAATTTGGAGCATTGTGCTGACTCGTACTTAACACGATTTTTCCTCTTTGAGATCGTTGGTCCCACTCTAGTTCATGATTTTTGAGCCTTGTAATCACCTTATTCATACCCAGCCACTCTCCTTTGACTTGATTTGAATTGCCCAGGTGGCATGCACTTTCACTTTCCTCCTGTTTCATTTTACGAAGGTGGCCAAGTTAACTGGCCACCTTTTCCCTTTTACATTTCTAAAACTCAATATTCAACCATTTTTGTCATTATGGATGCATAGCGAGAGGTAAAGGGCCACACATGTGCCTACCTAGTGTTGATTAGGTTTTTAATGAGCTGGTGCAAGAAGCTGGAGCTGGTTGTGGAATCCATGATATTTTCTTTGTTGTATCTTCATCTCTTATTTATTTTCTGAGTGAGCATTTTTTTCAGAGTGAGCTTCTTGTATTTTCTGAGTGAGCTGCTTACTCTCATTTTTTTGTGTTTTTTCCTTTGCAAGTGTTGTATGGAGGTATTTAGGCACCATGGTTGGTGTGCTTGCCATCCTGAAGTCTGATGGTGGTCTTCTAGAGTCATTTTCATCAATTCTCCTTCATCTTTTAGCCTTTTTGTGCCACACACATATTTTCCACAAGAAGCCTTTCTCTTGCCCCTTCTTGCTTCAGTTTGCTCAAAATTTGAGAGATATGGTTCATGGAGGTTATGGATGGAGTCATGGAATGAATAGAGTGGAGGATAGAAAAGTGAAGGGGTCTCATGCCAAGTTTTCAATTATATAGCTGCTAATGGTGCAACATAGGGTTTAGAGAGTGAATCCTTGTGCATGGAGTGAAATAAGGGTTTTGGAATGGTAGGTATAGGAAAAAAATAAATTATCATTCTCTCGTTGAAGTTCAGAAATCACTGAGAGAGATTTTTCCTTCATGAATGAGTTTCCTGTAGCATTTACATGAGTTTCTTGTAGTGCTACAGGAATCCTATAACAGCTTGACTTTCCTGTAGCGACTACAGTTTACAGGAAATATTGAAAAAATTTCCTATCTAAGGGGTGAAATGGATGAAGGGGCGTAGGCTGGAGTGGCTCATGGAATGTGCAAGTAGAGGAGTAGAGGAAATTAAGAGAAGCTGCTCCTCTGGATCCCAAAAACATCTTTAATCAATAACTTGCAAAACAGAAAAACACATAAATGCATAGGTATTTTTCTTCTTTTTTCCTTTTCCTTTTTTTTTTGAAGAAAATTGGGCTTCCTCCACAAAGTTTTTCACCTCATACGCCTGCCTTTAGCACCTTAGAGAGGTTTTCACCCAAGGATATTTGATTCTCTATTTTTTCCTTTTTTCTCTCTTTCTTTTTTCTTGCTCTAGGATTGCCTCATGGAGGTTTTCAACCCTGGATTTTGCCTATGGAGCCTCAGAGAGGCTTTCACCCATGCATATTTATTTTGTTTTTTATCTTCTTTTCTAAGAAGGGGAGGCACTGGAAACTATGGTGTTTCTAATGACATACACCTCCCTATTTATGGAATTTATAAATTTTGCACTAGACAGGGGCTTCTTGTAAACCTTAAGCTGGTAACTATCAACAAGTATAGGAATTCATTCCTCATCTATGGTTATGATATAAAATGTGCCATTTTCATAACATTTTTCCACTTTGTAGGGTCCCATTCATCTTTTCATTATTTTTCCTTCTAAATCCTTAAACCTTGAGTCATACAACATCGCCCAATCTCCTTCTTGAATGGTATTTTCCTTAATGTACTTGTCATGCTAGACCTTCCTTTGCAGTTGTCTCACTTTTATGTGAAGGATTTCTTGCATATTGAAATCATCCAATCCATTTAATTGCAGCAACCTCTCTTGTTGGGCATTTGAGATATCTAGGTCTAACTCATATGCCATCCTTAAGGTGTTGAAATCAAATTCAATTGAATGCAGAGTTTTATTGCCATATAATAGGAAATAAGGAGTGAATCATGTTTTTGTTCTCCAAGTAGTGTTGTAGGCCCATGTAGCTTCTACCAATCTGTCTGCCCAAACCATTCAGTTGCTGCTCACAACCTTGGTGAGGATATTCTCCAAGGATTTGTTGGTCACTTCATCTTGGCCATTTGCCTGAGGGTGGTAGGCAGTGGAAGTCTTATGATTTATCTTGTGCCTCCTCAGAGGGTTCTCAATGAGCTGAGATGTGAATTGTGCCCCTTGATCAGTGACTACCTCTCTGGTATATCCAAATTTGTAAAACACATTCTCTCTAAAAAATTCTACTACTTTCTCCTCAATTTCTACCTTCACAACTTTTGTTTCGGCCCACTTTGTCAGGTAGTCGGTGCAGACTATGATATACTTTTTCTGTCTAGATGGTAGATCAATAGGTCCACTGAAGTCCATGGCCCACTTATAAAATGGCTCAGGAGACACCTGAGGGTTCAAAGGCATCTCATCCCTCTATGTAGGTTTCCCCATCCTTTGGCACTAGTCGCACCTGCTAGTGTATCTTCTGGCATCCCAGTGAAGGGTAGGCCAATAGTATCTTACTTGCAAAACTTAGAAGGCATTACTTTTTGTAGCAAAGTGGCCTCCACAAGGCTATCATGACATGTAGAGAGGATATCAAAAACTTCTTCCTCCCTCACACATCTTCTCAGAATTTGGTTAGGGCCTATCTTGAAGAGATTTCCCCCAATCCATGTGAAAGGGGCACTTTTTCTGATGATCTTGATTTTCTCCTTGAATGAGATATTAGGAGGGAAATTTTTACAAAACAAGTAGTTATCTATGTCAACAAACCACGATGAGAGTGATGAGATAGAGAAAATATGTTCATCTGGCTGCTGGTCACCCACCATTACTTCTTCATCTCCAGATAGAGCTAACCTAGATAAAAATTCTGCAACAACATTCTCCTTTCTAGGTTGATCAAAAATTGTTAGTTCAAACTGCTGTTATAGTAACAACCATATAATTATCCTAACATCAACATCTGAATTTCTCATTAAATATTTGATAATTGCATGGTAAGTGTGTATAAAGGTCTGATACCTAGTGACATAATGTCTAAATTTTCTTAAAGCATGGAAAATGGCTAACATATCCTTATTTGTGACAGTGTAATTGAGTTCGACCTTAGACAAGTTATTACTGATGAAATATATTTCATAAGGTAATTTTTCTTCTAACTGCCCTAATGTTTCCCCCACAGATTTTTCTGATGCATCTGTGTGGATGTGGAAAGGAAGAGTCCAATTTGGACCTATGAAATGGGCGCAGTAGTTAACTTTCCCTTAATGAGCTCAAAATATTCTTGACAAATATTGGACCAAGTAAACTCAGAGTCTTTGGCCAACAAACCAAATAGTGGCGAGGCCAAATTTCTGAAGTCTTTAATGAATCTTCTACAATATCCAGCTAAACACAAGAAACTCCTGACATCTCTCTACTTTTTAGGATCAGGTTCCCTTTTGATGATGGTGATTTTTCTCGGGTCTCAATACAAATCCTGCTCTTTTCAAGATTTCACACTTTTCTAGGCTCAGGAAGAGACGCATCTCTATGCACCTTCTTATCACTTTTCCTAAAATGAAGAGAGCCTCCTAGAATTCATCCCCATATGTTGTGAAATAATCCATATATATTTCAACTGAGTCATGGACTAGCTCAGAGAAAATTCTCAAGATGGCTCTATGGAAGGTAGCCGGGGCATTGCACAACCCAAAGGGTAAGACTCTGTAAGCAAAGGTACCCCAAGGGCAGGTGAAAGTAGTCTTGTCCTGGTCTTCGAGGTTGATTTGGATCTGGTTATAACCACTAAACCCATCTAAGAAGGAATATAACTTATTTCTTGCAAGGTATCTAGAACTTGGTCTATAAATGGCAAAGGGAAATGGTCCTTCTTGGTGGATTTGTTAAGTTCCTGATAATCAACACAAATTCACCATTTTAAATTCTTCTTCAGGACAAGGAAAATAGGACATACCCACTCACTATATGATATAGGATAAATGAAACCTGCATCCAACAATTTCTGTAGTTCTTCCTTGACTATGTCCTTTATATATGGGTTCATCCCTCTTTGGGGTTGGTGCAGAAGCTTGCATTCTTCCTTATTGTAAATATGATGTCTTCATACTGAGGGATGCACCCCTTTCATGTGCTTGTAATCCCAAGTAAATGCATCTAGGTTTTATTTCAGAAGCTATCATAGCTGCTTTTCTTCTTCATTTGAGAGGTTTGAGTTCATTTTTAAATATTTGGATGGGCCAAACTCTATAGCCTTGGTGGCTTCAAAGGTTGAATCAACTAAGTGCGATTCCATCCAAGGGTGGCTTTCAAATTCTTTGACTAGGTTTTCAAGCAGGATGTTAGTGGGGTGACTGGTTTCGAATGACATGGTCGATGAGTTCATCTTCATCAAGTTGCCCCCCTCTAAGAACAATATCTATGGTACAAATGGGGGTAGTGTTGTATACCTTATCTTCTTCATCCTACAAATATATAGGTAGATCATGATCAATGGAAGGCTGAGATAGAGGATATAATACCAACTGTTTAGACAAGGGCCCATTATTAATAGTCATGTTTCCAGTCTGACAGTTGATATAAGCATAGAAAGTGGCTAACCAAGGTATCCCTAAGATGATAGGATATCCATTAAACTTGGTTTTCGGTTGCAGAACCAAGAAATGTATAGGATACTCCCAAGAGTCAATTGAGACGATAACATTCTCAACAATTCCTTTCGGAGTTACTGTGGACCAATCTGCAAGATGCAGAATCGTTGCAGTTTTCCTCAAAGTCCCTTGGAGGTTGATTTTTAACATTGTTTCCTTGTTCATGACATTGAAAGAAGCCCCGATGTCAATCATAGTATTGGGGACTATGATACCATCTATTTTCACATCTACAACTAGACTACTAAGGTACTTTGGAAAGATCACTCTTCCCAACATTATGTTAGACAGTTGTCCAACTACATTGATGGTGGGGGTATCTTTTTTATTTCTCCCAGGTTCTTGAAGCACTTTTCCTTGATGAGACTATTGTAAATTGCGACATCCTTAATGGCCTGGAGAAGTAGTATCTTTACACACAATTTTTTTAGTTCTCCCAGAAATTATGTATCCTTTGAGGTGTGCTAACTGGAATGGATCAAGCACTCGGGAAAAATAGGTTGTTGGATCTAAGTGTGACTTTCTTCATTTTCCTCAACCTCTACAGGTGGAGATGGAGGTTTTTTTTCTACTAGTACTCTTCCGGACCTGATATTAATCTCATGTACCTCCACATCATAAGTTGGACAAGATGTTTCTCCACTATAAACCTATTGTGCATGTCTGTTGTTCAGGTTTTGATTGGAATGTGTAGGCATTTGGGGAAACTTAGGTGGATCAGCATGAGTAAGCTGAGGTTGATGTTGGGGTGGAGGAATTAAAGTTTTTGGTTTATTATGTTTAGGCCTCCACCCTTGGGATGGATAGTTCCACTCAGGTTGTTGAGGAACATACTGCTAAAATGGTTGGTTCATAGGCTCAGGATGATATGGAGGGTTTTAAGGCTAAGTAGGAGGTGTAGGCTGGGATGGAAGAGTGGGGGTGTACCAATATTTCATGTGTGCATTCTGATTATTGTTATAGTGAGAGTAAGGTACACCTTGCATACCCTACTGATATGACCTAGGGCCTTGAGGCCTCTCTGGTTGATGAAACAGAGTTGCTCTGGTCATACTTCCCCACCTTGATATACAGATTTGAGTCCAGGTAGGGAGGGAAAATTTTTCCGTGGCATGAATCTCCTCATAAAATAAGAAAACCTCTATGAAATTTAATGGACATTCATTTCTAGGGTGTTTTCTAGTACATATAGGGAAAAATATAACCAAGGCCCTTTTTTCTTCCTCTTGCCTCCTCTTGACTTGAATTGTGTCCATTTGTAAGGCAAAGGTGTGCAACTTGTCACTCTTGAATTCCTCCAACATATTTCCAATCTCATGTTTGATGGAGGTGGAAGAGGAAGGGGTATTGGTTATACTTTTTCCAGCTCTACCTTTCTTCCTAGATGCTCTAGAATGGTTCCTGAAGACAATTTTGAATGTTTCATAAGGAAACTAGTAGATATCTCCTCCTCATAACATATTGAGGGTTTCTACCACCTCCTCCTTGATCCCTCGGAGAATTAATAGTTTAAGTGATTCGAGATCAAGAGTATAATAGGCTCTCTTATAGTTTAAATAAAACCTTTCTTCATAGTATTCTAGGGATTCGTCAGGCCCTAGAGTCATCATGAATATCTCATCTTTATTGTCCTTGGACCTACAGTAGTCCTTGTACTTTTTTTTTAAGGCCTCTTGCATCTGTGCCCAGGTAGTGATTTTGATCCCTAGTAGACCCATGAACCAACATAAGGCTACATCCTTCAGGGTGGATGGGAATAGCTTCAACTTTTGATCATCCAAGGCATATTCATAGGTCCTACAGACAACAGTAAATTAAAACATGAATGTGTTAGGATCTTCAGAGGTAATTCCATGAGAGCGTGCACGGGATGAGGGGCTAATGTTCTTCATTTTAGTTTCCCCATATGCCTCTCTAATGTGAAAGGCTCCCTGAGATTTAGTTTCATCCATGGTTGAAATAGGTCAAGCAGGTTCCTCAAGTGAAACAAGACATTCCTCTTCTCCAATAGGTTCTTCAAAATTTTCAGAAGGATCACCTATGGTGTGTTCAACCTCAAAGCCACTGAAGAAGAGTTAAGGGTGATAATGTGGTGATGTTGGGGTTTTAGGTAAAACTTTCCTTGAGTATCCCTACTCCTAAGAGGCATGAAAATCAATTTTTTTATATTGTTTCAATATTTTTGAAACAAAAATTAAAAGGAAAATAGGAAAGAATGCTAAAACAAAATCAAAGCATCCATTAGACACCTCCTCAACAATGGCACCAAAAAGTGGTGAGCCCTAATATTGCACCAAGAATGCTGCAACTCCCATAGGTTGCCCTAATTTACTTTATCAACCTAGGGTTAGTACAAACTTGGAGGTGACAGTGATATATAAAAAACATATGCGCTCTACTCATGTAATCCTCTTCCGAGCTCTAAGAATGGGTCCTACTTCCATGGTTTATGGATGAAGTCTGTAACACTTATGAATTTAGGCTTAGGGCTACAAATGATTCAAAGCCATGGCTCTATCAGTAATTTAAAAACTACACTACAACAACCAAGTGCATTTAACTACTCTGCAATGAAATAAATCTACACATTAAGATATGATAACAAATGAAAGCAAACTAGGCATCTTGCATGAAGTAAATTTTTGAATTGAAATTGCATAAAGGAAACTAAACTAATCACACTTTTTTGGACCAAATGGCTAAACACACTCCATCCACTCTATGTTATATCTATCATGTTTATAATCATGCAGCTAATCATGACCCAACTATGCTTGTAAATTCATTGTTTTGCAGCGAGGAGGAGAAAGCACTAAGATGGCTTATGGAAGGCTTGAACAAATGGGTGCAAGGCCGAAGGTGTATGGGTGGTTTTTTCAGGTCTAGATGATGTGGATGGTGGCTTATGAGATTCATAAGGGGCCCACTGGCGCTGTTGCAAGTGCTACTATAGGTTTCCTATAGTGCTACAGGAATTTCCTAAATTGCTACAGGAAACAATCTGAGGGAAATCTGAGGCCAAAAATGGGTGTGAAAAGTGTAGGGAAGGTGGAGAGAAGATGGTTTTGGATGATTGGAAGGTGTCCCACCCCTTTTCCAAGCTCAAAACCTCTTGGGAGGCATGCCTTGTACCTCTAGAGTTTTCTCACAGTGTAGGGATGAAAAATATGAAAACAGAGCTGATGGTGATTTTGCTGAATAGAAGGTTGATGAAGGGTGAGAAATGAAGCTGAAGGTGTTGATGAAGTTCTCCTTGACTGTACTACTTGAACCTGTAATAAACTACATGTTCATGCAATAAAAATGGAAAAATTCATGACATAGGAAATGGAAAATATGAGTTGAATTTGGAAATAAAATCTACTTTATCCTAAAAACAGATATCTAACATGATATTCTAAACATATTCATGGAACTAAAACAATATAACTTATTCATTCCAAGAAATCATAAACTAAAAAGTAATTTTTTTCCTATGGGGAAAATCTACCCTCCTTAAGCTCCAATGAAAGAGATGAGAGGGGGAGGCTTGACACACATCTTTCTAACTTTATAACGTACTCTACCAACATGCATGCAAGCTAAATATACAACAAAAGACAAATGGAAGAAAACTAAAAATAGTGGATTGAAGTGAAAGAAATCTAGCTAAATACACATAAGAAAAACTAGCTAAAATGACATAAAAGTAAAGAATGGATACACAAGAGAGACTAAGGCTAATGGATTGGACACTAACCCGCAAGGCTAGCCCTCTGAAACTATATCAGTGAGGCACAAAATAAATACTCATTTGATTTCAAAAGATAGTCTCATTACATCAACATGAAAGTCTCAAAAACCTATTACAAGAGCTAAGAGCTTAATGACTTTCTCCAAAGTTCGAATCGTAATGACCTCTTTCTTAGCCCTATTTAACCTAAAGGGTAGCTACCAAAAACTCCCTAAAAAGTAGGCGATGAGTCCACTTTCACTGCAAGTGAAGTGTAGCTTTAGTGCACTTGATCTTGAGTTTGCTTGGTTGCCTTTGATTTCGAGTTGTTGGAGGGAATCTTGAGGCTTCATTGGCTGCCTTTGGGGTTTACCTTGCAGTCTACATGAATGTCTCATTAAATCAGCCACAATGAATTTTAATTAATAATCTAAATATATAAATAAAAATCACACCTAAGGCCTCTAAAAAGTAAAAACAAAAAAAAAAACACACACTAACAAATCTAAGAGTCAAACCACACAAACAACCTTTTCATAGCGAAATCAATAGTTGGTAATGAAATCAAATGTTGCAGAAATCAAGGTGAAAAGTATATATACATAGATAGGGTGGAACCAGTTACCCTAACAACCTACTTAATAAACATGATTTGGTGCAATTAATTCCACCTATGTCATCGCAAGTGATGATTACCCTCCAGAAAGGTCCAAGTGAGTCTATTCAATGGCTTTTCCAGGTACAACAGATACTTCCCCTCTGTCGTCACCTTAGGTAATATCCCTAATATTATGGTATCTAAGGGAACCACTTACAACAATTCAACCTAGGGGGAGAGTCGCAGATCATACATACACGCAAGGGTAAAGTAATAAAGCTCAATCCCCTTGAAAGTTCCCAAACATGGTTAATCTGAGGTTTACTTCCAAATGAATCCAAAGTACCTTTCAGCGTCATTTGTAATGTGTGCATACCACTATACC
This sequence comes from Pinus albicaulis, assembly GCA_034641835.2. Classification (NCBI taxonomy): domain Eukaryota; kingdom Viridiplantae; phylum Streptophyta; class Pinopsida; order Pinales; family Pinaceae; genus Pinus; species Pinus albicaulis. Next base: position 601,567,362 of record CM076579.1, on the reverse strand, counting down.
ATTAAAAATGATGTGAGGTTGATCACTCCATTAGGTCTGAGATGATATCGTGCATGAATCCCTTGTAAGAGGAGCTTCCCACAGAAAAAATGCAATAAATGGATTTAATCTCTACCACAATATTTTACTGTTTGTTTGTAGCTTTGGAAATTTAACTCACTTCCCATTCCAAAGCCCTAAAAATGTAAAAATATCAATCAATTTTATTATAATTGTGTTATTAAGTTGTTTTTTTACTGAGTAGGTAATGGATATTAAACTGATGATATTATGACCTGACTCGGAAACTCTAATGCAATCGAATATGAAATTGTAATATTTCCATTCAATGAATTCCTAATTACAAGAGAGTAAGAGTTTTTTTTTTTCTTTTTAAATAAAATGAAAAAAACTCATATTTCCATAACATTATTTTCCATAAAATTTCAATTTTCACTTTGAGATAATTAAAATGCAGAAATTAAATCAAAATTTTCGTTCACTCAACAAGTCAAACAAGCATGAAAATATCCTTTTACAAGCAATCACTCATAATTTATTCAAAATGCATGGAGAAACAAATCAAAACTATGAAATACATTTCTTCTAATGAATTCCACTAAATCAATGATGCTTACAGTGTAACTATGAATATCTGCAAGGCTAAAAAAATAAATAACTTTCATTTTAAATTCAACAATGGAATAAAATTTCAAAAAACCACTAAAACTTGAGAAACCCTACTTTCATTAAAATAAAATATCTCTCAAAAATAAGCAAAGCGATCATTGAACCTCATATGTTTTCAAGAAACAAAGATAGGGAGATAGCAATCCAACATCAACCAATCTATTTTTTGATAAATCCACAAGCAACCACATGAAACCCTATCTAAATTTTTGAAAATGAGTAATTCTTAAGAAATATTATTTATGACACTCAAAAAAATAAAAAAATACTAACTGAAGGTAAAAAAAAGTTAATAAATATTTCAAAAAAAAAAAATCAGACTTTGATCAAAGGAAAATCTATTTTTTCAAAAATTCCTAGGATGTGCGTAGGTGAACAATTAAGTTCAGTGCACATGTAGTCTTTTTGTAAAGAAAAAAATGCATATTTTCACTTTGTTGCTGGAAAAAAAACATCGTAGAGTGAGAAAACTCAAATAAAAATTAAAATTCGGGAAAAAAAATCGCAAAATATAAAAGGTCACTATCTTGTCAAGACTCAGCTCATGCTATCAAAAAAGGATCGAAAATCAAAACCAAGGAAAAGGAAGAGAACAACATTCTCCCCTATGGAGTCACAAATTTGTTATATTGGAATAATACCTCTTACAGATAAGAACGATCTCCCTATATTTCCAACAAAACCTACTAACAAGATGATAATCAAACTACTCTTTCCCTGAGTCTATATTTGCTTGAATCATAAACTAGAAATGAAAGGAAATGGAATCCATACCTCTTTATGACATGCTTGATGAAGGTCCTTGTTATGCCTTGATGCAACTCTTTGATTCTTCAAACGAACTTGCACACATAGAAACCAAAGGATCAAAGGAATATGAAACATAGATGATTCAATAACTAAAACTAATGATCAAGAAGATTAGTAACTCACATAATTTTAATGGAAAAAAAAGAAATAACATAAACCATTCATCAAATTCATAAAACAATGTTGTGGTAAAAAGAGCCCAATTGTATTAATTCAAAAATATAGAAGAGTATCACAACCTTTGCCTTGATGAGGTGAAGCTCCTCCCATAATTCTATAATCCTTTCCTTGGATGATAAGCTCTCCAACCTAATTTGACCAGCATAAGTCTACCTTTAGTAACCGTTTCAACCCTCTAGCTTGTAGTTGATTTATAGACCAAGGGGAGGAAGTTTCATATCCATATCCAAAGGATGAGATCCACTAAAGGTGTTATTAGGGTTCCTTGATGAATGGTAATTAGATCCATAATTTGAGGGGTTAGGATCGAATAGGAATTACCTCAAAGCTTTCAATTGGGATATATTCGCCCAAAAAAGCTTCTAGAATTAAATTTTTATTTCTACTTTTTGTTGATTCATGTGTGTAGTCTATAGTGGAAGACAGAGCACAGTTCTTCGCAGGTAACAATGGTAAAAATTGTGAATGCATAGAAACTGGATAGGAAATATTTCAAGTCACTAAAAAGTAGGTTTTTGGATGTATTACCAGAAACTCTTGTTTTCTTCAATGTGATTAAGTTGTTGACTTGCAAGTGTCTACTTTTTAACATATAAATTGGATGGTGAAAGATCCATTTTAATGGTCAGATGTCATGGTGAAAAAATGACGTGTAACATGGAGGAAGGCCTATATGCTACTATTCTAAAGTATTTCATGTGGTTTTTTTCAACCACTCTGCTTATGACAAGGATTTATATGCCCTAGTGCAAGCTACAAAGAAGTAGAAACACTATCTTATGGGAAAATATAAGTACTTTTCAAGAATTTGGGGCATATTTTGAGGCATTACACTCATAAGCATCTAAAGACTAATGATGGAAATAAGGTATATATATAGCACTCTTATAACATATAAATCCAATGTATTTTAATAAGTCCACATTTGAAACTTGTTTTGGATATTTTTCACCTTCACCCTTGTATATTGCATATGGACAGCAAGGAGTGAGGGAGGAACTTACAGAAGATGCCTTAAGAGAAAAAACAATTGTTGAGAATATTAGAAAAATCCATCCACAGGTATAGGAGATGTTGCATAATTCATGGGAAAAATACAAGGTTGGGCATGATCAACACTAAATAAAGAAGTAATTCAAGGTGGGAGACAAAGAATGGTTACATTTGAGCAAGGAGAGGTTATAGGGTCCTGGTAAGAAAATAAAGGCTCTACAATATGGTCCCATTTAGATATTGGAGGAGGTGGGAGATAACACCTATAAATTCATTCTACCCCAGATATGTGCATTTACACAATGGTGAATGTAGAAAGTTTGAACCTCTATGAGCCTTCCATGTTGGATTAGGTAGAGGAGTATGTCCTACCTTCTGTATAGGAATTAACACTAGATTTTGAGGTAGAGCTTATAGAGGTTATAATTTTTCAAAAGAGGTCTAGAACTACATGATAGGGGCAATATGACCTTTAGAATATTAGGTTGAAAGGACAACCTCCAAGAAAAGGCTAAATGGTACTCTAGGGAGAAGGTAGAGGAAAAAATTCCTCATCTAATTTAGTAAAAGAATTTGGGGACTAGAATCCTCCCAAAATGAGGAGGTATGATCGTGAATGTATCATTACATTTTTTTTCATCCATATTGATGCTTTTAAAGTGGAAAAAATGGAGGAATAAGCTCATGGGACCATTTTTACTGGGGGGTCCCAATTTGGCAAATTGGGGTTGGAAAATTTCTAGAAGCAGTCTAAGGCATAAAGAAACATTTTTTGGGAGTAAAAATTTTCTGCTCAAATGTAATACCCTCGCCACTATCCTATGCATAGATACCTTTCCAATGACATATGAATTTCCTTAATTCGACTCCATATGTAAAATTTATGCCACCCAAAATTTGACCTTCCTGTTTTAACCACCATTATTTAAGAGGATACCATGTTAGCCCCCATTATTCATGGAAAAGGGGAAAGTCACTTGATCATGATGAATAAAAATCTAGAAGAGTCATTATTTTAACACTCTTTAAGAGTTAAAATATTCAAACTTAACCATAAACATGATATCGAGTTGTGTTATAACCAGACCGCTAGGAGGAAAAGGGGTTCCATTCTATTTGAGTGAATTTGTTCCATATATGAGGAGAGTAGCTGAGAGTGGGGAGAGAGAGAGAGAGAGGAGCGGGTTTGTGAATTCTAGTAGCCTACGTGCCACAAGTCTCACTCCTTTGTATTCACTGCATCCATTTCAATTTAGAGAAAGAGAGAGAAAAGCCACCACACCTTCCAGCTAGGTTTTCTCTTGAAAGGGTTTCTCATGTCATATCTTGTGTTATTATGGTTATGAGTAATTTTATTTTGTCTATTATATATTTTCTATATTGCACGCATAAAAATAGTAACTTAATAAATCCAAAAGTCTAAGAAAATAACCCTCATAGTATAGATTTCATATTTTTAGTATAAATTTTTTTGATATGTTCTGACAAATTGTCAAGTGGAATATCTAGGACAGTTTACACATCGTTCTTGGGTTATGTACTCTTTAAGTTTTGATTATTTTGATTTGTGTCAAGCTATTTAATGATTTTTTAAAGTTATATATCGAGTCTAACATTGATTAATTAACAAAAAAATAAAAGATCTATATTTTAACGTGTAAAAAAAAATATTGACTCCCTAGCTTTTAAAATGACAATTATAAATTGATGTTATTTTTATAAAACTATACAAAATTTTAAGGATTTTGTAAAGTTTAATAAAAATTTGACTATTTTTAAAGGAAACCAGTTTATTATATAATGTTGTTTGATTTGTTTTTAAAAGAAAATGTACTCAATGATTATCTTTTTAGGCAAAAAATGAAAAAAATAGTTTATAAACAAAATTTAATCCCTAATTTTTTTCCTATTTATCGAAATAGAAACCCAATTGATTCTACACATGTGTTTCACAAAAAAATCATTATTGTAGTGTATCAATATTTAGCCTGCAAATTGATACTATGGATGCATAAAAGGTAGCACCAAAAAAGGCTTCTCATTTTTGGTATTGAATGTGAAACAATATCAATCTTTAGATTGCAAGTTGTACCATGGGTGCACAAAAGTTATTAGTTACTGGTGCATGTGAAAATGTATCAATCTTTAGATTGCAAGTTGTACCATGGGTGCACATAAGTGGTTAGTTAGTGGTTTTCAATATGTGTAGAGTACAATTTTTTCAGTCACAATTCTATATGCACATAAGAATTTATGAACTAAAACATCATTATCATCATTATCAAAGCTATTACATGGATAACAATGATGTTGTGTGAGATCTTGGAGAAGGTGTACATGTTTTTCCATATATTTAATGTTTGGTGTTGTAATCACTCATGATATTGTTTTTAGGTTTTGAATATAAATAAAAATAAATGTTTTATGATTTTTACTTTTTCAATCTCTTATTATTGAAATATGGTTGTAAAATGTTGAAATTAAAAATTTGAAATTTTTAATCATTATTTTTAAACGAAAAATAAATTCAATGTCCTCTTATATCCTCACAACAACTTAATTTTAATTTTAGAATTTAATATTGAGTATTTTATAATTTTAGTAATTCAAAATAATTCTTTTGAAGATAACTCTTTTTATTATTTCAAATAACAAAATAATATTTTTTACCTTATTTCACATATTGAAATTTTTACGCTCATGGGCATGTTTATTTTGGAATAAGGTTTATATAAATTTAATTTAATTATGAATAATTATTAGATGAGTGACATGAATTTAATTTCCATGGAATATTCTATAATACTCTTTTTTATATAACAACAGATAAAACCGCACAGTGAGAGCACCCCTTTATACTTTTCGTACTATAACACCGCCCAATATACCCGAAGGTACGTGGACAAGCTACAATATACTTACATATGTGGAGTAAGGTATGACACTCAGAATGTATCGCAGAAAATTAATTATAGCTGTTATATTTTACGATGCTGAACACGTCTCTAGCCTAAACCTTTTAAATGTTATTGTTATGGTTCCAATGCTTTTTTAGGTAAATTGATGTAAATTTTAAGTTGATCTTGTTTATCAATTTTCCTTTCAAGGTTCACTGTGATGAAGTGATGGAAATTCCTAAAATGCAAACTAAAATGATAAGAAAACTTTTCAATTTTATCTTTTGCAATGAAATTCTTAGCTACTAAAGGGAAAGAGAAATCAATTTTGAGAGCAAACAACAAGTAGCACAAACTAATATGCAACTTTCCTTATTTGTTCCTATGCAAAACAAACATTCACTATATGAAAATTAATGTTTTTATTTTAACTCCCCTTAATGTGAATGAAAAAAGGAAACTATATGCATCAAATCAACGAAAACAAATGCTTTCTTCTTTGAGAAAAGATTAATTTAACAACAATTTATCTTTTTAGGAAAAATGAATAATGGAACTACAATTTTTCCTACAGGAAACGAATAATTTAATGACAATTTCCCTTACAAAAACAAATGGATCTAATGCAGAAATAAAATACTTCGAATTTGATTTGTCAATGATAAAGGAAAACACTTAAGGAGACATTGAAAAAACTTACTTTTCAAAGGAGGAAGAATCAAGCAAAGTCACTGGTCTCTATGAGGTATCAGACAATTTAAAACACAACAAACAAAAGGCTGAATGTGATGGAAATGAAAAATTCAAAGTGAATTTGGTTGTCTTAGGGGGAAACACAATCTCTAAGGGGAGATAGTGCATTTTAAAGCACCCCAGAGTGGGAGACAGTGATATGCAAAGCACTATGTCTTCACCAACAGTGCATTGGACGCATCAAAGAGAAACATTCAAGCTACTAAACACACTTCTAATGCAACTCTTTGATTCAAAAGTCTAATAATTGACAATAGATGCTACTGGGTGGATAAGCAGAGGCAAAAACACTAGGAATGATGGGAAACTCCCCAACGGAGTTGCAAAATTGTTATGCAGAATTATGGATTATGAATAATACACATTCCCTAAATGTGGTTCTATGCATTTATAACAATAGATCAAAGGCTTTGTAGAAACTTTCTCTAAGAGTTAATAGACACACAGAAAGATAGAGGAACTTGCTTGTAATCCAAGCACTTCCTATACTCCTTCCGTCGCTCTTGTTGTAGCTTCCAATCCAACTTTGATCACTAGACTAGTTCCTGCAAGTATAAACACTAAACAGCAAAGAGATTGCAATATACAGATGGCTATTTATCTTAATCAGTTAAATCGATGAAACATGAAACACATATATCAGTTAAGAATCCATAATATGAAATATAAAAACATAAACAAAAACATATATGGGAAAACGAACAACAATCTTTATTATTGGATAGAAGGGGGAGGTTACAACCAGAGATAGATTTGATGTCACCAGCTCCAGCAATCATCCTAGCCTCATCACAATAAACATCTCACTAGCAGCATATCACTCTTATCACACTCAATTGAGAATCCAACAACATTTCTTTACCAAATTTCTTCCTTTCGTACCACTAGGATCTGTGCTCAATTTATAGGGCAACTCAAGGTACTTTATCAATCATTTAATTTCTAATAATAGGTAAGACATGTTCCCAAGCTCAGAGGTGTTAAATGGACCCATGGATTCGAATTTTGACACATATGGACTCTTCCAGAAGGCACTGGCCATGTGGAGATTCCGGAACAATGAGAATTTCACTCCCATTTGACTAATGCACTCTTGAATGTTGGAAAGTGCTTTGCAGAGCACCCTTGAATGGAGGTAACTTCATATGCAAAGCATTTAGTCCCTTGATAGATTGCGTTGGTGAGCTCATAGGTGATATAATGTGTACTTCAAATCTTGGAAACCTTTCAATGGAAGTCATGCATGATTTGTTCTTGTCCTTGTCTTAGGGAATGTGGAAACTGAAATGATAGGGGATGATAGACCCTATTTCATTGGTTTTGGGATAATGTCCTAGTTTAACCAGGTCATTGGGAATCATGCCAAAATTGACATATAATAGTACAATATGCCCACAAGGCTGAAAAAAACATAGTATACCAGTTTCGTTTATGAATTCCAATAATCCATTTGATCATAGTGGTCAAAACCTTGTTAAAAAATTTTACTTGGCAATTCGCTTGTGGATAATATGAGGTAGAGATGTCATAGCGCAACCCTAGATGTGCAAAAATTTTGGTCATCATAAAGTTTCGAAAGTGGCTACCATGGTATGTGACGATAGCTTGTGGAATGTCGAACTTGGAAATCACATGGTTGAATATGAAAATGGTTGCAGTTTCGCTATCATACTTATATGTAGGCATTGCCTCAGCCCATTTTTTAAAATAATCTTCCGCTAGGTCGATATACCCATGCCCCATGGTTGAGTGAGGGTTACATGTAACAAAATAAATTCCCCAGTTAGGAAATTGACCGAAAACTATGATTAGGTGAAGAGGAGTTGGAGGCGTACCCATCTTGCAATGGTAAACCTGGTGATCCGAATGTGATTGAATAAATTGCTTAAGCAGTTTTATTAGTTTGTCCTTTAGATTGATTGTTAACTGAAGTATGCTTTAATGAAAAATGACATAAACCAGCAGCAATAAATGGTTAAATAAAAACAATAATCAGAGGGAAGAAGAAACAAACAGTTTGATGATGGAGTTCATCCCTCCTGGACTACATCTCTGGGTCCGCTTTTAAGTGGGCGTCCATTTTTTTTAGGATTGATCTTGAAGAATATTTACCCTGAAATGGAATAGAATGAATATGCTCGCAGCCACTTCTAAACCCTGTAAACAGAAAGTACTCTTCCTCGACTTTCCGGCGCCTATCTTCGCGCTCAATTCCGACACCCAACGACTGAGCAATGCTACAAACAAGATCGCCTATGTCCTTCTGAAACTAAACATTGAATTCTCTCTAAGCCTTCACAAAACAAAGATTGAATTTCATGAGGAAATTTCCATGGATTTATAAGGTTGCCTCTTACCTTTGTTTACTCCATTCAGCAATTTTTTGAGCACTTGGTGGGATAAGGGTCTCGAATCCCTATCAATTACATAAACCTATGGATATACCCTTTTAACCATAGCACTGAAATAAATCAAAAAACCCATCAGTAAATTTTACGTTATAAGCGTAGCTGGCGGCTAGCTAATCGAGTGGAGAATTTATGAGCCAACATGTGATCAGCGCTGAATTCGGTGGTTACGGCCCGTCGGTCACGGTTAGAACTGGTAGTTAAGGTTTGATGGTTTCAGTCTTATCCACTTTGCCCATATGGATTTATTTACGCGGTTTCGACGTGGATTTAAAAACTGGCGGACATATCCAGCATGTCACCTGCCGCGGTCTAACTCAGACCTGTTCACATGTGCAATCCTTCCGACGTGGTCTATGCTTGTGGTTAGGAAGTGTTGTGGGCTTTTATAAATTTTATTATAATTATTTTAAAATTCAACATCCAAACCTTGTTTAATATACCCCAAACCTTAATATTAAGGTTTATAACATAGGTTTTATACCATGGAAATTTGTGCTAGGATTTTAATGTTTAGATTTAGGTTTAGCATATGGTTTAGGACTTAGGGATAGGTAGTTATAACATGGTTTTTCGCTTAGGTTCTAGGTTTAATGTCTTAGGTGTTAAACTTAGGACTTTAGAGACTTAGGTTTAAACATAAGTCTAGATCACGTGGATAGGGTTTAATGATTAGGGTTTAGACTTAGGGCTAGGTTTTGACATATGTTTTAGGTATTTAGGAATAGGACTTTACAATTTCATAAGGTTTTTCAACATAGGAAACCTTAGAACTAAGTCCATAAATACCATGTCCCCTTTTACACCTTTTTCATCCAAACTTGAAACACATGAAGACCTTGACACTAAAGAACCTTTTCACTGAGAAAACTGGCGAAACTGTGTGTATGAAGACTGAACTGGACATCGAACTGCTAGAGTTGAATTTTTCCTTTCTGTTGAACCGTAATGATCAAGATCCTCCTGGATCAATCCTCTCCACTTAAAAATCTTTTGGACCAAAAAAGCTTGATTTTTAAACTGACAATAAGTGAGAATAAAACTCCCTCACTTTCATCTTGACTTTGTTGATATACAACCATACCTGATCGTCGACCTAAAACTAATGCTTATCATGGCACAATTTTATCCTGACTTGACTCAATGCTCATCGTGGCGCAGAATAATGTAAGGCTTGATACACATAAGTTAAAAGTTCATCCCACAACTTAGGATGTTTACTGCAGTTACCTCGAATAATATGTATCTCAGTCTTGTTCACCATGTATGTCTGTCCTTGAACCAAATCCATACTGCCCCATGGTTGCAAAGGAACTGGAAGTGGCATGTGCAAACCAATCTTTCGATTGCATGGCTTGCTTGTCGAACACATTACACATCCCTTTATGTACTTCACAATTGTTTCATACATGTGAGGCCAGTAACAATACTTTTGACTTTGTGTCGTAGTCTTTCTTACGCTGAAATATCCTTCAATCCAAGAAAGATGAACTTCCTAAATAACCTGCACTCTTTCGATCTGAGCATTATGAGTTATTTATTCAAAATCTTCTTCGAAATCGCCATCAGTATTATAATATTCTACATAACTTTCATGAACCAATGAAATTTTATGCAGTACTACTGAAGCATTCAAAGATAGAATATCAACTACTTTACTTGTTACACCTTCCTTGTCCTTAATTACTAAGTGAATTTGCTGAAGAAATCCCATCAAACTGTAGTGAGATCGTTGCAACTTAGTATATGACTGAAAGTATTGAAGATGCTGATAATCTATGTGAATCACTATTTCCTTTGCATAACCTTTAACATTTGTTTTAACTTCATATGTCTGTTGATGATTTATCAATGCTGTGAATTTTTTTTGTTAAATGAATCAACTTTAACATCGACACTTATTCCCCATGCCCCGTTTTCCTTATGAGAAAAAATTATGGGTGAGCTGTATGGAGATGATCTGGGTCACATTAATTCTTTTCCAACCTTCCCTGAATTTTTTTGCTTTACTTATTTATGCTCTATAACTGACTTGTGATACATTCCAAAATTAGAAAAAGAGGAAACAAACATAAACTACATCTCATGTGATATTTGCTTTTTATGAAGTAGATGTTTTGGTTATTTAATTAGATCCTGAAATGAATCTACCTTTTTAACCAAATTACCTTCATACTAAATTTCACAACCTGAACAAGTATCTTAAGATCCTTATGTTGTTATTTTATCGACATGAGTAGGTATCTCTTACTTGAAATTATTAAGCGCTTCATCTGATTAGCATTAATTAAATTCAAGTGATCTTTGATTTTATGTGCCCGAATGATGTACTCAATCCCATATTGCTTGAGATGATACAAATGCTTTGTTCTATAAAATACTACATCACGGTCATAGAGATAAGGGCTACCTAAGAGAATTCCACAAATGTCTAACGATATCACATCTAGCTCCACTTCATCGATATAGTTAGCTCTGATTGAAAATTTTAACCGACACTGTTTGGTAACATGAATTTGACTTTGTTCCTTTAACCACCCTAAAGGATATGGCTTTGGATTATTATGTCTTTTCAAACCCAATTGTTTAACCAATGACTCAGAAATCAAATTTTCCTGTGATCCTGTATCAAACAATGTATCTATCTTAGTATGCTTTGAAGTTACCCTTATATGAAATAACTCGATTCTTTTATCTTCATTCTGTTGTTTGATGTTTGAAGAATCAGAAATAATAGCATTAGAAATTTTACCTGTTGTAACCATAGCAGTTATTTTACCTTCATCACCTTAATCGGATCCCAAGTCCAAGCCTTGTTGGACTGTTGTTTCAACCTTATTTTCACCCTTCTTCAATTGAAACTTCTTCGGCTTCAGTTTCGGATGAAGTTTCCAACACCTAGCTTCATCATGGCTGATACTTTGGCAATGTGTACACATAGGTCTATCATCTTCCTTTTGAGCTATGGTAGTCTTCATTCCCTTTCACTTTCCCTTCTTTTTGTTGTCTTCAGTTTCCATCTGCTTGGATGTCTTTGGTGTAAACCTGAATGGTCTACCACCTACTTCGACATGAATTTCTTGAACAAAAACTTCATCACAATCATTAGGATTTAACATTAATAATGTATGCTGCAAATATGAATGTAATCTGCCAATATACTTCAAAAAAGTTTCTTTTGTGTCTAAAAAAATACCGAGTGCTAATGCCTTCTTTCTGAATTCCTGTGTGAACTCTTGAACACTTTGTCCCTTACCTTGTCACAAGTGCTACCAATCAGTTATAGCTTGTTGTGTGTGACCCAACGGATAGAACTCTTTCTTTAGAGCTTTAATAAACTTATTCCATGAGATGATAACTTTTCCTTTATGCTTTACATGTATCTATGTCTTACTTTCCCACCAGATCAAAGCAATACCCCCCATTCTAAGCGTAGCTAACTAGATCTTTGTCTTATCATCAGTAATATCTTGAATACGAAAATACACTTCTAATTGTTTTACCCAATTATCTAATTTCTCAGGGTTTATTTCTCCATCGTACACAGGTAATTCGAACTTAAAATCAAGTTTCAATAATGGACTCTTAGGTTTCTTTTCTTTTTCTGATTCAGAACCAGAAGTAGAATAGGAAGAAGAAGATGATGGAGATGACGTAGGAGAAGGAGATTTATCTGCCTTGCCTTTACCCTTTTCCTTCTATGATGCCTTCGATGATGAAGCTGCATCTCTCATCCTCTTTTCTTCATATAATTCTACCAACATTTGCTGCATGTTTAGAAACATCTGCTAGATTTTATTCTAATCCATCGGTTTCTTTTCAATAGCTTCAGGAGTCTCAACAGTCTCAGTCCCTGTCATCGTTGATTGATGATCGAATTTCCCCCTTCTGATCTCTGGATCAAATTCCTCAAGCTCACCTTTTCCACATTGCAATCCCAACCTGGTTAACATCCACTGACAAACAAACTACAAGCACAACCTGCTCTGATACCAAATATGATCCGAATGTGATCGAATAAAGTGCTTAAGCAGTTTTATTAGTTTGTCCTTTAGATTGATTGTTAACTGAAGTATGATTTAATGAAATATGACATAAACCAATAGCAATAAATGATTAAATAATAGCAATAATCAGAGAGAAGAAGAAGCAAATAGTTTGATGATGGAGTTCGTCCCTCCTGGACAACATCTCTGGGTCCGCTTTTAAGTGGGTGTCCATTTTTATTAGGATTAATCTTGAATAATATTTACACTGACATGGAACAGAATGATTGTGCTTGCAGGAAATTCTGAACCTTGTAAATAGAAATTACTCTTCCTCGCCTTTCTGACACCTGTCTCTGCACTCAATTCTGACACCCGACAGCTGAGCAATGCTGCAAACAAGATCGCCTATGTCCTTCTGAAACTGAACACTGAATTCTCTCTAAGCCTTCACAAAACAAAGATTGAATTTCATGAGGAAATTTCCATGGATTTATAATTTTTCCTCGAACCTCTGTTTACTCCATTTAACAAATGGTTGAGCACTTGGTGGGATAAGGGTCTCGAATCCCTATCAATTACATAAACCTAAAGATATACCCTTTTGACCTTAGTGTTGAAATAAATCAAAAAACCCATAAATAAACTTTATGTTATAAACTTAGCCGGGTGGCTAGCTAACTGGGTAGAGAATTTATGAGCCAGCATGTGATATGCGCTGAATTCGGTGGTTGCGGCCTGTCGGTCACGGTTAGAATCGGCGGTTAAGGTCCAACGGTTTCAGTCTTGTACGCTTTGTTCATATGGATTTATTTACGCGGTTTAGACGTAGATTTAACAACTGGCAGAGATATCCAACATGTCTCTTGCCGTGGTCTAACTCAGACCCGTTCACATGTGCAATCCTTCTAATGTAGTCTATGCTGGGGGTTTGGAAGCGTTGTGGGTTTTTATAAAGTTTATTATAATGTTTTTAAAATTCAACATTTGAACCTTGTTTAATATACCCCAAACCTTAATATTAAGGTTTATAACATAGGTTTTGTAGCATGGAAATTTGCGCTAGGATTTTAATGTTTATATTTAGGTTTAGCATATGGTTTAGGACTTTGGGATAGGTATTTATAACATGGTTTTGCACTTAGGTTCTAGGTTTAATGTCTTAGGTGTTAAACTTAGGACTTTAGAGACTTAGGTTTAAACATAGGTCTAGGCCATGTGGATAGGGTTTAATGATTAGGGTTTAGACTTAGGGCTAGGTTTTGACATATGTTTCAGGTATTTAGGAATAGGACTTTACAATTTCATAAGGTTTTTCAACATAGGAAACCTTAGAACTAGGTCCATAAATACCATGTCCCCTTTTACACATTTTTCATCCAAATTCGAAACACATGATGACCTTGAAACTGAATAACCTTTTCACTGAGAAAACTGGCGAAACTACGTGTATGAAGACTGAAATGGACATCGAACTATTGGAGTTGACTTGGACCTTTCTGCTGAACTATAATGATCAAGATCCTTCTGGATCACCTGGAAATTATGGCACTTCTGAACCAAAGTTATACAATCTTTGAACATCGAGGGCCAGAAATAGACAATGCACAATATCTTTTGGGCAATGGAAAAAATTGACATATGACAACCATGAGCTCCATAATGGAAGTCATTTAATGCCTTCTTGACTACCTTGTGAGTAAAAAAACATCGTAAGATGGAATCAACACCATGACGATAAAGTGTATCACCAACAATAATGTGTTGTTGGGATTGGTACAGAATTCGACGACGATCAGTTCGAGACAATCTTGGCTGAAACGTCTAAGTTTGAAGATATATGATGATATCTCCATACCAGGGATCTAAAGTACTGATAAGAAAGATGGATTCATCTAGAAGAGATTCCTCTTCCATATTTTCTATCTTAGTGGAGGGTAAGTCACATAACAACTCAACAAACACCAACGATTTCTTGGACATATATTTTTCAAATTTTAAATCAAACTCTTGTAGGATAAATATCCATTTGGAGTATTTTCCACCTAGAAACTATCTAGTAAGAATGAATATCATAGGGTTTCAATCAGAGATCACTATTTTTTTTCATAAGAGTATATAGTGACGAAAATGTTGGATAGCTTGAACGGCTTCCAAGGCCAATCTATCCACATGTGTATTTTATCTTAGTTTTGGTGAGATTCCTACTCACATAATAGATCACGTGTTCATTGTTGGATTCGTCTTCCTGAACTATAACCATGCCAATGGTGGAATCGGATATAGCTAAATACAAAAATTAGTCTTGATGATGATCATATGGATACAACAACGGTGTATGGGTTAACAAATTTTTAAGTGCATCACAGTTTTTTTAAGCAAGGTCGTCCCAAATAAATGGGATTTCTTTTTTCAACAGTTGAGTAAAAAAATTAGTTAGCTTGACATAGTTAGGTATGAATCTACCTAAAAAAAATTCTTTCCCTTGAAAAATTTGAAGTTTGTGGAGATTGGAAGGAGGAGGAAAATTGACAATAACCCTTACCTTGAGCGGATCGACATGAATTCCTTCCTTTGACATGAAAAATCCCAAAAATCAACCAGATTGTACAGAAAAACGTGTTTATGAGGATTCAGTCAGATATTGTAATGCCTACATCTAATGAAAATTTCTCTCAAATGCATCAGATGGTGTTGTTGTCTTAGTGAGTGAGACGATAAGTCAACCAAGCAAGGTTGTACAATATGCTTGATATCGTGAAATGCGTAAGACATTGCCCATTGAAAGGTTGCATCGACATTTTTCAATCCAAATGGGAGTTTCCAATAATAAAAGGTTCCACATGGAAAAATGAATGGATTTTTATGGTGATCATCAGGGAGTATGTTTATTTGATTGTATCTGAAAAATCCATCCATGAAAAAGAAAATTGTGTTTCTAGGACAATCATCAACGGTTTGATCAATATAAGGGGTAGGATAATTGTACTTTAGAAAAAAATTGTTAATATCCCTATTTTTAATGCATAATACAATGGTCCCTTACTTCTTGTTAACTAGAACAATATTGGATGCCCAATCAGTCAAGGGAACAGAATGAAACCTACTCTAAGTAGTTTTTCAACCTCAACTTCTATAGCAACAATTTTTCAAGGATGCACCAGATGTAATATCTGTCTAAAAGGTTTGGCATCTTGGTAAGTTTTTATTTCAAGAATTACAATGCTAGGGTCGATTCCCGGCATTACCTCATAGGACCGAGCAAAAATTTCCTGAAATTCATGAAATAGGGCTTTATACATCTCAATTTATTCAAGCTAGCACGAACCACCTATGTGAATGTTCTCGGTAATTCCAGGTTTAACTGAGATGCTTATCGATCAAATTGTATATATGTTTCCTAAATAATTTTCAGATTTAGAATGAAGGATTGAAATAGGAAATTGTGGACTATCCATAATCTCATATGAAAACATAGATGAAAAATAATTCTCTTTTTTATCAAGGCTAGGTAGAAAATATGAATGATGATGATAATCGTCCCATGGAATTTCAACGAAAGTCATTATTTCCATAATACTTGTTGAGCCTTAGAATTGCCTTCTCTTTTACAAACCTTCACTTCATTTCATCATTATTTTATCACTTCATAAGCCTAAAATCAATGAAGAATGATTAGGATTGCTTAAAGGTTACATGAAATTGATTAACATATTGTATTTTCATGATTTTTGCTATTTTAACAATTTTCTGCAAAATAGCTACAGAATACAGGCATTTCGTAGCTGATCGCGCATTCCGTAGCTGATCCCGCATTCCACAGCCATTTTAGAGTTTTAATGGGTTCTAGGTGTCGTTTGAAGGAAAAACGCATATGGGCATATTCCTTACCTCATCCACATCATTCGTTGCTCTCCACAAAGTCTGAGCAAAAATATCTAAGTGGTTATGCACGTGGGACACCCAAACTAAGAGGCAGTCTCCTATTAAAACACGGATTCTACAGGTGTCCGCAATGAAGAACGAGGCTGTCAATAAGAGTTTCAATTTGATTAGAAGTAGAAAGACACTTATCCCTTTATTTTCTCCAGTTCTGTTATGTAAATTTGCTATTAATATGCTTGGGGAACCGAGAGAAAGAGGTTAGATCTTGGTCAGATTTTGGCTTTTTCTGCTAACCGTGAATACTCTGTTTTAAGCATTTTTCTCCTTTAATGAAAGAAGCAGTATTCCTTTGAATGCATTGAGTCGATCTTAAGTTAGATTACATGCTACCAGGTGGTGGAGGGCCCCTGCCTCCTGTGCAGCTCTGTTTTCTTTAATTTAGATAAGTAACTCTCGTTTCATTCTTAGCTTAGTTAATTTTCTGAATTCTGCATTTTTATGTTCATTTGTATTGAATTCTACAGTTTAGTCTCATTCTAATGAATTCTTCCAAAATATCTGTAATGATGAATGGGAATTAACTGTGGTATTTTAGGAGTTTAATTGTGTTTTCATTTCAAACTGTGTGTTTTCTGTCAATCTGCATTAGATATTACAGCCAGACTTGTTTTCTTAAGCTATTCCAAAACAACACTATGTTAAGCAAGATAAGGCTGTAATATGCAATAGATTAGTTGCACTATGGTTTAATACTCCGGAGGTAGAATGCATGTGGTTCAGATTTGTCTTTTCTTTTCAAGTATGATAATGGCTCTTTAGTTTAATGCTGTTCATTGTAGATTAATAGCATCTTAGTTTAGTTTTAACTCATTGCTTTAACACTTCAAGTTTAGATGTTGTCCATTGTAGCTTACTTTGTCTTAGTTGATAAATTCAATCTCACAGGCTTAATTATTTATAAAACTTTTTTTGTTCAAAATTCATACTCATACACAATTATCTGGACGAAAGATAGTATTATTATAAGGTCTGGAGTATTTTGCAGCTTCTTTATCATTTCACAGACAAGCCTCTTTCTCAAAGACTATTTTTGAAAGGAAATCTATAACTTTTGAGAAAGGTTTAATGGTGTTAAATTGAGTTGCAAAACAGAAGTAGAAACTTTACCTTGTTACAAATATTCTTTTCCACATATTTTCCAACAAATCTTTATTCATGGATAAGATGTTGTACATTGTAAGTTATCTGTTTGATTAGTGATTTAGGAGAAAACTTCATTTACACTTAGCTTGTTCATTTCTCGGGTTCATTTCAATTTCATGTTGTGAGTTTACAATAGAGTCATTATCAAGCTTTGTATTTGTTGGTTGCTAGTCATAGTTAGACTCTGTTTTGTTTCAACATTTGCATTTGTTTACCATCATAGTTTAGGCTTCACTCTGTTTTGACCAATAGTTTCCTTTCATTTAGCACTTAGTTCTTTTCCTTTTCAAAATAAAACCATAAAACCAAAAACATCAGAAAACACTAAACACAACGTAGTGGGAAATAGATACCTAGGCACATATAGTGCACCACACTTCAGCAGTTTACTGACCCTAGTTGACAATTAATGAACTCAATTTAGGAGACTAGGTTGAGACCAAACATTTTGGCGCCGTTGCCGGGGAAGTGTAACTAGGTATCCTGATTTCCTACATCCACAAAAACAAAAACAAAAACTTCAATCACCTACCACACCCACTATATCATGTGGTGCGGTAAGAGCCACACATCCACATCATGAATTCATATTTTTGCAGGTAGAAGAAGAGGTGATAAAGCAGGTTGAAGAAATGGATGGAGATGATGACAATGAGGAAGATCCTTTTGGATTTCCCATTCAAGAAATTGATATCAATATTCAAATGAAGAACATCCATCCATATGTACTTCCTAACTTCAAAGGTATGAGATCAGAAGACCCGGAAACCTTTCTTTTTGAATTTGAAATAATTTGTAGATCTTATGGCTACTCATTGCACATGCAAAAATTGAATTTGTTTCCGGCAACATTGAAGGATAGAGCTCTTAGATGGTTCATGACTTTAGAAACAAATTCTATAAGGACATGGGATGATATGAAAAGAGTATTTTTGGAAAAATATAAAGGTTATTGCATGCACCATGACCTTAGAAATGAAGTCTTTAAGATGAACCAAAAAGAGGATGAAAGCCTAGAAGATTTAGTGGAGAGATTTATTTATAATATCAAAAGATCTAAATTGCATAATTTAGGATCAGATGCATTAAAAACTCTTCTACTAAATTCTATAAAGGATGAATGGATTGATCTTCTTAATCTTGTGGGAAAAGGAGATGTTTATCGATTGTCATTTCAAGAAATTTGTGAACTATGCAAGAACATATCAAGAGGAAAAGCAAAGTGTGTAAGGTCCCCTCAACATCCATTTGTGGCAAAAGTAAGTAAGTCAACATCAAGATTGGTAAGTCAAACTGAACCAAATAATTTGATAAACATTCTTGGTAATTTAAATGAACAAACTGACATGCTAAGAGTGCAAAACAAGCAAAAAGTTGCTTCATTTATATTTT
The DNA here is from genome assembly GCA_034641835.2 of Pinus albicaulis. Classification (NCBI taxonomy): domain Eukaryota; kingdom Viridiplantae; phylum Streptophyta; class Pinopsida; order Pinales; family Pinaceae; genus Pinus; species Pinus albicaulis. Next base: position 601,548,186 of record CM076579.1, on the reverse strand, counting down.
TCCCTAAATGTAGAAAGAAACATGCTTTGCATGAATGTCCATGTGATAACATTAAAATGTGTAAAATTTGTGCAGGATCACATACTACTGAAGATTTCCCATCATTACCAGGGTTGAAGGCAATTTACCAAAAGGATAATGGAGCAAATCAAGCACAAGAGCAACTTTGTTATGTAGCTCCAAGAGGACTATGGCAGCCTCATCAACCCAATATGATGCAATATCCTTATGCACAGTATCAAGGTTATGCACCAAAATCTCAAGGTAATTGGAAAACACCCTTGCCTTGGCAACCTTGGCCATCTCAATCCCAACCTCAACATCAACCTTGGAAACCTTGGCCATCTCAATCCCAACCTCAAAACCAATCTTGGAAACAAAGTTGGCAAAGGCCCTATCAAGGAAATCCACCATATCCTCATTCTTTCCCTCTCTATCCCCAATACCATCATCAATGTTATCCATACCATTTACCTCCACTACAACATCAATATCACCCTTATTTTACCTCAATTCAACCTTTCCCATTATCATCCACACAAGCACCCCAAAGATTCCCCACTCCACTACCTCCACAACCATTTCATATCCCCAACAATAAAACACCTCAATCAACTTACAATTCTGAGGTATTGCAAAATGATTCACCAGCTGTCATTGAAGAACAACAACCAGAAGAAGAAGACTTAGATAAGGTCCAAGAATCATGGATGTCTATTGATAAAGAGGAGATATTGGAACTAGAGATTGAAAAGTCTCATGCATGCCTATCACCGGATTCTATGAATGAAGATCACATCTCCGAAGACTTGCATTTCATGATAGAGGAAAGACAAGGAAGACAAGATTACATTGAATCTTGGTTCAATTCAGTCATCGGATTCCAATGCTCAATTATTCAATATCTTCTGAGATCATCTAAATCAAGACAGTTGGCATCTCATATACAGGTACATATCAAAGAGTTTCTTTCAAACCTGCATATGAGTTCATCTATCATCTTGTTACAGACATGGTTCCATTGGAAGTACTCATATACTTGAACAAGATTTTCTTTTTCAAGTAGAGTAGGACATTAAAAAAAAAAAAAAAAAAGAGAAAAATAAGTCCTATTGTGAAAACCAGCTTGTTGGCGCAATTGGACATGAGCTTTGTTTGAAAACCAAGCAACTGGCGGGAAAAGTTCATAATAAGTTCTGCAATTTCATGATGGTTTCAATCTTTCATGGTTCTTCAAATCATTCTTGGTTCTATGCTCGAGTTGGATGATGTGGAATTCCTTAAGGTCCACCTTCCAACAGATCTTGTCCCATCGACCTCGACACTTTATCTGGGATCAAGATTAGATATTATTTGAAGTGCCTTGGAGCTTGCATTCATCAATGGCAAGCCTCCTCGTTGATAACAATGGGAATACAACAATGTCTCTTGATTGTCAAATCTTGCAGGCGACTCGACTTCGACACATTCATTCGTCCTTGTCAAGATGCACTGAGGTACCTTGACACTCATTTACATTATCGGTGAGTTGTCTCGCATTGGTTAACGATTTTCATTATTGATCGATAATCCAATGATTTCTTCCCATGCTCGACTTCGACACATTTATTCGCATGGTAAGAATTGTACCATGAATGTTGGCTTTGATGAAGACTAATGGTTTTATGAAATCAACGACAACTTGTAGTAGTACATTTCATTAGTTTCTTGTAGCAGCATGTTCATCTTTTTTTCAATTCAATAATAGCTACGGAAAGTGGCAGTTTCTGCAGCCATTGCTGTAGCAGCCTGTTTTCGTCTTTTTGCAACTTTTTCCAGAAGGCAATTTTGGCGCAAGTATTGCAAGAGATTGGAGCAGAAATAAAAAATTCTGAGCTTCTGGGTTTTCTCATAATATGATAAATTGAGTAAGGCACAGACAAAATTTGAAAAAAAGCAATTTTCAAGGGCATTTCAGAAGGGTTTTTCAGGCAAATTTTCAATTTTCAGCATTATGGACAGAATAGGACAGATTTGAGTATTTTTGCACAGCAGCGCCTTTTCTTCATCAAAATGAAATTCTGAAAGCATGTGGCAGTGGAGAAGGTAAAAATACATAGTTTCCCTTTGGAATCACTCAATTTGGCCTTAAAATGAGTTCGTGGCGTACTTTTTTGTTGCAACATTGGGCAAAATGAAGGGTGAAACAGGGCAGAAATTGATTTTGTCATAACTTTCAAACCGTGCATCCGTTGGTCCTAAAATTTTTATGGTAAATGCATTGAGGTAGGGTGAATAAACACAGAAAATTTCAGAAAATTTCAGTGTGTATTTTTCAATAAATTGGCCACTTTCACCTACAGCCATTCCTCATCTTCCGGGAGATCCGTGTAACCAATGGCAGAGATTTTTCGTCGGAAGATGCATAATAATATTGGTGACAACCTCAGAAAATTTCAGGGAAGTCTGATGTACCATTTGAGAGAAATTCCAAAATTCATTTCATTCTACAATTCCACTCCATCTCACTCCATTTTCACTCCATCTCACGCCATTTTCATTTCATTTCACAAGTCCATTCCACTTTCACTCCATCTCACGCCATTTTCATTTCATTTCACAAGTCCTATTCCACTTTCACTTCATCACATTTCACATCCATCTTCCATATTCATACTTCATTTCTTTTTACAGATTGCATGTTGCAGCCACATCTTATTCAGCAGTTTTGACATAATTGTACAGCCTACAAAGAGATGATGATTACAGGAAATTGAAGGATTCTATTTTGAAGACCAACATGCTCAAAGAGGACCAAAGGAACAACATCAAGCACAGCAATTAACAAGGTCAAAATTCTAAGGTAAATTGTGAAAATTATTTTAATAGCAAAAAGTCAAAACATGAAATAGATACAATGTGTATAATCATATGTTTCCTAAAACAACCTATCATTCGAATTGATTAGCCATATCCCTTATCCAACATTCCATATTTCACCACAAGGTCATCATAAACCCTCCATCAGATCCATAGCCACTTCATTTTCCCCTATAGCTTAATTACCTCCATCCATTCACTTCCATTACACTTTGCATCCAATCCATCTCTAAGTGCAAAAAGGTAATTCTAAGGGTGAAGCATCATTCTTCAACTAATCCATCTTCAGACACAGAGATACAGTTTCAAAATAAAGTATTAGACTCTGTAGTCAATCTAGCTTCAAGCATAGAAAAGTAATTATGAAAGGAAGATAATCTGCACAAAGGAGGAATGTGGCTAATTGTCAGGACACAATCAGTTGAAGTCAAGTATTTGGAAGGATATCCACAAGTCAAGGAGCTACTACAATAAGAAGGGAGGCTAAATTTTATAGAGAAATTTGATGGCTTCCATAAGGAGATTACAAAATCTTTTGTCAAATCTTTTGATGGAGCAGAAGAAGAGAAACTGACATGGATATTGAAAATAAACTTGACACTCCACTACAAAAGGAAGATGAAGAACTAGTCTCTGAAAAGTTAACAGAGATTAGAAAATAGATTAGGGCCAAAAGAAGCAGAAAGATAAGGTTGGATGTTCTAACAGAGGTTTCAAAGCACATGGAATAAGTTTTGATGAAATTGCATGAGGACATGCAATAGTCTTGCAATGGGGGTATGTTGAGCCTTAGAATTGCCTTCTCTTTTACAAACCTTCACTTCATTTCATCATTATTTTATCACTTCATAAGCCTAAAATCAATGAAGAATGATTATGATTGCTTAAAGGTTACATGAAATTGATTAGCATATTGTATTTTCATGATTTTTGCTATTTTAACAATTTTCTGCAAAATAGCTACAGAATACAGGCATTCCGTAGCTGACCGCGCATTCCGTAGCTGATCCCGCATTCCGCAGCTGTTTTACAGTTTGAGTGGGTTCCAGGTGTCGTCTGAAGGAAAAACGCATATGGGCAGATTCCTTACCTCATCCACATCATTCGTTGCTCTCCACAAAGTCTGAGCAAAAATATCTAAGTGGTTATGCATGTGGGACACCCAAACTAAGAGGCAGTCTCCTATTAAAACACGGATTCTACAGGTGTCCGCAATGAAGAACGAGGTTGTCAATAAGAGTTTCAATTTGATTAGAGGTAGAAAGACACTTATCCCTTTATTTTCTCCAGTTCTGTTATGTAAATTTGCTATTAATATGCTTGGGGAACCGAGAGAAAGAGGTTAGATCTTGGTTAGAATTTGGCTTTTGCTGCTAACCGTGAATACTCTGTTTTAAGCATTTTTCTCCTTTAATGAAAGAAATAGCATTTCTGTGAACGTGTTGAGTTAGATTGCATGCTACCAGGTGGTGGAGGGCCCCTACCTCCTAAGCAGCTTCGTTTTCACTGTTTAGATAAGTATTTTAGCTCTGTTTTCATAGTTTAGATGAGTATTTTAATTGTGTTTTCATTTATAATTCAGACAAGCTTCTATGATTTAGGATCATCATTGATTTCATTAAAATATCACAGCTAGACTTGTTCTAATAATCTCTTCCAAAATACCATTACGATGAATGGGAAATAGCTGTGATTTTGTAGGCTTTAGTTACATTTTCTTTTGTTAATTATCATAGTGAGAATTGTTCTAATCAACTCTTCCAGAATATTATTCATGATGAACAAGATGGACTGTGTAATTTCATAGATTAATGGCATGTCAATTTCAATAGAATACTCCGGAGGTAGAATGCATGTGGTTCAGCTTTGTCCTTTCTTTTCAAGTATGATAATGGCTCTTTAGTTTGATATTGTTCATTGTAGATTAATAGCATCTTCGTTTAGTTTTAACTCATTGCTTTAACACTTCAAGTTTAGCTGTTGTCCATTGTAGCTTACTTTGTCTTAGTTGATAAATTCAATCTCACAGGCTTAATTATTTATAAAACTTCTTTTGTTCAAAATTCATACTCATACACAATTATCTGGACAAAAGATAGTATTATTATAAGGTCTCGAGTATTTTGCAGCTTCTTTATCATTTCACAAACAAGCCTCTTTCTCAAAGACTATTTTTGAAAGGAAATCTATAACTTTTGAGAAAGGTTTAATGGTGTTAAATTGAGTTGCAAAATAGAAGTAGAAACTAGTTTAGAGTAGAAACTTTACCTTGTTACAAATATTCTTTTCCACATATTTTCCAACAAATCTTTATTCATGGATAAGATGTTGTACATTGTAAGTTATCTGTTTGATTAGTGATTTAGGAGAAAACTTCATTTACACTTAGCTTGTTCATTTCTCAAGTTCATTTCAATTTCATGTTGTGAGTTTACAATAGAGTCATTATCAAGCTTTGTATTTGTTGGTTGCTAGTCATAGTTAGACTCTGTTTTGTTTCAACATTTGCATTTGTTTACCATCATAGTTTAGGCTTCACTCTGTTTTGACCAATAGTTTCCCTTCATTTAGCACTTAGTTCTTTTCCTTTTCAAAATAAAACCATAAAACCAAAAACATCAGAAAACACTAAACACAACGTAGTGGGAAATAGATACCTAGGCACATATAGTGCACCACACTTCAGCAGTTTACTGACCCTGGTTGACAATTAATGAACTCAATTTAGGAGACTAGATTGAGACCAAACAATACTTTCAACAATTGGAAACTTGTTATCGAAGGGATTGGGAAATGATATTGTCACTAACCATGAGAAATGAGAATAATCATTAATAATCACATTCACTTGATCAATTTTGGATGATAGTGGGTTGGAAAATGATGAACTTCCTGATAAGCTGATTCAAATGGGTTAAAAGGCATCTCACTACCATATGATGTCAATGCAGACTATGAAGGCACAATCCAAGGATCAAAAGATTGTGTTTTGCTTAATGTAATCATAATAAACTGGGCAACATTATGAGGGAGTGAAAAATTTCTCGTGAGTGACGAATCCTTAAGCAAACCTACCCCAAAATCTCCATATGGAGTAACCATTTGTCCAATGAAAGGTAAAATACCTTTAGAATTAGGGTCTAAAGTGTAGTAAGTAGTGAGCCCTCATAATGCACCAAGAATGTTGAAACTCTCCTAGGATTCCCTACTTTACTTTATCAACTCAGGGTTCATACAAACTTGGAGGTGATAGTGCTATATACAAAGGAGATGCATTCTACTCATGTCATCCTCTTCTGAGCTCTACGAAAGGGTGATACTTCTAGGGTTTCTGGATGAAGTTTTTCACACTTACGAATTATGCCTAGGGCTAAAAATGATTCAAATCCATGTCTCTATCAGCAAGTAAAGAACTACACTACAACAAGCAAGTGCATTTAACTACTTTATAATGAAATAAATCTACACATTAACCTATGATAAGAAATGAAAGAAAGCTAGGCATCTTGCATGAAGTAAATTACATAAAGGAAACTAACCTAATCACACTTTTCTGGGCCAAATTGCTAAACAAACTCTATCCACAATGTTATATCTATCATTATTTTAATCATTCATCCAATCATGACCTAACTATGCTTGTAAATGCATTGTTTTGCAACAAATGCATTGTTTTGCAACAAGGAGGAGAAAGCGCTAAAGTGGCTTATAGAAGGCTTGAACACATGGGTGTAAGGATGAAAGTGTATTTGTGATTTTGGTAGTTCTAGATGAGGTGGATGGTGGTTTCTGGGCTTAAGGAGGGGCCCACTGGTGCTTCTGGATGTATTGCTACAGGTTTCCTGTAGTGCTACAGTAAAGTCCTCAATTTCTACAAGAAACATTTTGAGGGGAATCTAAGGCCACAAATGTGTGTGAAAAATGTAGGGAAGGTGCAGTGAAGATGGTTTTGGATGGGTGGAAGGTGCCCCACCCCTTTTCCAATATCATAACCTCTTGGGAGGCCCGTCTTGCACCTCTATGGTTTTCTCACAGTGTATGGGTGATTTTGGCAGTTTTAGATGAGGTGGATGGTGGTTTCTTGGCTTAAGGAGGGGCCCATTGGTGCTTCTGCAAGTATTGCTACAGGTTTTCTGTAGTGCTACAGTAAAGTCCTCAATTTCTACAAGAAACATTTTGAGGGCAATCTGAGGCCACAAATGGGTGTGAAAAATGTAGGGAAGGTGGAGTGAAGATGGTTTTGGATGGGTGGAAGGTGTCCCACCCCTTGTCCAAGATCATAACCTCTTGGGAGGCTCGTCTTGCACCTCTATGGTTTTCTCATAGACTCCATTGCTACAGGTTTCCTATAGTGCTACAGTAAAGTCCTCAATTGCTACGAGAAACATTCTGAGGGAAATCTGAGGCCACAAATGAGTGTGCAAAATGTAGGGAAGGTGGAGGGAAGATGGTTTTGGATGGGTGGAAGGTGTCCCACCCCTTGTCCAATATCATAACCTCTTGGGAGGCCCGTCTTGCACCTATATGGTTTTCTCACAGAGTACGTATGGAAAATCTGAAAACATGGCTAATGGTGATTCTACTGAATAGAAGGCTAATGAAGGGTGATAAATGAAGTCGAAGGTTCTAGTGAAGTTATCCTTGGTTGTAATACCTGAACCTAAAAGAAAACTACTTGTTCATGCAATAAAAATGGACAAAATCATGATAAAGGAAATGGAAAAGATAAGTTGAATTTGGAAAGAAAGTCTATTTTAGCCTACAAATAGAGATCTGACACGAAATTCAAAACATATTCATGGAACTACAACAACCTAACTTATTCATTCCAAGAAATCATCAACTAAAAAGTAATTTTTGGCCTGTGGGGAAGATCTACCCTACTTAAGCTCTAATGAAAGATATGAGAGGGGGATGCTTGGTGCGCAACTTTATGATTATATAACCTAATCTACTAACATGTAGGCAAGCTAAATCCGCAACAAAAGATAAATGGAAGCAAACTAAATATAGTGAATTGAAGTGCAAGAAAACTAGATAAATACTCATAAGAAAAATTAACTAAAATGACATAAAAGTAAAGAATGAATACACAAGAGAGACTAAGGCCATTGGATTGGGCGCTGACCCACAAGCCTAGCACTCTGACACTAGATCAATGAGGCAGAAACTGAATACTCATTTTATTGCAAAATACAGTCTCATTACATCAACAAGAAAGTCTCAAAACCCTATTAAAAGAGCTAAGAGCCTAATGGCTTTCTCCATAGTTCGAATCCTAATGATCTCTTGCTCAGCCCTATTTAACCTAAAGGGTAGCTACCAATTGCTCCCTAAGAAGTAGGTGATGAGTGCCCTTTGAATGTAAGTGAAGTGTAGCTTTGGTGCACTTGATCTTGATTTTTCTTGGATGCCTTTGATTTTGAGCTGTTGGAGGGAATCTCGAGGATCCCTTGGCTGCATTTAGGAGTTAAGGAGGTGGAAAATCCCCCTAGAATCTCTCCTTGTTGTCTACTCTGAGTCTTAATGGAAAAATATTCACCAAAAATGTAATATCTTCGTGACTTTCCTGAATTTAACTCATGTTAGGCACTCAAACAATGATAAGCCTCTATCACCATCTACACTAACATCATAAGACCACAATATAATTAAAATGCAAGAAAAAGAGACTTAATAAGGAAAAAAGGTGGCCATTAACCCCTCCAAATGTACCTAATGATGGATCTTACGATCACCCCCCTACTAAATTGTTGCTCATCCTCTCAGCAACTAGTCCTCCTTCTGCATTTCTTTCAAAGCTTTGATGGACCATCTGACTTCCCAAGGAATAAGTGTGGGAGTCCCTTCAGGAAGGTAAAAACCACCATTCTTTTATGCTTCCTCCCATTCTCTGTTATGATCATGTTGGTCCTTTCCATCACTCAGCCTCAGCAGCAAGGGTGGACTAAGCTTATATCCAAGGCACTAAATATTTTTGGCCTGCACGGCCCTCTTGTATAATGGTGCTCTCTCCAAGGCACCACTAAATATTTCTGGTGTGTGGTACTCCGTGTTTCTAAGGCTGTGAGGGAGGTTGTTCCATCTTCTTCGGCTAAAAATTATCCACTCATCTCCCAACAACCTAGAAACATCATCAAAGTGATCCATTGCTTGAGCTTGTGTGTGGAGGTATTTTTCTGCAAGTGTAGGATCCTTTTCAATATTTAGATGGTTATTGATGACTCCTATAGGGATGAATAGTTCTTCCCTAAAGTTTAAGGGTTCTTTTTTTTCTCTCCTCATAACCCTTCTCATTTCTTGTGCTCTAGTCTCTTCATTAACCATCCATGATCCCAATTCCATTAATTTCATGTATCCCATCCTATGATTGAGGTCCCAAATATTCAATTATGTCAACACAAGGTTATGCATGTAAAAAACTGCCATCTTTGCCTTGTTTTCCATAATTGTTTGGTTGCAAAAATCAATGAATTTTTTGCAATTTTGGAAAATTAAGGATCCATGGGAGGCTAATGTCTTGTTGTAATGTTCCCAATTAGCCACTACCACTTGGAACATTATAACTGCTCCAATTTCGAAATAAGAAGTAGGAAATGCAATCAAACATATCCTAGTGTGAAAAGGGATTGAAGTAGGAGGACAAAATAAAGCCTCTTTGGTGTGAAAGAGGGGAAAAGAAATGATCTAGCTACAGTTGACCAAGTCAACAGCGCTATCACAAGAGGAGGGAAAACTACTAGGGCAGCACAGTTTTAAAGGAGGAAACTTCTCAAGGAAGTCACATCACCAATGAGTGGGGCCCAAGAGGGGAAAGCTCAACAAGGATAAGAAGGATGATATAGCAGCAAAGGATTCATTCATTCATTCATATTGTCTTATTCTTATAACTGATTGCAAGCTTCAGCTGTTTAGCCGGAGTTGCAGCACTGTTTAGTGCAAAGGGATTCTCATGTAGGAATTCTATCTTCACCATTGGTATAGCTGATTGGGAGATCTAAGGAGGAGGTCCTGGGTTCAATTCTCATCATTCATCTTGAGGGAAACCATTCTCCATCCTAGACAGTGTAGTCACTTCCAAGGATTGCCTTATTTTTGCAGTAGCTGCAGTAGCTAGGGTTGCATCTTTCCATTTGTGCTTGTTTTAGAGGAGGAGTCTATTTCACTCCAGGAGAACTATTGAGGAAGGCATTGGGAAAAATATTGTATTTTTTGTCCATTTAAGATCATATTTGGTCTTTCTTTATACATTTTTTCTGGGAATATCATTATTTTCTACAGAGCTATTTTTTATGTTACTATTTTTCTGGAAACCCTTGCCGAGGCATTCCGAGGTGCTTGTAAAAGAGGTCTAACCTCTCATTTATGATTCCATGCTTGATGAAAGATATAAATATATATTAAACTATATTTTTTTGTATATTCCATAATAAAAATAACGTCGTTTCAGTCTCTGACATTTCTATTTTATGAAACAGTGGGATTGGGGTTCTTTTATGCATATATGAGTTGGGGAGATCTGTTTAGAGTAGCTAGAATGGTTTTTTTCTGATGCCACTCTATATTTAAGCTAAATACAACATATATTAGACGATCCAAGTCCTGGTATGTGTTATTTTTTCACGGGTTTCCTTATACAGCGTCCTCAATGGAGATATTGCAAAAATTCCTGAAAAGGAACATTACATTGGTATAAAAGCTCTACTCTTGGCTCAGCTTGTGGGGGGGGATATTTACCTTCAACATGGATAAGGAATACATCTCAAATATAGTACTTCAAACCCTACATAAAATCGCAAGGGATATCAAGGAGATGAGATATGAAGAGGACTCTTTAGGGTTTTGCCATAAGGCAAGCACCAGCACTGCAAATGCCATGGGACGTTAAGCTGCATCACAACGCTCCACCGTGCCTTCATTTCTAACTAAAGGAGATAAGCAGGGCACTCTAGAAAAGTATGAACTCCAGTCTCAAAGGTTCAAGGAGCACTTGAGCTTTCAAGAGTTTTGCCAGATCAAGGATGGGAGGAGGATTAATCCTCATCAAAAGGAGGAGAAATTGATGCAGGGATCATCCCTATAGAATAGTATGGTAGGGTTCTTCTAGCCCACATTTTATGGGACACATAAGTGCACATCAAAGGCTTGGGTGGAGAAGCTTGACACATACTTCCAGCTCAATAAGGTTTCTGAGATAGAAGCCATCAAGATGGCTACACTGCACCTAGAAGGGGAAGCTAAAGATTGGTGGTTTCATGGACTGACCACACTTGGGCACCATCATATCACTTCATACTCATCTTTCACCAAGAAGCTAGTGGAGAGGTTTGATCCAAGGGATCCGGAAGACCACTTTGCCAAGATAGCCAAGCTCAAGCAGGAGGGAGATCTTGAGGATTACATTGCTGAGCATTTTCAGCTTTCAGTGATGGTATCCAACCTCACTATGAGCAGGAAGGTATGCATGTTTGTGAATGGGATGGCTGAACCATTACAAGGGTTGGTCAAATCTACTAAACCAACCACACTCCTTGAAGTTGTGGAGAAAGCTAGAGATCTACAACACATCTTGCCCAGGGCAAGAACCTTTTTGCAGCAAGAGACTCACTCAAGACCAAGGGAGACAATCCATGTTTAGGATTTGGAGGGGAAATTTGTTACAGGAGGGACACATCATGTCAATACCTTCTCAAAGAAGGATGCCAGCGTTGTACAATCCATGGAAGACTTTGCTCCAAGAGGGGGAGATGTTGCAACGTTAAGAGGAGTCCCAAAGTATCTAACCTTGACGGTGAGAAGCACTATCATGGGGTAAAGAGTTTCTTTATTGATAGATAGTGGAGCCACTCATAATTTTATTGATGCACAACTGGTACATAGGAGAGGAATACCCATGGAGGAGTTTGAGGGATTTTCAGTTTTGGTCCCAAGAGCTATGACCCTGCAATGTGCCAAGTATGTTCTGGCACTAACCATTACTATGGGGACATATACATTGACATACCACTTCTTTGTCATAGATATTCCAGACACCAATGTTATATTGGGATTCTAGTGGTTCATCACTCTTGGGAGAGTTACCACTAACTAGAGAACCTTGGAGATGGAATGGACAGGAGGGGAGGATGGCCAACAACAAATAATCAAGGGTATAAACACATATCCCCCTCAGGTTGTTTCATCACATAGGATGGAGGCAGATATACGTAGAGGGGATGTTGAATGGGCAGTGGAGCTGCATATATCAAAGGTGAAGGGCAAGGATTCACCAGTGCATCCAGATTTTCAGTCTCTCTTGGACCAGTATTCTACAGTATTTGGAGATATCCCACCAGGGAGACCTCCTGACTGAGGGTTTGAACACACCATTGAGTTGGAACAAGGGGTCTGAGAAGTAATCACCACTCCTTATAGGCATCCCAAGGCTTATGGGGATGAGATTGAGAGAGCTATCCAAGAGCTGCTAACTCTAGGACACATCTGGCCTAATACTATTCCTTTTGCTTCCTCAATGGTTTTGGTAAAGAAGAAAGATGGCACATTGAGGATGTGCATTGATTATAGGGCCTTGAACAAGAAGACTATGAAGAACAGGTACCCTATACCTAGGATCGATGAACTCATGGATGAGTTAAGGGGATCCAAATGCTTCTCCAAGATTGATTTGAGGTCTGGGTATCATCAAATCAAGGTGAGGGAGCAAGATATCCCCAAGACAACGTTCAGATGTCACTATGGGCATTTTGAGTTTCTAGTAATGCCCTTTGGATTGACTAATGCCCCAGCAACTTTCCAATCATGCATGAACCACATCTTTCGTGGTCATTTGAGAAAGTTTGTATTGGTCTTCTTTGATGATATTGTTATCTATAGCCACACTTGGGAGGAGCACATGCAGCATATTGAGATAGTCTTACATATCCTCAAGGAGCAAAAATTCTATACAAAGCTCTCCAAATGTGAATTTGGCCTCATAGAGATGTTGTATTTGGGGTACATCATAGGAGTGGATGGAGTGAGGGTACATGAGGAGAAGATCCAGGCTATCAGATATTGGCCTGAACCCAGGAATGTTACAAAACTCAGAGGGTTTGTGGGCATATGCACTTATTACCAGAAGTTTGTGAAAGGATTTTCACAAATAGCAGCACCACTCAAAAACTTGACAAAGAAGGGAGCTTTCCATTGGACACCTATAGTGCAAAGGGCTTTTGATAAGCTCAAAGAGGTAATGATTAGTTGTCCTGTTTTGGTTTTACTTGAATTTTCTCAACCATTTTTGCTAGAATGTGATGCATCAGGTGAAGGTATTGGGGCAGTCTTGATGCAAGGTGGGCATCCTATAGCCTTTGAGAGTAGTAAGCTGCTCCCTCATGAGAGGTTATACCCCATCTATGATAAATAAATTTTGGCTATCATGCATGCATTAGCCAAATTCCAGCAATACTTGGTGGGGAATAAGTTCAAGGTGAAGACTGATCATAGCAGTCTTATATTCTTCCTTGAACAAAGAAAACTCTAGGAGAGACAACAAAAGTGGGTGAGCAAAATCCAAGCCTCTGATTTTGACATAGAATATGTCAAGGGGAAGAGAAATATAGTAGTTGATGCACTATCCAGGAGGCCTACAACACTGTCCTTGAGGGGCATGGATGTAGATTGAAAGGCTCAACTCTTAGTTGAGTATTCCAAAGATGACTTTGCATGTGAGATACTTGATGGGGTGGTATCGGATGAGAGGTTTAGAGTGATGGATGAGGTTATCTATTACCATGACTGGATATTCTTGGCTAAGAATTCTAAGCTCAAGGAGAAGATCTTATTGGCATCACATGATTCACCACTTGCCGGGCATCAAGGTTTCATGAAAACATACAGATCTATCAGAGAGAGATTCTCATGGAAGGGTCTCAAGGAGGATGTGCTCTGACATGTCATAGAATGCCCCATTTTCCAACAGAATAAGGGAGAACACACTCACCCCGCTGGATTGTTGCAGCCACTACCTATTCCAGATGGGAAGTTGGAAAGTATCTCTATGGATCATCACTGGCTTACCAACAGTATAGGCTAAGGACTGTATCTTTGTTGTTGTTGATATACTAATAAATTACTCTCATTTCTTTTCCTTTTCTCCACATTATAATACTTCACAGGTAGCTGAGCTTTTCTTCAGAGATGTATTTAGACTCCATGGTCTCCTAAGGACCATAGTGAGTGATCGGGACAGTCGCTTCATGGGTGGCTTTTGGCAGGAACTTTTCTGGTTAGTAGCGACTGATTTGACTCCAAGCACTAGCTATCATCCCCAAACCAATGGACATACTGAGATAGTGAATAAGTGGCTATAAGGCTACTTGAGGAACTATGTGGCAGGGCAACAGAAAGCTTGGCTATGTTGGCTCCACTTGGGAGAGTATTTTTACAACACTACTCACCATAATTCTATTGGCATGACTCCATTCCAAGCCTTATATGCATATGAGGCACTCTCATTTGCTGATGTTGTGATTGGGGAAAGTAAAGCTTCAAGGGCAAAGGATTGGATTCAGGAAAACCAAGACATACTCAGGGCACTCAAAGACAACATTGCCACTACCCAGAACCAGCAGAAGATGTATGCAGACTGTGGTTGGATAGAAAGACTTTTTGAGGTGGGAGATCTTGTCTACCTGTGTCTTTAGCCTTACAAAAATTCCACACTCAAGGAGAAGGGAGCTGAGAAGCTCAAACCACATTTCTATGGGCCATACAGGGTGGTCAAGTGTATTGGTAAGGTAGCATATGAGTTGGAGCTTCCTAAGGGGAGTAAGATCCACAATATCTTCCATGTCTCTTGCCTCAAGAAGGCCATCAAGATTAATGTAGTTTCCAACATGGATCTCCCCCCTATTGATGATGAGGGCCACTTAATCTTGCAGCCAGAAGAAATCTTAGACATAAGGGAGAGGCAGCTGAGAAACTGAGTCATCAAGGAATATCTGATTTAATGGAGGAATCTACCAGATGAGGATGCCACTTGGGAGGGAGAGAAGATCCTGCAGCATCCTTCTTAACTATTGCTTTTGGGAAAGCAACTTTTGAGCAGGGAGGACTGTAATGTTCACAATTAGCCAATGCCACTTGGAACATTATAACTAATCCAATTTTGAAATAAGAAGTAGGAAAGGAAATAAAACATATCCCGGTGTGAAAAGGAATTGAAGTGGGAGGACAAAATAAAGCCTCTTTGGTGTGAAAGAGGGGCAAAGCAATGATCTAGCTACAGTTGACCAAGTCAACAACACTATCACAAGAGGAGGGAAAACTACTAGGGCCGCGCAGTTTTGAAGGAGGAAACTTCTCAAGGAAGTCACATCACCAATGAGTGGGGCCTGGGAGGGGAAATCTCACCAAGGATAAGAAGGAGGAGATATCAGCAAAGGATTCATTCATTCATTCATCTTGTCTCAGTCTTATGACTAATTTCAAGCTTCAACTATTTAGCCAGAGTTGCAGCACTATTTAGTGCAAAGGGATTCTCATGCAGGAATTCTATCTTCACCATTGGTATAGGTGATTGGGAGATCTAAGGAGGAGGTCCTAAGTTCAATTCTCATCTAGGGTTGCATTTTTCCATTTATGCTTGTTTCAAAGGAGGAGGAGTCTATTTCACTCTGGGAGAACTATTGAGGAAGGCCTTGGACCAAATGTTGTATTGTTTGTCCATTTTAGATCATATTTGGTCTTTCTTTATATATTTTTGCTGGGAATAGCATTATTTTCTGCAGAGCTACTTTTTATGTTACTATTTTGCCGGAAACCCTTGCTAAGGCATTTCGAGGTGCCTGTAAAAGAGGTCTAACCTCTCATTTATGATTCCATGCTTAATGAAAGCTCTAAATCTGTATTAAACTATATTTCTCTGTAGATTCCATAATAAAAATAACGTTGTTGCAGTCTTCGGCATTTCTATTTTATGAAATAGTGGGATTGGGATGCTTTTATGCATATATGAGCTGGGGAGATATTTTTAGAGTAGCTCGAATGATTTTTTTCTGATTCCATTCTATATTTAAGCTAAAAACAACATATATTAGACGATCCAAGTCTTGGTTTGTGTTATTTTTTCACTGGTTTCCTTATACAATGTCCTCATTGGAGATATTGCAGAAATTCCTGAAAAGGAACTTTACACTTGATTTGAAATATGACCCACTGCTTTTTGTGGCAAACTGCATATGAATCTGATGGATATCTGTGTTGAATTGATTCCATGCACAAATATGCCATGGTGGCCACTTGTTTGTCCTTTTGATGAAGCTTCTCCTGTAATGCTACATTCTCTACTTGGGCCTTCTCAGGCTTCTCTTTCAACACTAACTCTCTGAGCATAAAATTAGATAAATCCTTTCCCAAATCAACTAATTTTCCTTCCATAACCCCTATGTAATGCACACCTTTATATTTAGAAATATTTATCCAATGATGAGTGCATTCCCTCTCCTCTTCCAACTGATAAAACAAAGGCACTGTGAACGTTTGAGGAATTAATCTGCCCCCCTCAATGTATGTCTAGTAGGAGCTAAGATTTGGTTGAGAGCTAGGGTTTGGCACTACTGGTACATATTTGAAGATTGGTTTTTGTGATGCGGGATCTTCCTTATCATATTTTCCTCCCTCTTTTTCATCTTTTGTTTCCTCTTGTGTCTTGTCCTCAACTTCTTTGGCCTCTTACCCATCTGTGGTTTTCTTTTCTTCCTCAACCAAGGCCTTTTTATCTAATTCTGTGCTTTCTTGAGCTTCCTATATCAAAAACAGAGTTTCCTATAGAAAATTCTATTTTCCTTGCTGAAGAACCTATGTTCCTTGTTTTTCACTCTTTTTTAGTCCTTGGCGGGTCTGTGAGGGTTGCATGAGGTGTATGGGATGCCAATATTGCTGAATGTCTTCTGATATATGTTACAGGGGTCCTCATAGGTGAAGTGAACTCTTGTTCCCTTCCTTCCTCTAATCTGACTTCCTCATATTTCTTTGGTGATTCTTCAATGGAAATAAGGCTCGTGGTGGGAGTCTGTGGTTTCCCCTGCCTCAGACTTTAACTCTTCCTAGTCCTGAAATACATAGGTGGCTGCATCTTCCTTTTTGTTTTTAGATTTGTGCTAAAAGTAGTTAGGGTAGCAATCACATCTTGATCTATGATTTCTAGTGACATGTTGGTGTCTTGATGAGACATTTCACCACCTAACATAGGGTCCAATCCTTCCTTTTCCTCATTCTTTTCTTCCTCCTTCCCCTCAATTTTTTCTTTCTCTATCTTGGTTGTCTTTTTTTTTTCTACCTCAATTTCCATCTCTTCTTTTTCTTCCTTATTTTTTGCCTCCTCTTCCTCTTCTTCTACCTCCTCTTGAGCCTCTTCTTCTTCTTCTTCTACCTCCCTCTCTCTAAGGCTAGAAGCAGAGGTTTTACCTGTTTGGGTAGCTATAAAGGCTTCCATATCCACGTCTATGAAATAATACCAGGATACAGGTAGGTTAAACCTTCTCAAAGCATCATTAACAATTAGTTTTATGAGGCCATGATGGGCCAAGTGATTATATTTTCTTTGCCTCACCTTACGGCTCATGTCAGTTATGGAGTTCAAGAGGAAGTCAGGGATGCTTAATCTTTATTCTAGGGAGAGTTCTCCCTAAAACCTAAGTTCATTTAACAATATGAAATGATACAAAGATACCACACTAGGTCTGCCTTCACAAGAAATAAACTTCATTTTATGGAAGGCTACTTCATACCAAGGTTATAGAAGTCTTTCTCTCCTCACTCTACTTTTGTGTTCAATGTTCTCCTAGCAGAAATAAGCTCTTCTTGGTTGCAGTGCTAGGCATTCTTTCCTTCACCCATTTGACACCTAAGGGAAAATTTCTAACTCTTCTTATGAGTTAAGGTGAGAGCGTGATGGCTAGGCCTCTAACAAAAATGGTGGCTCTCTCTTCTAAGTGTGATTGCAGAGCCACTACAAATTTTCTAGCTACCTCTTCATAAAAAACTTTCAAGAGCTCAAAGAACTCTAGCCATTGGTGATTTCAGAATAATTCAATAACTTGAGGATGCTGCCTAATTATCTTAATTTCAGTGGGCTCCCTTCTGTTGAATCCCCCTCCCATATTAATGGCTGTGATAAGAAGGTGGTGAGAGGTTTGAGATTTATGTCTTGAAGATGGATCTCTTGAAACAAAATGCAACAGATTTTTTCTTTTACCCTTTAATTTCCAAATTTACTTTGTTGTGTGTAAATTTCATGGAGAAAATTTAGTGCTGGAGGATGAAAACCACTTACCTTTGTCCGCTGGTGTTTTGGTTTGAGAGATGGTGGCTTTGGGAATAAAATCTACAACATCGCCCAATCTCCTTCTTGAATGGTATTTTCCATAATGTACTTGTCATGCTAGACCTTCCTTTGCAGTTGTCTACTTCTGTGTGAAGGAGTTATTGCATCTTGAAATCATCCAATCCATTTAATTGCAGAAACCTCTCTTGTTGGGCATCTGAGATATCTAGGTCTAACTCAGCTGCCATCCTTAAGGTGTTGAACTCAAATTCAGTTGAATGCATAGTTTTATTTCCATATAATAGGACATAAGGAGTGAATCATGGTTTTGTTCTCCAAGTAGTGTTGTAGGCCCATGTAGCTTCTACCAATCTTTCTACCCAACCTTTTCTGCTGCTGCTCACAACCTTGGTGAGGGTATTCTCCAAGGATTTTTTGGTCACTTCCACTTGGCCATTTGCTTGAGGGTGGTAGGCAGTGGAAGCATTATGCTTTATCTTGTGCCTCCTCAGAGGGTTCTCAATGAGATGAGATGTGAATTGTGCCCCTTGATCAGTGACTACCTCTCTGGTGTATTCAAATTTGTAAAACACATTCTCTCTCAAAAATTTTGCTACTTTCTCCTCAATTGCTACCTTCACAACTTTTGTTTCGACCCACTTTGTCAGGTAGTCGGTGCGGATTATGATATACTTTTTATGTCCAGATGGTGGATAAATATGTCCACTGAATTCCATGCCCCACTTATAAAATGGCTCAAGAGACACCTGAGGTTTCAAAGGCATCTCATCCCTCTATGTAGGTTTCCCCATCCTTTGGCACTGGTCGGACCTTCTAGTGTATCTTTTGGCATGCTGTTGAAGGTTAGGCCAATAGTATCTTTCTTGCAAAACTTAGAAGGCAGTACTTTTTGCAGCAAAGTGGCCTCCACAAGGCTATCATGACATGTAGAGAGGATATCAAAAATTTCTTCCTCCCTCACACATCTTCTCAGAATTTGGTCTGAGCCTATCTTGAAGATATTTCCCCCAATCCATGTGAAAGGGGCACTTTTTCTGATGATATTTATTTTCTCCTTGAATGAGATATTAGGAGGGAAATTTTTACAAAGCAAGTAGTTAGCTATGTCATCAAACCACGGTGAGAGTGATGAGATAGAGAAAATATGTTCATCTGGCTGCTGGTCATCCACCATTACTTCTTCATCTGCAGATAGAGCTAACCTGGATAAAAATTCTGCAACAACATTCTCCTTTCTAGGTTGATCAACAATGGTTAGTTCAAACTACTATAATAGTAACAACCATCTAATTATCCTAACATTAACATCTGAATTTCTCATTAAATATTTGATAGCTTCATGGTAAGTGTGTATAAAGGTCTGATACCTAGTGACATAATGTCTAAATTTTCTTAAAGCATGAAAAATGGCTAACATCTCCTTATTTGTGACAGTGTAATTGAGTTCAACCTTATACAATTTATTACTGATGAAATATATTTCATAAGGTAATTTGTCTTCTAACTTCCCTAATGTTGCCCCCACAAATTTTTCTGATGCATATGTGTGGATGTGGAAAGGAAGAGTCCAATTTGGACCTAGGAAATGGGGGCAATAGTTAACTTTCCCTTAATGAGCTCAAAAGCTTCTTGATAAAGACTGGACCAAGTAAACTTAGAGTCTTTGGCCAACAAACCAAACAGTGGCGAGGCCAAATTTCTAAAGTCTTTGATGAATCTTCTACAATAGTTAGCTAAAAGCAAGAAACGCAAAGGTACCCCAAGGGCAGGTGAAAGTAGTCTTGTCCTAGTCTTCGAGGTTGATTTGGATCTGGTTATAACCACTAAACCCATCTAAGAAGGAATATAACGTCTTTCTAGCAAGGCCATCCAGGACTTGGTCTATAAAGGGCAAAGCGAAATGGTCCTTCTTGGTGGATTGGTTAAGTTCCCAATAATCAACACAAATTCACCATTTTCAATTCTTCTTCGGGACAAGGAAAAGAGGAGATACCCACTCACTATATGATATAGGATAAATGAAACCTGCATCCAACAATTTCTGCAATTCTTCCTTAACTATGTCCTTGAGATATGGGTTCATCCTTCTTTGGGGTTGGCACAGAAGCTTGCATTTTTCCTTATTGTAAATATGATGTTTTCATACTAAGGGATGCACCCCTTTCATGTCCTTGTAATCCCAAGAAAATGCATCTAGGTTTTATTTCAGAAGCTGGCATAGCTGCTTTTCTTCTTCATCTGAGAGGTTTTAGTTGATTTTCAAAGATTTGGATGGGCAAAACTCTATAGCCTTGGTGGTTTCAAACATTGAATCAACTAAGTGCAATTCCATCCAAGGGTGGCTTTCAAATTATTTGACTAGCTTTCCAAGAAGCATGTTAGTGGGGTGACTAGTTTCAAATGACATGGTTGATGAGTTCATCTTCATCAAGCTGCCCCTCTCTAAGAACAATATATATGGTACAAATGGGGCTAGTGTTGTATACCTCATCTTCTTTATCCTCCAACCATATAGGTAGATCATGATCAATGGAAGGCCAAGCTAGAGGATATAATACCAACTGTTTAGACAAGGGCCCATTATTAATAGTCATGTTTCCAGCCCGACATCTGATATAAGCATAGACAGTGGCTAACCAAGGTCTCCCTAAGAAGAGAGGATATCCATTAAAATTGGTTTTCGGTTGCAGAACCAGGAAATCTATAGTATACTCCGAAGAGTCAATTGAGAAGATAACATCCTCAACAATTCCTTCCAGAGTTACTGTAGACCAATCTGCAAGTTGCAGAACCATTGCAGTTTTCCTCAAAGTCCCTTGGACGTTGAGTTTTAACATAGTTTCCTTGTTCATGACATTGAAAGAAGCCCCGATGTCAATCATATTATTGGGGACTATGACACCATCTATGTGCACATCTACAACTGGACTACTAGGGTACTTTGGAAAGATCACCCTTCCCAAAATTATGTCAGACAATTTTCCAACTACATTGATGGTGGGGGTATCTTTTTTATTTCTCCCAGGTTCTTGAAGCACTTTTTCTTGATGAGCCTATTGTAAATTGGGACATTCTTAATGGCCTAGAGAAGCAATATCTTTACACAAAATTTTTTTAGTTCTCCCAGAAATTCTATCTCCTTTGATGTGTGTTCACTGGAATGGATCTAGCGCTCGGGAAAAGGAGGTTGTTGGATCTGAGTGTGACTTTATTCATTTTCCTCAACCTCTACAGGTGGAGATGGAGGTTGGTTGTCTGCTAGTACTCTTCCTGACCTGCAATTAATCTCATGTACCTCCACATCTTAAGCTGGATAGGATGTCTCTCCACTATAAACCTGTTGTGCATGTCTGTTGTTCAGGTTTGGATTGGGATGTGTAGGCATCTGGGGAAAATTAGGTGGAGCGGCATGAGTAAGCTGAGGTTGATGTTGGGGTGGAGGAATTAGAGCTGTTGGTTTATTATGTTGAGGCATCCATCCTTGGGATGGATTGTTCCACTCAGGCTGTTGAATAACATATTTCTAAAATGGTTGGTTCACAAGCTCAGGATGATATGGATGGTTTTAAGGCCAAGTAGGAGGTGTAGGCTGGGATGGAGGAGTGGGGGTGTACCAAGATTTCATGTGTGCATTCGGATTATTGTGATAGTAAGAGTAAGGTGCACCTTGCATACCCTGATGATTTGACCTAGGGCCTTGAGGCCTCTCTATTTGATGAAACATTATTTCTCTGGTCCTACTTCCCCACCTTGATATACAACTTTGAGTCTAGGTAAGGAGGGAAACTTGTCTATGGCATGATTCTCCTCACAAACTAAGAAAACCACTATGAAATTTAATGGACATTCATTTATAGGGTGTTTTCTAGTACATCTAGGGAAAAATATAACCAAGGCCCTTTCTGCTTCCTCTTGCTTCCTCTTGACCCGCATTGTGTCCATTTGCAAGGAAAAGGTGTGCAACTTGTCACTCTTGAATTCCTCCAACAGATTTCCAATCTCATGTTTTATGGAGGTGGAAGACGAAGGGGTATTGGTTGTACTTTTTCCAGCTCTACCTTTCTTCCTAGATGCCCTAGAATGGTTCCTGAAGACAATTTTGATTGTTTCATAAGGCAACTAGTAGATATCTCCTCCTGATAAAATATTGAGGGTTTCTATCACCTCCTCCTTGATCCCTCAGAGAATTAATAGTTTAAGTGATTCGAGATCAAGAATATAATTGGCTCTCTTATAGTTTAACTCTCTTTATAGTATTCTAGGGATTCATCAAGCCCTAGAGTCATCCTAAATATCTCATCTTTAGTTTCCTTGGACCTACAATAGTCCCTGTACTTGTTTTCGAAGGCCTCTTGCATTTGTGCCTAGGTAGTGATGTTGATCCCTAGTAGACCCATGAACCAACACAAGGCTGCATCCTTAAGGGTGGATGGGAATAGCTTCAACTTTTGATCATCCAAGGCATATTCATAGGTCCTACAGACAGCAGCAAATTAAAACATGAATGTGTCAGGATCTTCAGAGGTAATTCCATGAAAGCGTGGAAGGGGTGAGGGGCTAATGTTCTTCATTTTATTTTCCCCATATGCCTCTCTAATGTGAAAGGATCCCCGGGATTTAGTTTCATCCATGGTTGAAATAGGTCAAGCAGGTTCCTCAAGTGAAACAAGACATTCTTCTTCTCCAATAGGTTCTTCAAAATTTCCAGAAGGATCACCTATGATGTGTTCAACCTCAAAGCCACTCAAGAAGAGTTAAGGGTGATAATGTGGTGATGTTGGGGTTTTAGGTAAAAAAATTCCTTGAGTATCCCTACTCCTAAGAGGCATGAAAATCAAGTTTTTTGTATTTTTTCAATATTTTTGAAACAAAAATTAAAAGGAAATCACGAAAGAATGATAAAACAAAATCAAAGTATCTACTAGACACCTCCCCAACAACGGCACCAAAAAGTGGTGAGCCCTGGTATTGCATCAAGAATGTTGCAACTCCCATAAGTTTCCCTAAGTTACTTTATCAACCCACGGTTAGTACAAACTTGGAGATGATAGTGATATATAAAAAGCATATGCACTCTACTCATGTTATCCTCTTTTGAGCTCTACAAATGGGTGCTACTTCTAAGGTTTATGCATGAATTCTGTAACACTTATGAATTTAGGATTAGGGCTACAAATGATTCAAATCCATGGCTCTATCAGCAAGTAAAAAACTACACTACAACAATCAAGTTCATTTAAATACTCTACAATGAAAGAAATCTACACATTAAGATATGATAACAAATGAAAGAAAACTAGGCATCTTGCATGAAGTAAATTGTTGAATTGAAATTGCATAAAGGAAACTAACCTAATAAAACTTTTTTGGGCCAAATTTCTAAATGCACTCCATCCACTCTATGTTTCGTCTATCATGTTTATAATCATGCAGCTAATCATGACCTAACTATGCTTGTAAATGCATTGTTTTGCAGCTAGGAGGAGAAAGCACTAAGGAGGCTTATGGAAGGCTTGAACACATGGGTGCAAGGATGAAGGTGTATGGGTGGTTTTTTCAGGTCTAGATGAGGTGGGTAGTGGCTTATGGGCTTAAGGAGGGGCCCACTGGTGCTGTTGCAAGTGCTACTATAGGTTTCCTATAGTGCTACAGGAATGTCCTGAATTGCTACACGAAACAGTCTGAGGGAAATCCGAGGACAAAAATGGGTGTGAAAAGTGTAGGGAAGGTGGAGAGAAGATGGTTTTGGATGATTTGAAGGTGGCCCACCCCTTTTCCAAGCTCAGAACCTCTTGGGAGGCATGTCTTGTACCTCTAGAGTTTGCTCACGGTGTAGGGATGAAAAATATAAAACAGAGCTCTTGGTGATTTTGTTGAATAGAAGGTTGATGAAGGGTGATAAATGAAGCTGAAGGTGTTGATGAAGTTCTCCTTGACTGTATTGCCTGAACCTATAAGAAAACTACAAGTTCATGCAATAAAAATGGACAAATTCATGATAAAGGAAATGGAAAATATGAGTTGAATTTGGAAAGAAAATCTACTTTATCCTACAAATAGATATCTAGCACGATATTCTAAACATATTCATGGAACTACAACAATATAACTTATTCATTCCAAGAAATCATAAACTAAAAAGTAATTTTTGGCCTATCGGGAAAATTTACCCTCCTTAAGCTCCAATGAAAAAGATGATAGGGGGAGGCTTGACACACATATTTCTAAATTTATAACCTACTCTACCAAAATGTATGCAATCTAAATCTACAACAAAAGACAAATGGAATCAAACTAAAAATAGTGGATTGAAGTGCAATAAAACTAGCTAAATACTCATAACAAAAACTAGCTAAAATGACATAAAAGTAAAGAATGAATACACAAGAGAGACTAAGGCTAAAGGATTGGACCCTAACCCACAAGCCTAGCCCTTTGAAACTATATCAGTGAGGCACAAACTGAATACTCATTTGATTTCAAAATATAGTCTCATTACATCAACATGAAAGTCTCAAAAACCTATTACAAGAGCTAAGAGCTTAATGACTTTCTCCAAAGTTCGAATCGTAATGAGCTCTTTCTTAGCCCTATTTAACCTAAATGGTAGCTACCAACAACTCCCTAAAAAGTAGGCGATGAGTCCACTTTCACTACAAGTGAAGTGTAGCTTTGGTGTAATAGATCTTGAGTTTGCTTGGTTGCCTTTGATTTCGAGTTGTTGGAGGGAATCTCAAGGATCCATTGGCTTCCTTTGGGGATTACCTTGCAGTCTACATGAATGTCTCGTTAAATCAGCCACAATGAATTAATAATCTAAATATATAAATAAAAATCACACCTAAGGCCTCTAAAAAGTAAAAACAAAAAAATAACACACACTAACAAATCGAAGAGTCAAACCACACAAACAACCTTTTCATAGCGAAATCAATAGTTGGTAATGAAATCCAATGTTGCAGAAATCAAGGTGAAAATTATATATACATAGATAGGTTGGAACTAGTTACCCTGACAACCTACTTAATAAACACGATCTGGTGCAATTAATTCCACTTATGTCATCTCAAGTGATGATTACGCTCCAGAAGTTCCAAGTGAGTATATTCAATGGCTTTTCCAAGTACAACAGAGACTTCCCCTCCGCCGTCACCTCAGGTAATAGCCCTAATATTATGTTCTCTAAGGTAACCACTTACAACAATTCAACCTGGTGGGAGAGTCACAGATCATACATACACACAAGAGTAGAGTAATAAAGCTAAATCCCCTTGAAAGTTCCCAAACATGGTTAATCTGAGGTTTACTTCCAACTGAATCCAAGGTACCTTTCAGCGTCATTTTTAATGTGTACATACCACTATACCATAACAAATGAAGTGAGTTCGATCACTCCATTAGGTCTGAGATGATATCATGCACGAATCCCTTGTAAGAGGAGCTTCCCACAGAAAAACTGCAATAAATGGATTTACTCTCTACCACAATATTTTACTGTTTGTTTGTAGCTTTGGAAATTTAACTCACTTCCCATTCCAAAGCCCTAAAAACGTAAAAATATCAATTAATTTTATTATAATTGTGTTATTAAGTTGTTTTTTACTTAGTAGGTAATGGATATTAAACTGGTGATATTATGACCTGACTCAGAAACTCTAATGCAATCGAATATGAAATTGTAATATTTCCATTCAATGAATTCCTACTTACGAGAAAGAGTTTTTTTTTTTTTGTTAATAAAATGAAAAAAAAAAAAAAATTTCCATAACATTATTTTCCATAAAATTTCAATTTTCACTTTGAGATAATTCAAATGCAGAAATTAAAACAAAATTTTAGTTCACTCAACAAGTCAAGCAAGCATGAAAATATCCTTTTACAAGCAATCACTCATAATTTTTCAAAATGCATGGAGAAACAAATCAAAACTTTGAAATACATTTCTTCTAATGAATTCCACTAAATCAATGATGTCTACAGTGTAACTATGAAAATCTTCAAGGCTAAAAAATAAACGACTTTCGTTTTAAATTCAACAATGGAATAAAATTTCACAAAAACATTAAACCTTGAGAAACCCTACTTTCATTAAAATAAAATATCTCTCAAAAATAAGCAAAGTGATCACTGAACCTCCTATGTTTTCAAGAAACAAAGACAGGGAGAGAGCAATGCAACATCAACCAGTATATTTTTTGATAAATCCACAAGAAAACACATGAAACCCTACCTAAATTTGTGAAAATGAGTAATTCTCAAGAATTCTTATTTATGACACTCAAAAAAATTTAAAAATACTAACTGAAGGTAAAAAAAATTTAATAAATATTTCAAAAACCAAAATTCAGACTTTGATCAAAGGAAAATCTATTTTTTCAAAACTTCCTAGGATGTGCACAGGTGAACAATTAAGTTCAGTGCGCATGCAGTCTTTTTGTAAAGAAAAAAAATGCATATTTTCGCTCTGTTGCTAAAAAAAAAACATCGTAGAGTGAGAAAACTTAAATAAAAATTAAAATTCGAGAAAAAAAAATCGCAAAATCTAAAAGGTCACTATCTAGTCAAGACTCAGCTCAGGCTATCAAAAAAGGATCGAAAATCAAAACCAAGGAAAAGGAAGAGAACAACATTCTCCCCTTTGGAGTCGCGAATTTGTTATATTGGAATAATACCTCTTGTAGACAAGAGTGATCTCCCTTTATTTCTAAAAATACCTAATAACAAGATGATAATCAAACTACTCTTTCCCCGAGTCTATATTTGCTTGAATCATAAACTAGAAATGAGAGGAAATGTAATCCATACCTTTTTACGACATGCTTGATGAAGGTCCTTGTTATGCCTCGATGCAACTCTTTGATTATTGAAATGAACCTGCACACATAGAAACCAAAGGATCAAAGGAATATGAAACATAGATGATTCAATAACTCAAACTAATGATCAAGGAGATTACTAACTAGCATAATTTTAATGGACAAAAAGAAATAACATAAACCATTCATCAAATTCATAAAACAATGTTGTGGTAAAAAGAGCCCAATTGTATTAATTCATAAATATAGAAGAGTATCACAACCTTTGCCTTGATGAGGTGAAGCTCCTCCCATAATTCTATAATACTTTCCTTGGATGATAAGCTCTAAAACCTTATTTTACCAGCATAAGTCTACCTTCAGTAACCGTTTCAACCCTCTACCCTGTAGTTGATTTATAGGCCAAGAGGAGGAAGTTTCATATCCATATCCAAAGGATGAGATCCACTAAAGGTGTTATTAGGGTTCCTTTAAGAATGGGAATTAGATCCATGATGGGAGGGGTTAGGATCGAATAAGAATGACCTAGAAGCTTTTAGTTGGGATATATTCGCCCAAAAAGGCTTCTAGAGTTAACTTTTTATTTTTGCTTTTTGTTGAGTCATGTGTGTAGTCTATAGTGGAAGACAGAGCACAGTTCTTCGCAGGTAACAATGGTAAAAATTGTGAATGCATAGAAACTAGCTAGGAAAGCTTTCAAGTCACTAAAAAGTAGGTTTTTGGCTGTATTACCAGAAACTCTTGTTTTCTTCAAGGTGATTAAGTTTTTGACTTGCAAGGGTGTGATTTTTAACATATAAAGTGGATGGTGAAAGATCCATTTTAATGGTCAGATACCATGGTGAAAAAATGATGTGTAACAGGGAGGAAGGCCTATATGCTACTATTCTAAAGTATTTCATGTGGTTTTTTTCAACTACTTTGCCTATGACAAGGATTTATATGCCCTAGTGCAAGCTACGAAGAAGTAGAAACACTATCTTATGGGAAAATATAAGTAGTCATCAAGAATTTGGTGCATATTTTGAGGCATTACACTCATAAGCATCTAAAGACTTATGATGGAAATATGGTATATATATAGCACTCTTATAACATATAAATCCAACATATTTTAATAAGTCCACATTTGAAACTTGTTTTGGATATTTTTCACCTTCACCTTTGTATATTGCATATGGACAACAAGGAGTGAGGGAGGATCTTACAAAAGATGCCTTAAGAGAAAAAAAAATTGTTGAGAATATTAGGAAAATCCATCTACAGGTATAGGAGATGTTGCATAATTCATTGGAAAAATACAAGGTTGGGCATGATCAACACTAAATAAAGAAGTAATTCAAGGTGGGAGACAAAGAATGGTAACATTTGAACAAGGAGAGGTTATAGGGTCCTGGTAAGAAAATAAAGGCTCTACAATATGGTCCCATTTAGATATTGGAGAAGGTGGGAGATAACACCTATAAATTCATTCTACCCCCATATACGTGCATTTACGCAATGGTGAATGTAGAAATTTTGAACCTCTATGAACCTTCCATGCTGGATTAGGAAGAGGAGTATGTCCTACCTTCTGTATAGGAATAAACACTAGATTCTTAGGTAGAGCTTATAGAGGTTATAATTTTTGAAAAGAGGTCTAGAACTACATGATAGGGGCAATTTGACCTTTATAATATTAGGTTGAAAGGACAACTTCCAAGAAAAGGCTAAATGGTACTCTAGGGAGAAGGTAGAGGAAAAAATTCCTCATCTAATTTAGTAATAGATTTTGGGGACTGGAATCCTCCCAAAATGGGGAGGTATGATCCTGAATGGATCATTACATTTTTTTCATCCATATTGATGCTTTTATAGTGGAAAACATGGAGGAATAAGCTCATGGGACCATTTTTACTGGCGGGTCCCAATTTGGCAAATTGGGGTCTAAAAATTTCTAGAAGAAATCTAAGGCATAAAGCGACATCTTTTGGGAGTAAAAATGTTCTGCTCAAATGTAATACCCTTACCATTATCCTACACATAGATACCTTTCCAATGACATATGAATTTCCTTAATTCAACTCCATATGTAAAATTTATGCTACCCAAAATTTGACCTTCCTATTTTAACCACCATTATTTAAGAGGATGCCATATTAGCCCCCATTATTCATGGAAAAAGGGATAGTCACTTGATCATGATGAAGAAAACTCTAGAAGAGTCAATATTTTAACACTCTTTAAGAGTTAAAATATTCAAACTTAACCATAAACATGATATCGAGTTGTGTTATAACCAGGCCACTAGGAGGAAAAGGGGTTCCATTCTATTTGAGTGAATTTGTTCCATATATGAGGAGAGTAGCTGAGAGTGGGGAGAGAGAGAGAGAGAGGAGAGGGTTTGTGAATTATAATAGCCTACATGACACAAGTCTCACTCCTTTGTACTCACTGCATCTATTTCAATTTAGAGAAAGAGAGAGAAAAGCCACCAGACCTTCCAGCTAGGTTTTCTCTTGAAATGGTTTCTCATGTCATATCTTGTGTTATTATGGTTATGAGTAATTGTATTTTTGTCTATTCTATATTTTCTATATTGCACACATAGAAATAGTAACTTAATAAATCCAAAAGTCTAAAAAAAATAACCTTCATAGTATATATTTCATATTTTTAGTATAAATTTATTTGATATGTTATGACAAATTGTCAAGTGGAATATCCAAGACAGTTTACACATCGTTCTTGGGTTATGTACTCTTTAAGTTTTGATTATTTTGATTAGTGTCAAGCTATTTAATGATTTTTAAAGTTATATATCGAGCCTAACATTGATTAATTAACAAAAAAATTAAAGATCCATATTTTAACGTGTAAAAAAATTATTGACTCACTAGTTTTTAAAATGCCAATTATAAATTGATGTTATTTATATACAACTATGCAAAATTTTAAGGATTTTGTAAAGTTTAATAAAAATTTGACTATTTTTAAAGGAAACAAGTTTATTATATAATGTTGTTTGATTTGTTTTTAAAAAGAAAATGTACTCAATGATTATCTTTTTGGGAAAAAAATGAAAAAAGTAGTTTATAAACAAAATTTTACCCCTAAAATTTTTCGTATTTATTGAAATAGAAACCCAATTGATTCTACACATGAGCTTCACAAAAAAATCATTATTGTAGTCTATCAATATTTAGCCTGCAAATTGATACTATGGATGCATAAAAGGTAGCACCAAAAAAGCCTTCTCATTTTTGGTATTGCATGTGAAACAATATCAATCTTTAGGTTGCAAGTTGTACCATGGGTGCACATAAGTTATTAGTTACTGGTGCATGTGAAAATGTATCAATCTTTAGATTGCAAGTTGTACCATGGGTGCACATAAGTGGTTAGTTAGTGGTTTTCAATATGTGTAGAGTACAATTTTGTCAGTCACAATTCTATATGCACATAAGAATTTATGAACTAAAACATCATTATCAATGAATATTTGGTCACTTGTATTGATTACATGGATAACAATGATGTTGTGTGAGATCTTGGAGAAGGTGTACATGTTTTTCTATATATTTAATTTTTGGTGTTGTACTCACTCATGGTATTTTTTTTAGGTTTTGAATAAAAATAAAAATAAATGTATTATGATTTTGACTTCTTCAATCTCTTATCATTGAAATATGGTTAAAATGTTGAAATTAAAAATTTGAAATTTTTAGTCATTATTTTTAAATGAAAAATAAATTCAATGTCCTCTTATATCCTCACAACAACTTAATTTTAATTTTATAATTTAATATTGAGTATTTTGTAATTTTATTAATTCAAAATAATTCTTTTGAAAATAACTCTTTTTATTATTTCAAATAACAAAATAACATTTTTTACCCTATTTCACATATTGAAATTTTTATGCTCATGGGCATGTTTATTTTGGAATAAGGTTTCTATAAATTTAATTTAATTATGAATAATTATTAGATGAGTGACATGAATTTAATTTCCATGGAATATTCTGGAATACTCTTTTTTTTATAAGTTAATTTTGAATTACCTTAAAATTTCAAAATACATCATTCCAAGCATCATTATTCATACTATAATCGGTATCAATATACTTTGAGGGAAACCATATCTGTTGACTGATAGTTTAATAGCAAGTGTATGAATATAAAGTATTTGATGTTAAACATTATCAGAACTATAAAAAAACAAGTTACAAAACTACATAGAGAAGAAAAATATTTACAAAAATATATATCATGTTATCAAGAATATGAAGAAGTCACTGGAGTGGGGTCCTAAGCACTTACACCAGCGTGAGTAGAAGGCTTAATCTCACATTGGAGATGACTTTCCAAGTGAGTCAAGAAAGCATCCAAGCTAGTGAAACATGAGCAATGATATTGTTACACCCTCTTAATCTCATTCAGGGAAGAGATGATATCATTATGGTCTTTGTGATTCTACTTAAAGACCCTACCTAAAAGAGTTTTCATCTATCAATGGAGGGTAATGGAGTTTAGGTATCGGCTCTATCTTCCCCTAGTATGACCAAGGTCAAAAAATCAATTAGCTACTTCCTCGAGGATTTTGGAGTCATAATAAGTCTGATGGGCGTTAGTGGTGAGGATTTCAAGTTATTGAATTTCTTCACGAATGTTAGGAGGTGTAGGAGAGTGAAAGATGAATTTGACTTGCTAGGCATGGAACCAACCTTGTTGTCCTCTACCACCAGCTCTGCGATGACCAAAAATACATTGTCGGGGCATTGTTTGCCAATAAGGGAAAATCCATGCAAGAGAACTTTCCCACAACAGATCTAGACTAAGTGGATAAGACTAAAGGGTCAAAATAGATGAAAGGCGAGGAGATACAAAGTATTCGGGACAACCTAAGCTAGAAATGATAGAATGAATAATGAACCAAGGACACGGATGAAAACCTCCAGGCAGAGTGACCCTCTTGCTAGGAAACACCAAAGTGCAGGTCACAATGTACCCCCATAAAATTTAAAATGAAGTCGCCAAACTTGCACTATGAAAATTCATAGCCATGACAACAAATAATAGAGATAGAGAGATAGCCTTGTAACTTAATAACACCGGCCCACTTTATCGAAGTCGAAAAATTCGCGTACACTAAGTGTAGGGTGGTGTCTCCAACAGCTTTAGCCTTCGACTCAAGTGAAATCCATTGAGTCTCGCAGCATGAATTCTTTGTGTGCCCAGGATCTATCTTTGTTCTAGATTTTGGCAACCCAAGCGAGCAACTGTTCCTTCTAGACTCATAGGTTGAATTGGCTTGCATGCAAGCCCACGTCACTACCACTTCATTCCTAGAGGCAAGCAACCCCATCTCAGGAAAAGGCCAAGGATCATACCATGTCTCTGCAATCTTCCCTTTGTGCACAAGCCTGACACTTCCAGACAACTGAGAAAATAATCCCACCGGCAATTGGGTAGGAGACCAAGAACACCATAAAATATGGAGAGCAGAATCGCTCTTTCCAAGACAAGAGAACAGAGGAATGCTTAACATCATAGTGATTAAAAAATAAACAACTCACATCTCTTATGCATGGAGCAAGTTGACGATGCCACCTCCCCTCTTAAATGTTGTGGGAGGTGGTGGACATCCATCCTAACCTTCATCGCCACATCACCCATCACCCCAATCAGGGGAGAATATTCTTAATAATAATCACAAATCAAAAATTAAAATCAATTTTAAAATACTTATTCTATTTCTTCACTTTTAATTAAATAGATTAATTAAAAAATAGTTATATAAACATGTGTGATGATTTTTTAGACATGCGATATTAGTAACAATAGTATTATAACAAAACCTATTACAAATTAAAAATATGTATGATAAAATGAGATAAATATATTTAATAATAATCTTTATATATTTAATTTTTTATAATTATTAATAATAATAATTTAAAATAAAATTTTAATTTAATTATTTTCTAAAAAAAATTATATTATAAAATATATAATAAAATAAAGATATAAAATAAGTACTTTGATATCTATTAATGAGATAAAATTAGCTAGAAAAAGTAATCCTATTACCATTCCCTTTAATCCCGTGACGCTTTTTCGATATTGGATAGCCATAGCACTCGTCATAGAACCGTGGATACAACTCGATATATCATCACCCATGGAATCCACTAGAGTATGCTTTTCGGTTTGAATAATGTTGAAACAAATGGGATGTGGGGGCCATTAAGTTACATGTTCCAATTTGCGAGTGGAAATAGCATATCGATTGTGGTAGTCGGAAGAGCTATGAATTTATAAATTCATAAATCAGTGATATATATTTCTTTATATTTACCATATAATTGAAATTTAGAATGTAGAATTTACATTATATAAAATGGAAAAATGAAAATGTTTTATATGTTTATGATTATGTTAGGGCACACATTCATCCAGATAAAGAGAAAAACAAAACAAAACCCAGATTCATGAGTGATGATAATTAATGTTTATTTATAATTATTAAATTATAATGAGCTTACTAAATTCATAAGTGATGATTATTAATGTTTATTTATCGTCTATTCAGTTATAATGAACTTATCAAACTAAGTTCTGTGAGCAGATGTGTATGAAGATTAGATATGATACACACTTATATTTATAAATGTTTTGGGTTCAAATACTTGGATGTCATTTAGTAAAAATGTTTAAAACATGTGCATTTATAGATTTGTAAAAAATATTTTATTTTAGAATTTATTATATTTTGTTTTTATTTTATTTTTATTGGTTTTAAATTTATTTAGAATTATTATTAATTAATTATGAAAGTATTTAAAAATATGTGTTTTTATGAAATTGTAAAAAATATTTAATTTTTAAAATTATATATATAGAGAGTAAATAAATTTATAATTAATTTTTTTTTAGAAAATTAATCATTTTATTGTAAATAGTTGTATTAATAATAAAATAAAGTGTTATTATGTAATTTTAAATTTCATTTTTTTTTCAATTTATTGAGTCCAAGGTTTATTCAATTCAATCTCTGGCTGTGGGGCTTGGTTACTTATTTCGCCTCACTGTCACTATACAATTTTCTGGAACGGTGGAGTGGGAACGAATACTAAGGCTGAAGTCTTGGCCCTTTGGGGTTTATTATGGTTTGCCAGCGATTTGTATATGGAAAAGATTTGGATTATCGGGGATTCTAAAGTCTTAATAGATCATATGAATCATAAAGCTGTTATCAACTTGGGATCTATGGTTCACTGGCTAGAAAGAATTAATCTCTTAAAGAGTACCTTTTTTGAAATTTCTTTCCATCATGTCTATAGGGAGAAAAATGACATTGTTGATCGACTCTCAAAAAATGGTTGGAGGGAAATTTCGGAAAAATGTATTATCAACTTCAGAAGGTGGACGACAATGGAGCATCTGGAACCGTGAATCTCATATGAGCGTGATGGATAAATTTTGGTTTTTGGCAGACAAGAACAACTATATGATTATGCTGACAGTTTTGGTCTCAAAATCTTGTTTTAGAAGAACAACGTAATTTTTCTTAGGACGTTACATCGACTTCTTTTTGATGGAAAATGTAACTTTCTGAAAGGACGTTCTATGTTTTTAACTATAGCGATTAGAAGGAAAGAATCACTAGAAGGACCTGAATCTCCGGACTCTGCATTGTGTAGTTGATCTGGGAGAGATGTTATAAGTTTTGTTTTGATGTAAAAGCTTATTTTCGATGGATATGGTCGTTTCCGGTACATTAATATAAAACCAGAGTATTTTTTGTGTTGAAAAAAAACCTGGTGTGAAGGCTATGTGTAAGTATGTTTGTGCTCAATTTGGAGTTGACAGGTGTCCCTCTTAAAATAAAAATAAAAATGTTCTCTAAATAGAAAAGAAATGTCTGCTATAATAAAAAAAAAGAATATGCAATGCATGTTTAATTAGTTCTTCATATGACCTAGAATATAATTCTGTGTAAAGAAATTATAAGTGAAAAAAACATGTGAGTAAGATGCTTAAGCCTTATACTTTTCAAATATATGTTAACATTGATTTAAATAAACTATTTGAAGATCTATGTTAATGATAGATCTAACTAATTTATGTTGATATCAATTTCATATATATATATATATATATATATATATATACAAAAAAAAATGTTAAAACAAAATATTTTAATGTTGTATATAATAAAATAGCCAATATGGGTTTTGAATAAAATAATTTAATATGAATTAATATTGGCCTATACTTAAAAATATATTAAAAACAAAAAACCATTTTAATGTGTCTTGATACAATGGCTCAATGCACATGTTATGTGAAAATAATTTATATATTGTTTTAAAAAATTATGTATATATGATATACAGCTATTGAAAAAAATAATTTTTTTATGATGAAAAAATTTGAAGTGGTCTCACTATTTTACACTTTAATCATTTTTTCGATGTATGATTTTTTGTTGAAATCCAACAAAGATTCATATGACATGTTAGATTTGTGCTTAAGATGGATCTATGCTAGTTTAACATTATATTAATATTAATAGGAACCACTTAATAAGTGAACAAACTCAATCTTTCTATTGAGTTAACATTTTTGTGTTTATTTTCCTCAAAGTTTGATCTTATAAATCAGCTTTAAATGAGTTACAACATTTAAGAGAAAGTTTCACAATTAAAGTTCTCATAAGTAAGATGGAATTATAACTATAAACAAAATTTTGTTTAAATTTGAAAGAAAAAAAATATCAACGATAAAAACATACATTTATCCAGTTATTAACTTATTTCATATTAATTACCTTGATGGGGTGATAGGCACAAAACAT
The DNA here is from genome assembly GCA_034641835.2 of Pinus albicaulis. Taxonomy (NCBI): domain Eukaryota; kingdom Viridiplantae; phylum Streptophyta; class Pinopsida; order Pinales; family Pinaceae; genus Pinus; species Pinus albicaulis. The sequence goes on along the minus strand of CM076579.1, from coordinate 601,512,342 downwards.
CTGTGAGAGAAGGGGGGGAGGGGGAAGGGGGAACACAATGCTACCATCCCACATCCTACAAGACGAGGGAAACATGGTAGGGGAGGAGCACAATGTACAATCTTGACATCCTGCTACCTATAAGAGGAGAAAAACATCGCATCATCGCCCCTCCATGAAAGTGACATAGCACATCCCATCAACATGATCATGCTTAATTAACAATTACTTTTCCTTCATAGTGGCAATATTATCTCTCTAGTCTACTTTAATTATGGATCTTTCTTGGAACTTGCAAGGATTTCAGTTAGTTACATCCTGTTGTACTCGACCACTCGATGTTGTATTCAAATGAGATCTCACATTGCACATTGGTTATGTTTGGAGGTGAGAAATCCTCATGGCATACAGAGCCACTACCTTGTGCATGAGGTTGGAGGATTATGGTCTGCATCTGAATTTTAATTGTATATCATGATTTATTATGACAAGGACTATTTTGGCTCCACCAACTTGTCTCTAAGTATTTTTATGGGGTGAGTGTGGAATTTTTGTTGTTTGTAGTTTTTTTTAGTTTTCCTCACCCTTGTTGGTGGGGGCATTGGATTTTATTCTTGGTTTTGGTAGTAAGAAAGTTTATGTATTTGAATTAGGTCTCTCCCACTCCGTTGACTCCATCCTCATATGATTTTATGCATGGCCCCTCTCCACCTACTGCTCCTAATCTCAAGCCTACATTGATCCATTTATACCTAAAATATGCCCGCTTTTTGACCTTCTCGCTCATTTTCATATGCATTTCTCTCCCTGTTGCCCTTTCCTTGGAAATTGTTATATTTTCCTCACCCTTTCTCCTTGTTCGTTCATTGGTTCCCATTTTGGGGGGTGTTAGGGTCCTATAATAATAGGATTCATAATTTTGAATTGTTATTTTGAAATCTTGTAATATTGTACATACCTTTTCTTTCTGCAAATGTTTTCCCATATTTAAAAAAATGAAAAGAGGGTAAGTCATAAAAGAACAATCAAAGGACCAAAAGAAACAAAAAAAGAATATCAAGTTTGAACCACACAAAAAGAGATAGAAATAAGATAATGAAATTGTTGCACATTTAAATGCCACTACTTTACTTTACCTTTGCAAATAAGATTGTGTGCAGCTTGTACAAAATGCCACAAATCATGATAGTCATACAGTTTAATCTTGGTAGATCAATAGTTAGGTAGAGAAATAAACAAGCTCATTAGTTTAATCTGAGTTGTTGGACGTCATAAGGTTCGAAATAGTTAGTTTACTTATTAAAAAATAAATAAAGGGACAGCAAGATCAAATGCGCACAAGAAAAAGAATAAAAATGCTAGGATAAATAAGGTTAGGCAGAAACACTTTTTGCAAGTCATTGGAAAGCATCATTTGGTTTATTTATTATTACTAACATCCTTTTAAAACACACTTTCCCACCTTGTAAAGCATCCCTTCCCCTTAATTTTAACCATTTCCCTTTTACTAATATCCTTTCCCCTCAAAGTAACCTTTTCCCCTTCCTAAACCTATTTACCTAGTTAAAACTCACTCTTTTTACTAAATTCCCTTCTCCTTTATTAATTTTCCTCTTCCAATAAACCCACTTATGCTAAGTTTAAAATATTTAAAACATTGTCGGGTCCCATTGCTAAATCTCTCTCGACATTAATTTAACAAACCCCCATTCCTAATGTATTTTAACATCCCGCCCCATTATGCTATTTATCATATAGTTTAATATCATTCCCTCCTCTTAATATTATTCCCAAGTCCCGTTATATATTCCCAAAGTATAGTTTATATATTAAAATCCCACTACATATACTCCCCCCTATATTTTAAATCCCCTTGCTATCAGTATTAACGTATTATATTAATTCCCCATTTAAATTCATATTTCCCGAAACCTCATTTATATTACTTAACCCATTTTACATTAGTCCCCGATTATTATATCTCCTTACCACTCTATATTATATACCCCTCTGCATGAAGTTTCCCCAGTCCCACCGATCATAACCCCAACTTAGTTGTCAATCGTCTTCCCTGCTACGTGTCGAGTCTACATCTCATCGCACTCCCATCCCCAAAACCACTAAACCAGTGTTAGCTCATGTGAAAACCACCATTTCGCTACGTGATAAACCAATGCAAAAACATCTGATGCCACTATAATAAATCCCTGTGCCATATAAGAATCCATTTTTCTGTCCATTTTACTATCTCTGCGAAAGGACTTAAAAGCCATTTCCTTGCAGATTGTAGTTGAAAACTTCCTGTTCACCTTGCACAGAGCTTTCAAACATGAAAACCTGAATAATTCATTCATTTTCCAACCCGAATTAAACTCAAATGGAGTTCAAATTCATTTCATAGTTTCTCCCATCCCCGGAAGCTACTATACCTTCTCGGAAAAACTGTGTTTCATTGATTACTAGTTTATTTTTGTAGGTGATCATACAAGACCTGGACAAACAATTTTAATATTATTTAAAAAAACATTTCTTCAAGATTCTTGAGCATGAATTCGAATGGTTTTCCTCAAACAGAAGATTCCAAGAAATACAACAAATAAAGGATAATTTACACATTAAATGTTAAAACAGAGATAAAAAACACTATTCACCAATAGCAATGATAAAAGTGAATACAGGTCAAAGGTGAAAGTAAAGAAAAGAGAGAAACAAGTTAAAGGTAAATAGATCAATCAAAGTGAAAGGCAGAGTAACAATTAAAAGATCAAAAGCAGAGTTAAAAGGCAATCAGATGAAAGTCAGAGGAAGAAAACAACGTAAGAGACAAGCCAACATGAGAGAAACAAACAGATAACATCAATCAGAAAAGCAGGAACAAATTTCAATCAGTTGAAAGGTGTCACTACCTTTTAGCCTCCAGATATTTTATTTCCAGGAATAAATCCTAATTAGATAAAAAGGATATTTTGTATTTAGTTTTGTATAAATACTTCATAATGAATTATTGTGAGTGGAGTGTGGATTGTTAAACATTTATATAGATGTACTGATCTGAACTAGAGGGTTCTTTGTACCATTTTCAAGTCAGCAGACTGGATTGAGTAATAAAGAGATTATATTATAGGATTCATGTGTTGGGTCAACTTCAGTGAAGTACTCTCAATTGTTCCTTTTTTTTATCTGAAGTTTTCACATACTTGCATGTTTTCTAAATCTAAATGCATAACATGAATGTTACTTTAGAATATGTTTAAAAACACTCTATCTTGAATTGTTATGTCATTTTTATGTTTCCTACTGATATCCATATTAGGGAATTCTTAATTTCTCTGTAGTTTCGATTGACCTATATTATTTAACTCATTATCCGGATCTAAGAACCCTTAATTTCTCTCTCATTCTGATTGAAACCATTTACATCATCCAGCCTAAAGATCTAAAGTTACTCAGCTATCTTGCCCTGTGATCACTTCCCTTTAGAACCTTGATTGCTCTTGAATGCTTAACACATTGACTCCATTATCTCAATGGAATTGAAACCTACATCTATCCATCTGAACCAGTTATTCCACCACCAAACCAAACCCAATCAATCTCACATAACTAGCCTAAAATCAACTAAAAAAAACAAATTTAAATAATAAAGAGAGATCCCTCTCTAAGAATTAGGAAGGTTAGATCTTAAGCTTAAAAGTAGGTTTTTGGTTACCTCGGTGAGTTATTTCTTTAACCTTGCGAAATTACTGAGTGATAACATATTGGCAACTCCACTGGGGACATATCAATCTATTCCTTCAAAAAAATTATACAAGATCAGATCCGATCTATGATGGTGGATAGTGATCAGACATACAAAGGTTAAAATCATCCACCTGGGGACTCCACATCAATTTCACAGTCAAATCAAGACTCCACTGGAGAAATGAACCTGGAATAACATCATGGGAATATCAGGTTTTCAACTTGGATCTTAATCCAAGGCATTATTTTCTCTCTTATCAAGAATCTTTTTCAATGTATATTGTATTTTACTAATGATCTTAGACTAATATTTGATTATTTTCCTTTGAAAATTGTAAATATGAAATCTCCTTATCCATTTGAGAAGCTTTCTTCTGAAACTTATAATGATCATCTTCTGATTGATAAGCCTCAAGCAATCAAGACTAATCTTACAATCCCTGTACATATTCTTGTACCTTATAAAGTTCCTGATAGATATAAGCCACTCATGTTACCTCCTATACTCCATGATTTCCCTCATAGCTATTACATCTATCTTTCCAAGTTTGATGGAGAGAATGGTAACATCACTGCCCAAAAACATACTCAACGTTTTGAGAATTATATGGACTTATTTGAGATTGATGAAGATGATGTGAGAATCAGGCTTTTCTCTCTTGCTTTGGAAAGTAAAGTTAAAAGTTGGTTCAAGAACCTACCTATTGCAAGCATCTCAAATTTCCAACAAATTTTCAAAAAAATTCTTGATAGATGGATAATCAAAGTTAATATTTTTGTGATCATTGAAGAATATAATCAGTTGAAAAGAAAGTCAAATGAGACAATACCACAATTTTTTGACAGATTTAATCAAGTTTATTATTCAGTGCCAGAAAATATCAGACCTCCTCCTGATTCAGCTCTCTTGCATTATCCAAAATAATTTGATCCAGAAATAGAATTTCAATCAAGAGAAAGAGATTCAAAAACACTTGAACAAATGCAGAACATTGCAATTGATGTAGAGGTTAATCTGCTGATTATAAGGGAAAATTTGAAAGCAAAAGAAGAGAAGAAGAACATTGTTGAGGTAAAACTTGACATTTTTTTAAGTATAGGAAATGATACTAAGAATCACCATAAAATATGGATTTTTTGTTCAAGATCAACATGACGCACTGATTACAAGAAAAGAAGAGGTTACTAGTCACAAACAATTTCCAGCTAATCCTAAATACTATAAATTAGAAAATGGATTTACAGATCAATATATGGAAGATCAATCTACTGATCTAATGTGTATGTTTGATGACATTCCCTCTTTTAGTATGACCAATATGATGATAATTATGTTCACCAAACTCAAGCTAACTTTACAGAGAAATCAGTAGCTAGTTTGTGGAATGAGGAAATTCAGTCTCAGCAGTTTGAATATAGTGATCAACAAATACATATCAGCTATCAGTGTGAAGAAGTAAGTGCAGCAAATTTGGAAATTAATGAAGGATCTTTGCCTCTTTTTTTTGCTTCATTTCAATTCATTAGAGACAACTTTAAAGTAATAAAAAATCAGCAGTCTTTAGGTATTGTTATGGACAACAAAGAAGACAAAGAAACTCTTGATCAAAATTCTTCAGTTTCACAATTACATTCATCAAATTTCATTGAAACACCGGATCAAGTGACACAGGAAAATTATATATCATTATGTTTTGAATCATTTCAATTGTTAAAGGAGATTTGGTACAATATTTATCAAGCAAAAGATGAGAAGTTTGCAGAAATCTATGAAGTTCCATTCAAACCAATAAGTAATAGATTGCAACAATTATTTCAAGTTTTTCCTGATCCAATAGATGATGTGTTGCATGATGAATGCAATCTGAATATTTCTCCATTTATTGACTATGAACTTCAGAATCAAGATGATAAAATTTTCCTCATACAGATATTTCAATTAGTAGACATATCATCACAAAGCTTATCTGAAAATCTGCAATTATCTCAGTATAATCATAAGTTAATTTTGCAGGGAGATAAAAGTCGAAATAAAAGTTTAGTTTCATGGCATGGAGGCCATCCAGAACACATGTACAGTTGCTTAGATCAATTTAACATTTGTACATATACCTTGGAATATCCTTTTGTATAGTTTTCAGAGTCAACAAAGTAAATTGAGTATTTCCTTATCTTCGCATCTGTTGACAAGTTTATAAAGATTTGCAGAACTACAGTTTTGATAAAAAACAAGCATATGCAACAAAATACATCAATGTATATAATGCTTGAATGGTTGCATTGGTTGTTTCATTTTACCTAACCAGCAGTTGGATGGCTGATTAGAGTAAGTAAGTAAGATTTCACTTTGATTAAAGTTAGTTTTTAGTAGCAAGTTTATTTCAGTTTTCATCAAGTGTTAAAATAATTCATTAAGATTTAAAGTCAAGGAGAATACCCTAAAAAGTCTTGATGATTTAGTAGTTTAGTTTGAAGGTTGAAGCACCTTTTAGTTTCACATCAGATTTTAGTTTGCAGAAAAGATTTGATTTCAGATCAAGATTTTCAGTCACAGAGATTATACAACAGTCTTTGGATTGGCCCAATGGATTAGGCTACTATTCAATGGTGTTCTTGACATCTCACAACGAGATGCCATCCCCATGTGAAGCCACTGTAAGGGTCCTATAATAATAGGATTGATAATTTTGAATTGTTATGTTAAAATACGGTAATATTGTACATACCTTTGTTTTCTGTAAAATTTTTCCCATATGTAAAAAAATGAAAATATGGTAAGCCCTAAAAGAATAATCAAAGGAATATCATGTGTGAACCCCACAAAAAGAGATAAAAATAAGATCATGAAAGTGTTGCACATTTAAATGCCACTACTTTAGTTTACTTTTGTAAATAAGATTGTGTGCAGCTTGTCCAAAATGCCACAAATCATGATAATCATACAGTTTAATCTTGATTATTCATGCTGATAGATAGAGAATAAAGATCTAGCCAAACTGTTTAATCTTGGTAGATCAGTAGTTAGGTATAGAAATAAACGAGCTTATTATTTTAATTCGAGCCGTTGGACGTCATAAGGTTAGAAATAGTTAGTTTACTTATTAAAATAAAATAAAGGGTCAGCAAGACCAAACGCGCCCAAGAAAAGGAATAAAAATGCTAGGATAAAGAAGGGCAAGCAGAAACACTTTTTGCAAGTCATTGGAAAGCATCAGTTGGTTTTTTCTTATGACTAACATTATTTTGAAACACACTTTCTGTTGAAGATTGCAACAAGAAACAATGAAGGAGGCATCCTGAAACATCATTCCTGATCCTAGTTGGAAAATGATCACCTAAACTAGGTGGGGCCCACACAGGTGATTTTTGTCACAAAGTCTATTTTTAGACTATGTCTATTTTTAGACATGTCGATCATATTCTATGAGTTGTGGGATGCTATTTGTGGATGGTTGGTCAAGTTGGAAAAATAGATGGACTTCTATTTTTAGACATATTGGGCGGAATCTATTTTTAGATTGCCCGTCTAAAAATAGATATGTCGAATATTATTAGCTCTTAATAATATTTGGACTCTAAACATTATCTTATTCTCTTGGAGCACTTCAGTTAAGTGCACAGATGTGGCACAACAGCTGACAGAAGGAATTACGCTATTCCTAAGGGTTTACTAGAGCTATTGCATGGAGGAATTCAGTTAGAACTCATGTGACAGAGTTTGGTGGAGTTGTAGAAGTAGTTGGTGGAGTTGTGTTCAGTTTAACTCAGTTAGACACAGTTGAGCTAGTTGTATCTAGTCTAACTGATTGATACACTAGTGAGAGTGGTGTGAATTAATTATTAATTACTTCACTAAATAGTAACTCATTAATCAACTGAAGAATACATCAGTTAACTACAATGCATGGCATTTTTAGTGGAGACCAGTGGAGAGATAGGTGAAAGGGCAAGATAGACTATCTGTTGTGACTATTCGTGATGCATGAATTGCATCTATATATACATTGGATTTTCCAATGATAATAATGCAGTCAATGAGAGTGGGATTACATTGAATTGGTCTTTGTAATAAGCTTGGATTGCGTAGTGGAGGCAGGCTAGCAGGTGGCAAAGATCGGTGCATGGATTTGCAAGATTGGGCTTGATTAGTGTATGACGATTGTATTGTACTGAGGGCTTGTGATAAGATTTGTATGAGATTTTCATATGATCTCCATGTTACATAATAAGATATTTGGGGTTTTCAGCTTCAGGCTTTCCCATTAAACAACTGTGTTATGTGTGTTTTTATTGCTTCATGTGTTTTGCAATTGTTGATTAAATTTCCGCAAGAATTATAGTGGAAGGATTCTATATTTTACAAGAAGATAAATATTGTGAGATCAGGAGAGTCCGGATATATACATGCATATTTTATATAATTTCTACATGGTATCAGAGCTGTGTTATTGATTTTCTACATGGAATGAGAGCAAGAATTTTTTGGTGCGCGAGTTTGTAGAGAATATCTGAAAATTTGGGTGAAATATTTTCAGAAATAAATAGCATATTTGGATTCCTTTTGAAAAAATACCCAAATTGAAAAAAAAAAATTGGTCGAATTGGAGCTTGGATGAGGGAGATATCATCGATTTAAAATCAGCTCTTTTGTTAGAAAATTTTGCGACGGCGGGACAATTGCAATGTGCGCGAGCCAAGAATCTACATGCATTGATGTACAAGATGCATGCAAAGCTTTGAGGAGCAAAGCAGAGGTTAGTGACTTGGTGGTTGAGAGGGAGCCTCTCAACATGCAGCGTGAGAAGCAATCTCAGAAGGTTGTGGAGCAGCCACAACTGGAGATGCAGAAGAATCTTTATAGATTTGATGTAGATGGGATTTCTATGGAGCTTCCTACTGTTGGGAAGTGTGAGAAAGCATGGCAATTGAAGCTTGAGAGGGAGCAAGATTTGCATGCTGGTAATATTGAACCTCAAGATGTGGAGCAGCCACAAGATGAGGATCATGGAGTGGGAGCAACCACTCATGCAGAGAAATTTCGTGCCAGATGGGCAGAGGGAGTGCATGCAGCTATACCACCAGGTGAGAGGTGGGGCGACATGCATGATTAATCCCAAGAGGAGATTTTTGGGCAGGATTCATGAGATGGTGTGGATCTCATGAATTGAACCTGGCTACGAGGTGCCCACAGCGCAGCAGTAGCATGATCAGTTGGATTGATGCAAGCAGATCAAAGTGACAGTGTCAGATACTGGAGCGCGAATCAGAGTTGACAGCAAGTGCAGAGTGCATGGGTGCAAGAGTTCAACAGCGCAGTGGTTCCTAATGACATGTGCAATTGGGCCCAGCAGAAGTCAAAGACTTTGATGATAGATGCATCAGATTGATTGAGTTGTTTGGAGCCTATTCAGTTTCAGAGGAGTTGCAGAGCAGATGCATGGAGTTGCATGGCGCTTGTGAAGGTTGCAGGGCGAATGCATGGAGTTGCATGTCGCATGCAAATACAGTCCTTTCTTGTTGAGAGGGAGTGTTGAAGATTGCAACAAGAAATAGTGAAGGAGGCATCCTGAAACATCATTCCTGATCCTAGTTGGAAAGTGATCACCTAAACTAGGTGGGGCCCACACAGGTGATTTTTGTCGCAAAGTCTATTTTTAGACTATGTCTATTTTTAGACATGTCGATCATATTCTATGAGTTTCAGGATGCTATTTGTGGATGGTTGGTCAAGTTGGAAAAATAGATGGACTTCTATTTTTAGACATATTGGGCATAATCTATTTTTAGATTGCCAGTCTAAAAATAGATATGTCGAATATTATTAGCTCTTAATAATATTTGGACTCTAAACATTATCTTATTCTCTTGGAGCATTTCAATTAAGTGCACAGATGTGGCACAGGAGCTGATAGAAGGAATTACACTATTCCTAAGGGTTTTCTGGAGCTAATGCATGCGGACTTCAGTTAGAACTCATGTGATAGATTTTGGTGGAGTTGTAGAAGTAGTTGGTGGAGTTGTGTTCAGTTTAACTCAGTTAGACACAGTTGAGCTAGTTGTATCTAGTCTAACTGATTGATACACTAGTGAGAGTGGTGTGAATTAATTATTAATTAATTCACTAAATTATAACTCATTAATCAACTGAAGAATACATCAGTTAACTACAGTGCATGGCAGTTTCAGTGGAGACCAGTGGAGAGATAGGTGAAAGGGCAAGATAGACTATCTGTTGCGACTATTCGTGATGCATGAATTGCATCTATATATAAATTGGAGTTGCCAATGATAATAACGCAGTAAATTAGAGTGGGATTACATTGAATTGGTCTTTTTAATAAGCTTGGATTGTGTAGTGGAGGCAGGCTAGCAGGTGGCAAAGATCGGTGCATGGATTTGCAAGATTGGGCTTGATTAGTGTATGAAGATTGTATTTTACTGAGGGCTTGTGATGATATTTGTATGAGATTGTCATATGATCTCCATGTTACATAATAATATAGTTGGGGTTTTCAGCTTCAGGCTTTCTCATTAAACAACTGTGTTATGTGTGTTTATATTGCTTCATGTGTTTTGCAATTGTTGATTAAATTTCCGCAAGAATTATAGTGGAAGGATTCTGTATTTTGCAAGAAGATAAATATTGTGAGATCAGGAGAGTCCGGATATATACATGCATATTTTATATAATTTCTACACTTTTCCCCCTTGTAAAGCATCCCTTCCCCTTCATTTTAACCATTTCCCTTTTACTAATATCCCTTCCCCTCAAAGTAACCTTTTCCCCTTCCTAAACCTCTTTACCTAGTTAAAACTCACTCGTTTTACTAATTTCCCTTCTCCTTTATTAATTTAACTCTTCCAATAAACCCACTTATCCTAAGTTTGAAATATTTAAAACATTATTGAGTCCCACTGCTAAATCTCTCTCGACATCATTTTAACAAACCCCAATTCCTAATGTATTTTAACATACCGCCCCATTATGCTATTTATCATATATTTTAATATCATTCCCTCCTCTTTATCTTATTCCCAAATCCCGTTATATATTGCCAAAGTATAATTTATATATTAAAAACCCACTACATATATTCCCCCTATAGTTTAAATCCCCCCGCTGTCATTATTAGCATATTATATTATTTACCCATTTAAATTCATATTTCCTGACTCCTAATTTATATTATTTAACACATTTTACATTAGTACCCGCTATTATATCTCCTTACCACTCTATACTATATACCCCTCCGCATGGAGTTTCCTCGGTCCCACCGATCATAACCCAAACTCAGTTGTCAATCATCCAATCTCTGCCATCGAATCCAATGGTTTCCATTTCATTTCTCAACCCCGATAGTCAAAAGTTTAACGTCAAGGGAGGGTTGCGAAATGGGTGGTTTCGCAACCCTCTTCTCTACTACGTGTCGAGTCTACATCTCATCGCACTCCCATCCCCAAAACCACTAAACCAGTGTTAGCCCTTGTGAAAACCACCATTTCACTACACGATAAACCAATGCAAAAAACTTCGATGCCACTGTAATAAATCCATGCGCCATATAAGAATCCATTTTTCTGTCCATCTTCTTATTTCTACGAAAGGACTTAAAATCCATTTCCTTGCAAACCATAGTTGAAAAAATCATGTTCACCTTATACAGAGCTTTCAAACATGAAAACTCGAATACTTCATTCATTTTCCAACCCGAATTAAACCCCATTGCAGTTCAATTTCGTTTCACATTTTTTCCCATCCTTGGAAGCTACTATCCCTTCTCGGAAAAACTGTGTTGCATTGATTACTGGTTTATTTTTGTAGGTGATCATACAAGACCTAGACAAACAATTTTAATACTAGTTAAAAAACTATTTCTTCTAGATTCTCGAGAATGAATTTGAATGGTTTTTCTCAAACAAAAGATTCCAAGAAATACAACAGAGAAAGGATAATTTACACAATAAACGTTAAAACATAGATAAAAAACACTATTCACCAGCAGCAATGATAAAAGTAAATACAGGTCAAAGGTGGAAGTAAAGAAAAGAGAGAAATATGTTAAATGTAAACAGAGCAATCAAAGTGAAAGGCAGAGAAACAATTAAAAGATCAAAAAAAGAGTTAAAAGGCAATCCAATGAAAGTTGGAGGAAGAAGACAACATAAGAGACAAGACAACATGAGAGAAACAAACAGATAACATCAATCAGAAAAGCAGGAACAACTTTCAGTCAGTTGAAAGGTGTCACTACCTTTTAGCCTCCAGATATTTTATTTCCAGGAATAAATCCTAATTAGTTAAAAATGATATTTTGTATTTAGTTTTGTATAAATACTTCATAATTCAAAGTATTGTGGGCTGAGTGTGGATTGCTAAACATTTCAATAGATGTACTGATCTGAACTAGAGGGTTCTTTGTACCATTTTCAAGTCAGCAAACTGGATTGAGAAAAAAAGAGATTATATTACAAGATTCATGTGTTGGGAAACTTCAGTGAAGTACACTCAATTGTTATTTGTTTTTATCTGAAGTATTCACATACTTTCGTGTTTTCTAAATCTAAATGTATAACAGGAATGTTACTTCAGAATATGTTTAAAAACACTTTGTCTTGAACTGTTATGTCATTTGTATGCTTTCTACTGATATCAAGATTAGGGAAATCTTAATTTCTCCCTAGTTTCGATTGACCTCTATCATTTCCCTCATTATCTGAATTTGAGAACCCTTAATTACTCTCTCATCCCGATTGAAACCATTTACATCATCAAGCCTAAATATCTGAAGTTACTCAACTATCTTTCCCTGTGAACACTTCCCTTTAGAACCTTGATTCTTCTATGACTGCTTGACACATTGGGTCCATTAGCCCAATGGAATTTATACCTACATCTATCCATATAAACCAGTGATTCCACCACCAAACCAAACCCAAAATTAAAACCCGATCAATCTCACATAACTAGCCTGAAATCAACTAAAAACAACAAAGTGAAATCATAAAGAGAGAGCCCTCTCTGAGCATTAGGAAGGCTAGATCCTAAGATTAAAAGTAGGTTTGTGGTTACCTCGGTGAGTTCTTTCTTTAACCTCGAGAAATTACTAAGTGATAACAGGGGGCATAATGTCAAGGAAATGAGCTCGAGCATATAAAATTGTACGTTACTATTAAGAGCTTAGAGGTTTGCATTCCCAACAATGGGTAGAGAGCTAAGTTGTTCATTTCCAAGAATTCACTGTACTAAATATCCAGGAAGAAAATTTTCAAGTATAGCAATACATCGTGGATGAGTGGAACTAATTTAGAAATCATCAGGTGCTTTCCAAGTGTCAAATAGGGTGCTAAAAATAGGCTCCTCCTAGGGCCATCATAATCATTACATGCATAATGTAGCTCTCTTCTACCTTCTAAAAATTGTGTTGGGTCGAGTGTTTGCTGATAAGAACACAACTAGAGAGGAGATTCTTCTGTAACTAGACGAGTTGTAGGTGCTTCTACGATTAAAGGACAACAAACTTGGGAAAATTGATGCCCACCTTAACCTACCCTTCTATCCACTTACTCTCCATGAAGTAATGGGGAGTCCATCCCTGTTGAAGCCTCAACATATCATAAATTTTGAGTGGTTTATATGTCATCTGGTTTTTCACTTTTTAGTCCTAGTTCTTTTTTTTTTTCAATTGAAGAATAGCCTTAGAGGCCATCTATTTCATATAAACTTGTTAGAGTTTTGTCGTATAATCAATAAATTTTTTATTTTGTTCTTGGTGAAATTGAAATTATGTGCCTAGTCTCATTTCCCTATTGAAAGACTAAGATAGATTTCAATGCATTTTGATGCACAATTTTAATTTCAATAAATATAATTTTTACTTAAAAAAAAATAGTCCATATTAATATTAGGAAATTGTATATATATATATATATATATATATATATATATATATATATATATATATATATATATATATATATATATATATATATATATAGGTAATTCAATGTTTTCTATTAATTCATCCCAATATTACATCGTGAGAAGCTCCAAAGAAAAAACCTATAGGCCTCAATCCTGCTATATTTTTTGGCCCAGAGATAAAAATAAAACCACATTACAACGAAACAAATCGAACTATATAATTGTAAACAAATAGCCCAAAAAGACCAAAAAGTTCCAAGAACCTAAAAAAAACTAATTATAATCCTTGACCATGAAGGAAAGTCAGGGCTGGGATGGCTCGCCCATTAACTGGTGGCAGAGGAGGGTAGAAAGCATCATTGACATGAGCTTCCATAAGCTATATTATGCCTTCCAATATCACTAATCATTAATTGATCCTTCTTTTCTTATGACAGAGGGAAGCCAACCTGTTCAACATATGCCACTGGTTTTGTTGTAGGTCATTTAAAAAACCAGTCACCTCATTCCTATCATCATGCTGAATCTGAACTAACTGGTCTAATATCACTAAAATTTGTTGAATTTGTTCATCCAAAGAGTCAAAGGGAGGAGGCATCTATATTCTGCCTAGAGACTGCACCTATGGAGTAACAACCTCTTTTCCTATGTCCTGAATATCTCCATGATGGACTGCCTCGTGGCCCCAGGTCCCACTCTCCATTGGGCACGACCTCTCTGGCGAAGTATGGGGCCGTTATAATCCAAATTTCCCTAATTATCTATAAGATACTCCTCCTAGAGCACTCTCTAGGTTACTTCACCAACCCCGCTCCCACCACACCCAAGGCCAAGCACATAAAGACAAGGTCCAATACCTTGTGAATTACTACCAACACCCAAAATCCAACTAGTTGCGTTGTTGGAGCCCACACCTCTCCCTACCCACATGCAATGTTGAAAAGACGACCTCGTGATGTAGCCAAGACTTTCGCAAGTACCTACTTGTGACAAGATCCTTTGAACCCAAAGAGCCCATCGCTAGATACCCTCTCATCTCCTTGTCAAGAGAAACTCCCGTGACACCCAGAATCAATTCACTAGACCACATAAGTAACAAACCACCCGAGTGAGAAAAAAAAATATAGACACTAGCTTTGCATCATGAGAGACGAAACTTACAAAAGGTCAAATGCTTGGGATGTCTTCCAATTCATATCATCTATCATCCTCCTTCTTCCATAGCCAATCCAGCCAGGAAATTGCAGCACCCCAAGTAGAAGAAGGTCATCTCCTCGAGCCCGGATCCCACACTTTTCCTACTAAAGTTCACCTCTAGTACTAATGATTACGTTGACTCTGGCTTCATCTTCATTGTTGCACCTTGCAACTTGTTCCGTAGGGGTTGGCATCACAAGAATGCAATCCTACAAACAAAAGCACCCAAAGTCTCTCAACACCACCAATCCCATAACCTCCCACAAACCACAATACCCAGACCTAAACGCTCACACAAATTTAACTCTCATAGTTTCCAGAGCCTTGAACGTACATTTGGCAAGGGAGGCATGTCTGACACACTCCATTAAGTTGAGTATCACATGGGCGAGAGTGATGAGGCCCCTGCCGAGTCCTCTCTGTTGACACTTGTCATCCCATCGAAGAGGAAATTAAATATAAATACACACGCTTACTTCATATTATATATAAAAAATTTAAAATAAAATCTCCAAATTTTTAAATATTACTTCTATATAAGATTACATACAATAACTATATTTCTAATTGAAACCTTCTTATTCAAAATTATTTTATGTTCTGCTATAAATATTTTTTTACTATTTTTATTTTATTTTATTGATAAAAACATTTTTAAAACATATACAAAATTAATAAAAAATAATTATATTAAAAATTTTAAAATATTAAAATGAAGTGATAAATTAAATAAAAATTAGTTATATAACATTTTCCATCGAACGTGTAAATAACAAAAGTAACGTTAATTTTTTTAAATTGTAAAAAATATATAAATTAACAAATTATAAAAAATATTTAATATGATAAAATTTAAAATTTTAATATAAAAGATTTTATAATATAATTTAAAATTAATTAATTAGAAAATAATAATTAAAAATTATTTAGAAAAAAATAAAAATAAAAAAATAAAAACATAATGAAAAGTTTTTGAAAATAAATTTTAAGAAATAATGAAAGAGACTAATTTTACAACTGAAAAGTGTCAAAAACAAAAGCGAAAATTTTAAAAGATAAAAGGCAATGCCTTTGTCGCGGGCCCCACATCCCTCACGTCCCCGACTAAGTCGCGGCGACCAAGGAATGCCTTTTTAAAATTAATGCTTACCGAATAAATTCTTTTTAATTAATGTTTTTTTAGCTTGGTTTTCTATGGGGTATTTTTGCAAAATTGTTTTAAACATTGATGTTTTTATGATTTTTCCTTTCCAACTTAATTAAGTTACCTCGTTTGTCATTGGATTACTAGACGAAGACAACTCTCTTTGTTATTGGTGATTCTATTGGCAAGCTTTGATACATTGATTCGGGTTGCATGGTTGCCATGGACAACTTAGTGGATGTCAATTTCGTTGGTGGCTTTTTGGGTAATATTGACTTGGTATGGGATCGGTTGAGGCATCGACAACGAGTGGATTATTGGGGGTTTTCATTTCGTAATCTCCTGTGTCACCAAACATGTTATATGATGAAAATATGCCTATTACCATTTAGTTTTGCTTTAACTGTGTATTAATTATTTTAACTAAAACTTTATATTTTTTATTCATAGTTTAACATTTAAAATTTAATTTTTGTTTTTATTATTATTATTTAAATTTATTTATTTGTGACGCGATTGATAGAAGTCTTCTTATAAGTTTTTTAGTAATTTCTATTTCATTAGTTACTAATTTTTAATTTTTTATTCTTTATATATATATATATATATATATATGATGATGATGATGATGGTGGTTACCGTCCACTAAGACCAATGCGGTCTATCGGACCTAAAGAGAGGAGAAAGAAACTAAGTTTGATTCTTCAAAATCTTGTTTCTATGGTCAAAGAGAAGGGAAATAAGCACTCCAAGATCGCTATAGGTGGGTTGACTTAATAGGTTAAGAAGATTGGAAGTGTCGCAGATGTTAGGAAATTGAGAGCGGATGTGAGTAAGAGTCGGGTAGTCTAAAAGGAAGTGTTTTTCATCTTCCACCTGCTTAGAATCGCAAATATGGCAGATTTTATCTTTCCAAAGAGTCTTGGGAATAGACCACCACCCGGTCTCACTCCGAAGCTCATGGGAATTAGTTCTTATCCTAGTGATGTTCAATTTTTTATTAGTGTTGGACAACATAGAGAGATAATTCTGATTATCAAGGGTGGGGTTGATCACCTCCTTATAGTATCTTAGCTTCCTTTTACCCTCCAGCTCCTGGTTCTCCCACAACTTGTCCTTAAACTTGGAGGTAATAGTATTTTTGACATTATATGTGCTTCCCATATTGAGCTCCTCCTTAATTCCCTAATGGTTGAGCCAAGATTGGAAATCCTTATGCCACCCGCGTTGGAGGCGAAGGTGGGGGTTTTGACTAGAGTTAGTAGCAATTTTTTGGAGCCTTTTCGATTCCATGTTGTAAAGCTTCTTCTTATACATCAAATATCTAAACATAGTCGTTCTTTCAATGGGGGACAAACCAGATTCGATCAAAAGGATAGGATAGGGAGTATTCCCCTTGATCTTAATGTTGTAGGCTATGCATTTATTTTGAATAATCTCAATCTTCCTCCATGACTCTCTGGATATACTGCAACCCCAAATTTCACAACGGTATAAGACAACAGGGGTGACAGGGTCTCAAAGAGGAACCTCTTTTTAATACAAATTTAAATATCGACCAACTTATAATTGTTTTCAAGCTCATAATAGGCTTTCCAGCTCGAAATAATCTTTTTCTCGATGCTATAATTCCAGTTGAGTTGATGAGAGAAGTCAATGCCCAAATATTTATAAGAAGAAACCTTCTCTAAGCACTGGCTATTATACATGAAACTACCATGGGTGATCCTTTTGGATCTAATGATAATGACTTTAGTCTTATCGGTGTTAACTGTCATACCCATCTTGGAGCAGTAGTCATGAATAATATGGAGTTGTTTGTCAAGGTCATCATGGATTTTTGCAAGAAGAACGATATCATCGGCATAGAGGAGAAGAGTAATGAGAACACCAGCAAGCTCGATGCCCTTACATCCCGCGGATCCTATACACTCCTCTAGATTATCGATGTATATGCCAAAAAGGGTAGGGGATAGGGGACACCCTTGCTTAACTCTAATATTGCAATTAATGTCTTTAGACCACCCCTCGTTGGTCTTAAGCTTGGAAATGATGGTCTTGTAGAGACGGATCACAACAATCCTTAGCTCAGGAGGGACCATGATCTCTTTAAGTCTCCCCCAAAGTTTATATCGAGGAACAGTGTCGAAAGCTTTTCTAAATTCCACAAAGCAACATAAGAGATCTTCTTTACTATTGCGACATTATTCCACAATGATTCTGAGAGTGGCAAGATGGTCAATAGTCGAGTGATTTCTCCTAAAACCAGCTTGTCCTATACCTCTTTTCCCTAGCTTTCAAGCCAAAGGCTAAGCTTCTTTTCCAAAATGAGCCCATAAAGCTTGGCCAGAATATGGCTAATCACAATGATCGTGTAGTTAGATGGAACACTCTTTTCCCCATTTTTAAATATAGGCACAATAGGCTTTATGTCCAAAGCCGAGGGAAGCCATGCGTTACAGCCAAATTGAGATGCTTGTGGAGATAAGGAATGAGGATAGATCTTCCCATTTTAAGGATCTCAACTTGGTATCCTTCAATATTCTTAGCTTTCCCATTAGTGAGCTTATTAATACCAGACTCAATGTCGTCAAGAGAGAATACATCCTCCTTAATTGGAGTGATTAAGGTTGTACCCATAGAGTCCGGAGAGTCATACAACTTCTTAAGATAGTTGTCCCAGTTTTCTAAGAGGATAGAATGGTTATCTTTTGTTTTACGGATAAGAACATTCCACCAAATTTTTTTTGGCCGCGACTTTAGAAAGGTGGACAAGATAATCATGCCTTTTATTAATATATGATCTTCTCTTCCTCTTGATGATATTTTAGTATATATCGATATCCTGCAACTTAATGATTTCATTAGGTGTGTCTCTGATCACTTTCCTGACAATTTTGCAATCTTTGTCATACCATGGATTGGAAGTTCTATTAAATTGCTTAAATGAAATCTCATTAGAAAAGTTGCTAATCACATTGGGAAGGATAGTAGTGAAATGGTAATAAATTTGATCAATGTTATTATTATAATTCATGGAGCCTAAATCCCTCTCTAAGTCCCTTAAGAAGAGGTCGGCTTTACTTCTATTGAAGCGAATGTGTCTTTGCTTTCATTGGTCTCCTGCATGGGGGTGGTATGCATAGCAAGATTGAGGGATAGAGACAGAAGTCTGTGATCAGAGTCAGGCTCAAATCCTTTAAGCAGCGTAAAGTTTGTAATACGATTGAGGACGAGGATGTCAGAAATCACATAATCCACTACACTGCTACCCAGCACATGGAAACATGTCATCTGATCGGAGAGGGGCCACTTGTTAATACCATTACAAATAATTAGGTCTCGGGAACTGCAAAGTTTGAGGAGCTCGATGTCGAATAAGTTCTCGATAATCTCTTCATATTTTCTCATATATATATATATATATATATATATATATATATATATATATATATATCAAAGTTTATATATACTAATATAAACAATATTAGTTAATCATATTTCTTAATTTTTTGTAATGACATTCAACAATACTACATTTTATTAGTCATTTTATATTTGTGATGAAATATTTGTCTTTATTATTTTTTATTTTAATTAAGCTATATTTAAGCTAAGTGGGAGGTACTAACTACTTTGTAGCGCTTATTTTTCTTTCAAATTCATAACTTCTAACATTAAAATTAAAGATTAGGCTATTTTTGCAAAATTATTTTAAATCATTCTATCTTTATGATTATTTTTTCAAAGATAATTGTTAGTTTTTCATTTCTAATTAATTAGAAACAATATAGTTAATATTATGTTATGTTTATAGGTATAGTCTATTTTAGCCTCTAGGGTTAGCTTAATTGGTTGAGTCATAGTTGTTATAGCACCTTTGATATTGAGAGGTGATGGGTTATATTCTCTTGACACTCACGATCAAACTTAGTGGTTGAGCGAGTAGAAAGTGTGGACATGCTTGGTACAAATAATCAATGGATGTAGCAGTCACCGATCTCTGAAGTCTATGAACCACATAGAAAAAAATGTGCGGTTTATTTTAGAATAAGGCTTCCAAACTTTCAATTCTTTAAAAAATAAAAAAATATGAATGGTCTAATTTAATAGATGAAATGGAAATTATTTTAACCCCCATCAGGCTATAGATAGCCTATGGGACAAACCATCTCACTATCTGATTTATGTGTTCAATGTTTTTCTTATGCAATGTGACAATGAGCGCTCCTTCTCAACACTCCCCTTGCTAAATAAATTATCCTAAGAGCTAGCAAATATTTGCATGATTGTCCCTGTTGTCTTTGAATTTCTTACATTTTAAAATGAAATTCTTTTTTGTTTCCACTTTTCCGTAAGTGCAAAAAATACACTCTTTTTCCCCAAACTTCTTTTGTTCTTTTCCAATGCCTTGTTTCACAATGGAGTTTATGAGAGTTAGTTCTCAAGTGAGCAATACGAATTTTGGCTCTCCATGAAATATTTTCCCCAATGTATGTTTTTTTATGATGATTACGAGTGGGATTAAATTCTTCACTATAGTACTTTCTCTTTCTTCCTAACTCTTTATTTTAAGTAGCCTTGTGGAACTTATCCAGAACAAAAACATTCATCTCTTTACTATTTGTGGGGCACATGTTCAAGTAAATACCCCATTTACTAAACCATTTGTTATTTTTCCATCCAAGTCTTCTTCTTTTTTGCACAATATGTCATTTAAGATGACCTTAAGCCATCTTCCCTCATCCATTTGCTCAAATTTTTTATATACCTTATGGGTAACACCATGGAAATTGCTTCAATAGAAGTAGCACCATTATTTTGTTTTAACAATGTAAGAATATTTTGTCTTTCCATTCTTTAAAAATTATGAAGTGTTTAAATTTAATAATGGGAGAATATTCTGTGTCTTTCCATTCATGCTAGTCTAGTAAACATTGATCTTAACATTTAAGCTTATATTTAAAGAAATGAAAGAAGATTGTTTTAGAAGAGGTCTTAGTCGTTGTCTTTATACAACATGATTTGCTAATTAAACAAGAGTATTTTGATGTGAATTGGAAATTCTAAGAATATTCTGAAATCTGACTTATATGAACAAAATTAATTATTAACTTATGTCCATAGATATTCTGCAAGCGACTTAATCTCGGGAACATTGGTCTAATTTGAACAACGCCATGTTGGGATCCTTGAGGATGTGGCTGAGAATGATGCCAACCGATTTGTGTGAAGGCTTCCCATAGAACGGATGCTTTATGCGCCTTAGCCAAGATCCCCTCGGCCTATCTCCGGTCACATCGAAGTCGATCAAGGAGAGCCACAGCTATTGATCAAGGCCTTAAGCCCTCTGGTTACAACTCCATTGAAGCGCTCTAGGTTATCTGAATATTCGTTTAAATTCATCAAACACGTCGAGAATACCCCCAGTTGAATCTTCATCTTGCAGGGCTGAAGAGGATGGCTCTTTTATACGTGGAACATTTACTAATCAGGGACTTTATGGAGTTTGGCCTTCTGTAAAAGCACTGGAATCGTGGATGTAATGTCACTGGTCCCTCACATGCAAAGGCTTGAATTTCGATTTACAAGATAAAGTTCAACCTTAGTCTTAGCATGAGCAGGTTGCCTCATCTTATTAGTCCCGGCCCATTCAGGGCTGCAGGACTTATGTAATAGTTTTCAGCTTAGTTGTTTTATTAGTCCGGGCACAAGAACTAAGAACTAAGTTATTTATTATTATTATTACTTAAAATTTACAATTAAGTATAATAAATTTATTATTATTATCCAATTTTAAGATTGGCTAGACACTAAATTGGTGTATGAGATTTCTATCTCTTCTAATTTTGAAATATAATTTCTTTAAAGGAAACACGTACTCTTAACTATTAAGCAGCCCACTCAAATTATAATAGTTAAGAATATCTCATTATTTCATTAATCCCGCACAAAAACCAAACTATTTATTATAATTAAAAATACTTCATTTTTATGTGGACATAAAATCCTTCATAAAATCCTTTGAAGAAATAAGTAATTAGATTGAGAGATATGCCGGAAAATCATAATCGAAGATGGAATTGTTCCACTCCATGACATGTTTATGTAGAAGTAAATCTTGAAAAGGTTCTTCGGCTATCAAAATACATATAAAAAACAAGAATAACAAGTCCTTTGATAAAGAATAACAAGTCCTTTATACAATCATTGCATTACGAATAATCCTCGTTCAAATGTGATGACTACCGTAAATATTTAGATTTTAGTTAAAAAGTATCTGAAATATCTTCCCCACGTAACCTTTTAAAGTTCAAAAGACAAATCACTCTCTGAATGAGACAAGTCACTCTCTACCTCATAAATGAGGGAATACCATATTCAATTCATAACGACTTTGCAACCTTCAAGTCACTTTCTACCCCATAAATGAGGGAATATCATATTCAATTCATAACAACTTTGCAACCTTCAAGAATCTTGAAGATCATAAAAACTTTGCAACCATCAAGAATCTTGAAGATCATAAAAGCTTTGCAACCATCAAGAATCTTGGAGATCATAAAAGCTTTGCAATCATCAAGAATCTTCGAGAGGTGAAAGTGCCCATTCCAAAATAATAAATCTCAATGAAAGCAAAACTCCCCTAGTCCGTCAAGAAGGAGTTGGATTTACGGTTCATAAAAATGACTTATGGAATTTGTGTAGCCTAATGGAAACCATTGATCCTAGAAACCATCAAGGAGAGAAAAAAATTAATCATGATCCTTTGACACCATTCAAGAGGTCGATCAAGAGTTCGATGCTCTAAGAGGAGCCGTGCAATGAAGTCACTCACAACATATAGACATAGCAGTAATATTTTCAAAAAGAGATCGAGTGAGAACTCTAAGGCCCCTCATTTGGGAAAAAAAAGTGATGCTATGAGGAGCTCCAACCTTAGATGACTTTATTGAATACAGTGGATGTTGTCCATATCTGGAAACATTAACTGAATATGTTATTTTTGTGATGAGAAGTTGGAGATCCTAGCAACATAGTGAGACAATGAAACTGAAAGAAACATTGCATTGGGAATATAGTGAGACAATGAAACTAAAAGAAACATTGCATTGGGAATATAAGTCATATTAAGTATATCCTCAATCTAATTTTTATAAGTAATTTATTTTAAAATTATTGTAGTATTTTTTATTTTTATTTTTTGTTAGGTAATTAAATTGGTAAGAATTTACTCATATTAAAGTTTTGACAAATATATAAGTTATGTTGGAAAAAAGCATTGTAACAATTGAAATCTTCTCCTTTCCACACAGAAAAGGGAATCACTAAATATTAATGTAATCATAAAAATGTTATTATATTTTGTTGTGGTAAATTGAATGCCATAGATATTGATTTTATTTAATATATCTATTTCAAGTTTTAAAAATAATTAGTGAAAAAATTATTTTGTTATTTTTTCTTCTTCTTTTGAAGGTGGAAAATTTTATCATAACTCAATTGTCAACTTGTAATGAGGATTATAATAAACATAATTATTAATTATTAATAATTAATAACTAGTGAAAATACACATCCTAATGGAAAAACATGACTTCAGTGAAAACTTTAGAGAAAGATGCACCCATTGTAATTCTATCATTCCATATTTTATTCAATACAATATTTTAATCCAAATGAATTCTCTTATGTTATTCCATTTATTTTGGATTTCATGATGTGGACTAGATTGGTTCATTTCATTTGGTATGAGACCCATCGTGATTAGGCTTTTTGCTATATAAATATTCATAGTTTTCTATAACTGTAGTATTTTACCACCATTGGTTTTTAGCCATTAAAAAAATATAAAATTGTAATTTTGATGAAGAAATATTATTCTACCACCAAACACACTAGGCTCAACATTTGAAAAGGTTCCATTTGAGAGGAAAAGGAATAAAAATAAAAACCTAATTGGTGTAGACCGAATACAATTGGATAATTTTATTTATGTTAGGGAACTAATGAGTATTTTTGTCAGTAAATTGAGAGATTCATTACTTCAAGTAGTCACCATTTTTTTCAAATTAATCACTATTATCTCAAAAAACATTGACAAAAAGAAAAAAAACCCTTATTCCTTTAAAGTTGAAAATTCCATTGCAAATTAAAGACAAACCATCAACTACTTCACAAAATTGATGAAAATTCACAAATTATTATCCTAAAATTAAAACAAACATAAGATAAATAAACAAAAAATTTGTTGTATATTTAACAAAGAAAAAAAAGTCATGAATATAGCCAATAATCTTTGTGAAATCATGACAAATGTGGTTCAATCTAAGTACTCAACATGAAATGTGCACCATAAACAATTGATGTAGAAGGGTGCCAAACCCTAAAATACTTCAAAAAAATATTTTGAACGCCATAAAGAAGAATCCACTATGAGGTAGATGGATAACATCGCTTTTCCAAAAAAGTACCCACTATTTTTTTTTTTGTCAAATTCATATCTAAACTAGTTGTTGTCCATTAAGGAAAAATGGTTTAGGGTCTTATCATCCACAATATTCAATCTGGAATTCAATGGTTGCAAACATTAAACTGAAGAAGGCTCAATGAATAAGTGACAACTAGTCAATACATGTTAAAGGTTAAAGTTTTAAGTGTATTAAAATTTAAAGGCATCGAAGGTGTCAATTCCTATTTAATAAAGTATTCAAATCATAATTAGGTTTATAGCAATGTTGATCCCTCAAATTATTTTTAGTATTAGAGATAACATAAAATGGTAATATTCCTTATTTGTTTTTAAAAAGGTGGTATTCCTCTGATTTATAAGAAACAAAATGACATCCCTTAGATAGGACTAGACTTATTTAACAACAAAATTCTTTAAATGAGACTAGACTTGGAAAAACTGAATATTGACAATATTTTTTATAATATAGATTTCAATAAGATGAGAAATGACACATTCATAAGATATTATTTTCAAAATAATAAAATCAAAGTATGACATATAATTCAATTAGATGAAAGGAAATGAACCACATTTGTAGAGAACTTAAAATGATTTTCCATTTAGCTCATAAAATATTAAAGGAGAGGCACATTTAAAATATGATGCTTTAAACTCAGAATAAAATGTTGCATTGGTTATCAGCGCTTGCGAGTTATGTGTGAAGCATTACAAAAAATTATTAAGTAAAATGTCTCTAAAAGTTCATAATATTTGAAAAAAGCATAACAGAATGGGATGGGGCTCTTATGGACCATATATGTAGATGGAGAAGACTTGGATGAAAAGAGGAAAATACAGTTATGAATCGGCCTTGAACACTCAAATGACTTTGTAATGCAAGGTTCAATGATTACTAACTTAGAAGATAGAAATAAATTATTTTTGAGAGACTTTATTCACTTACTCTTTGGAAAAAAGTATTACTCGCAAGTTTCTTAAAGCTTCTTTTTTAATGCTAAATTTTTGAAGAACCTTAATAATTGTAACATCTCCTTCAATCTTAGGAGCAATCGGTTAACTTTTGCATTGGATCCTTGAGTCATGGTTCAACGTATTCTCATGACGATACTATAAATATTTCATGCTTGACTTAAGAGGTTTATAACTCATCCTCAATTACTTTTAACTAAAATATAATATAAGGGATAATAATTTCTTGGTGTTCAATTTTATTAATGAAGCTAGAACACTTTTTCATTCAATTTCCCCTTTAGAGAAGTCATTAATAATATTAAAATAACTTTCCCAAGATATTTTAAGCGTATCTAACCATTCTTAGACACAATCTCCAGTCAATACAATAGAATATACTATATTAGGTGGGACATCTAATTCTTTAACTATTGTGTAGGTAAATCCTCTCTGCGGACAGAGACGATTCTTGTAGCCCTAGAGTGGGTCTAGCAACAAGGGAACAAACTAATTTGTAGGTTCCTAGTTAACAAATGAAATAGGTTGGGGTAGATTATCCTACCTGGAGTCCAATGCGATTGTCGCAACTGTAGTAGTGACGACTTCTTGATCTTTGTCCTGACAAGTCACAGTCCTTCGACAATGGCACTCGTATTCCTGCACAAAGATCAAAGGAAAAGAGTAGCATACAAGACAATAATCACATTGATAACTATCTAATCAGTCAAGGAGGATTAAACATATTGCGCAAAATAAACCATATTAACACAAGATGGGAATCGAACAATAGTCATGTATATATAAATAGAAGAAAGAGATTACAACCAGAGCCTTGACGTCACAACCACCTTCAACGGCTTCAATCGAAGTGCGTCTCGAAGGATCATCGAGAAATTGGGACGAGGCGATGAAACAAGCCTAAGCTCTCTCTCGACAAAGGTCACTTTCTGCTCTATCTCACCAACAAGACGTTCAACAATTCTCTTCAGCTATTCGGCTATAATTGTTCAGCTATTGTATCAATGGGAGATAGATTTATTTATAGAGGGAGAGGAGGAGGTTGGGATCCCTACAATGGTGGAAGGGAGGCCTTATCTTTTGGGATGTTTCCCTAAAATGTGGAAACAAGAGGCCAAAGGACGGTGGTTGTGGTTATTCAACCAAACCACCCAGGCTGATTCGCCCACGAAGTTGTTAGCATAGAAACATTGTCTCTATTTTTAAAAAAACATTCCAAAAACAGCTTGGTGCGGGTAGCTCATTGGGACAGAGCGCCAATGGGCATGGGGCCCAGTGTTAATATTCCTCATTGGCGCGAGGGAATAACGGTCTACTAGCACCAACCCAAAAACATGTGTTTCTGATGGTCTTCTCAAGGAATTGTCAACAGAAGGAATGTTATCCTCATGGAAAGGGATGCAATGATGGTATTTTCAAGGCATGACACTTCTTATTAGTCACATAAATGATCCTCTAATGTGTGAGGAGGGAATTGCAGGGACGGTGACAAAATGTTGTGTATTATATGCCCCCTAAAGCATGAGGTCCAGGAGAGAGGGAGGGGTGAAATTCTTTATGAGAATGCGTTTGAACAAAACAACATTTTTGGAAGACCTACAAGTATAAATAGAACCGATATCTCTGATACATGAACATGTGGCATGGGCACAACCATCCATAATAGAGTACATAAAAAACTGAGATCCGAGGTATAGACGCAGCCATCCAGCAGTAAGGATCAATCAAATATACTCAGATATGGTTGCAACCATCCAATCAAAAAGAGTCATGGATAAATTCATGATAAACCACAATATCCCATAGCCTAGATCTTATCAGACAAAACCCAGGGTCTTGCACTCCATCCCGACCTGAATATGTACAAATTATAGCATGCGAATATGTGAGCTAAAGTCGAACATGCAAGAAAGTCACCTAACTACCAACCAATGATGAAAACTACTAACAGGCACGAGAGAAACCACCAATAATGATAATGGCTCTCAAGGTAAAATAGGTACAATCCTCGGAACGTGAACAATGATTTGGCGTCGAAATCGTGTAGAATCACTTGATCGAAGGCCAATGATATGGACCTATTGTCGAATGCGAAGAACTTTCCATTGAGGTATGCAAGCTCCAAGGTACCGGAAAGGAGTCTCTAGGTCAACTTCTTGGATAATGAGCTGAAGTCGATAGGAAGTGACGCAGTCGAAGGAGGGCCATAATTTTTCCCACATCATCGACACGAGATAGAGGAACATGATGATAGTGGATCACGACTAGACAAAGGATCAGAGGGAGGTCAAAAGTTGCAAAGGAAAACTTCTCTTGAACATATCAGCAACACGACTGTGGATTTGGTAGTATTTGACATCAAGGGATCTAAGGTCATGATGACATGGCAAAGAGAAAATGAGAGGTCAAAAGAGATTACCCAAACCCATGAAGGAAAAAATGGCGAAATGAGATGTCCTCAACCCGACATGAATGCAAATGAGTGTCATGTTAAAGAGCGACATACTGCCGACACGGCTGAGGACTGGTTCCATTTTCCCCCACAATTTCTGGCGAGTACCCCAATTATTTTTGAAAAACAAGCTTGAAGGGGATAACATATGCTTGTGATGTAAGATTTCCCTTTGGAAAAATCCATCCAAGTACATTTTACGAGCCCTAGGAAGGAGGAACTCGGTTAACATCATGGTGACGATGTCCGATGTCATCAGGGTTTAATGAGTCTGACAAAGGAAGAACTTGACATCTTTTCATATTTAGAGAGTTTGAAAAGAAGTGGAAAATAAAACTCCAGCAGGTCCCTTTTCGTAAGTAGTCCCTCAGATCTGAAAAGGTAGAAAACAATATCTGAGAGAACCTCTTAGTCACGATAGGCTAAGGTATGCCTTTTTCATAAATAATATATCCCAGCCCAAAAAGGGGGTAAACTTATATTGGGTATATATCATTTCGCAGCCATTTAACGAGTTCAAAACGACAAGAGTCTCGGCAATATTTTCAGTTCTGGAGAGTTAGAAAGAGCTAAAACATGACTCCAATTGTGACTTTTTTCGTGTTTTTACCGAGTCTGAAAAAGTATAAAATACGACTCATTACTTCATCACCCTTACGTTAAAAACCTGTCACTGTACAAGAGACGCACGTAAAAACCATTTCTCGAAAAATCATAGTGAAATAATCGAAAAATATTCCTTAAAACCTAATTATGGTTTCAAAAAGTTATAAAATGCCAAAAATGGTAAAAAATGATTACTTTTCCCTTTTCCCTCTTGTGGAGCAATAGTTACCCTTTTTACACTATGATTTTGTGGTGGCGACAATAGACGATCTGGAAGACCAATCTCAAATCCGTCAGTTCCAGGTAAGAGCTGACATCCTTCCCTGCATTTTGATTCCTTTTTTGTTACCTGCAACACAATTTTATGTGTCTATGGGGGAATTTGGAAAAAAATAGGGCACGGCAGTTGGCTCAAGTATCGGGCACGGACTCATGCCAATCGCCCAAAATTATGAACTAGGGCGTGCCAATCACAGCGCGCAATTTTAGCTTAAAAATGCAAGCAAATAGTCCCATTTTAACCAAAAAAAAGCTTTGAATTCAGCTAATAACAATCATATGAATGTTTTTGTAGGAATAAATTTGCAAAATGGTGATCGAATGGAAATAACAAGAACATAGTGAAGAGGACGAACTTGCCATGGAAAACGAAAGATGCATGGAAGCTCTTAGAGATTGTGGGCTCAAGAAATTCTTCATGACACCATGCCTCAGAGCTCAACCAGAGTTGCTACAATACTTGATCAGTGTCTGGGCCACTGATCAGGAAAAGTTCATCATTCATGATCAGGAACTCGAGATCGAAGTTTCATATGTTTTTCATCACAGGGCTATCACAGAGGGGGGTAGTACCAATCCTGACCGACACCTGGCCCACAATGGAGAACATGAGTATGGTGATTGACAGGGCATGTATAGGGGCAATGAAAGGATTGGGAAGTGGAAAATTGGGTATCTAGACTATTCCAGACTTGGAACTAAAGGTAGTGCTCCACACCATCACACAAGCTGTAGGATCGCAAGCACCACACGAAGTGACAAAGACACAATTACTTCTTGCTGTAGACTTCCTGACACTGATCCTCTACAACTAGGAAGAGGGAATGACAATAAACATGAAACATTAACTGAAAAAGTGCAAGAAAACAAAGCTGGAGCAGTAAGGTTACAGGTCCATTCTGGTATCGTTGATCTTGGAATGACTACCAATCTTTCAAAGTCAAGAGGTTATAGTCCCGACACCACTAGCTCAGGAGCCACGGATGGTCTGTTGGCTAGCTCTTATGCCTAGGTCAGGGGGCGATCAACAGATGTCCTGGAGACCAGAGTTCTTTGAGTGGCTCCGCCGACAGCTGATCATCATGGAGGATTGGCCCTACTCTAGCACAGATTTTACTGGTGATGCAGATCTCCCACTCCCAGAAGGAGAGGATTGGGATGAAGTACTCGGTAAGACTCATTTTTTATTTTCATGAGTATTATGATTTATTTTTGGTTATGCATGTTATGAAATTGAATCTATGTATGCATATGTTGGCCTAGAGAGATCTAAAGGTATGTCCCCGATAGCGAGGCAAATTTCTCGCAACTTTGATGCTGCCCCTCATGGTGAGGGAGGCGAGGAAGAGGAAATAATACATAATTTGAAGAGTATCTCCCGTGGCATCCTGAACTATACACAATTTGATGATGTTCCTCATGCATACCAGAGACACATTACAGGGGTGTCAAACCGAGTTCACTGCTTGCTGAGGCAACTTGTACAGGAAGTGACATGCTATCATGAGCGTCATGACGAGTAGACACCTAGGTTTTATTTCCACATATTTTTGAGAGACATGATGTCTCAGGATGTAACTGAAACACACATATTTTTTATGATGCACACTGATGCAAACATCTAATATATATATATATATATATCCATCTATTTCTATGACTATGATGATGATTTACAACATTAAATGTGTATTTAATACAATATTAGCCACTGTATCAGTTAATGCATTCATTCGCCTAGCAATATGTTGATATGAAAGGGTTTCCAGCAAATGTGTATCTAATCAAAATGTCTTTCCAGCAAACGAACATGTAAATACAACATTAAGATGAAAGGGTTTCTAACTGAATAATTTCCATTAAGTTGAATAACAATAAGCTATGAGTCTAGATTTACAACCAATGCTCGAGGGTAATCACCTCAGTTAATAGTGCAATGACAACACTATACTCAGCGGCATTGTTTGTATATTGTCCTAGAAAAATACCTTAAAGATCTATCAACTCACCAGCAGGATCATAAATCACCCAGTCTGCTGAAGACAGATTATGGGTACTGTAGGAAGCACCATCTATGAAACTGACATAAGGGGTAATAGACATCTGCACAATAAGAAATGACCCAATAAGCAGGAAAACGCTTGCAAAGCAGACCAAGCCAAAAATGTACAAAAATGAAAAGAACACCTATGTACACAAAACATGCATGAATGACTCATGCATAATATTTTTTTAAGATACAACACATTTCTGGGCTGATCTAGAGGATGACCTTCGTAATCAATAAGCTCATAGGCCCCATTCCACAAAACACATTTAACAATGTAGGGTTCATTCCACATGGGTTGAAATTTTCCTGCCCCCAGCTTCTCGTGAGCTTGGCCATACAGGAGGACGAGGTCTCCTTCTATGAAGGAGAGAGGGGAAACCGATTGGTCAAAATGAGCTTTGACCTGGATTTTCTGTGCTTCGATGACTAGAGAAGCAAAGTGACGAGTTTCATCTAGCCTTTCTAAGTAAAGAAGACGCTCTTCTTCTGGTGAAGTATTTGACAGCAATTCAACAACCAACTTGAGAGAAGGTATCTCACACTCAATCAGAAGGGTAGCTTCTAGACCATAAAAAAGCTAAAATGGACTGAATCTGGTTGCATCCTTAACTGAGGTTCAGTATGCCCAGAGAGCTTTAAATAAAATGAGATGCCATTTTGATTTTTGCATCCTAATCGTACGTTGAATCATGGTGACAAGAAATTTATTCACAGCTTCAACCTAGCCATTGGCCTGAGGATAGTATGGCATTTAGTTGTCGTGATGCAGGCCTAACTTGGAAGTCAACTCCGCCACCATATAATGCTGAAAATGGGAACCATGATCGGTAACAATGGCTTGAGGGACACCAAACCTAGAAATGATGTGATTGAATATGAACTGAGCTGTTGTCTTACCATCAGCTATAAGTGTAGGCATTGCTTCGGCCCATTTGGTGAATTAGTGCATGAATATGATGATATAAGCATGCCCCTCGGCCAAGTCAGGGTTACACGTTATAAAATTGATGCCCCACTTCACAAAGGGACCAACAGTAATGACAGGGTGGAGATGGGAAGGTGGTGCATGCATCTTGCACTGATAGATCTAGCAGTCATGGCATTTATGAATAGTGATAATGTAGTCCTTGAAGATGGTGGGCCAGAAATACCCAGCACGAATAATTTTCTGTGCAGTGGCATAACCAGACATGTGACCACCACAGGTGCCACTATGACAGTCATTCAGGGATTTCTCAGCCTCCTCGAGAGTCAAACACCGGCGGAGAATGGAATCAACTTCAATGTGATAGAGTGTATCTCTGACTATACGATAAGGTTGCGATTGATGATGAATGCGTCAGCGAGCATCCTTTGTCAATTCAGATATAAAGGTAGAAGTATGAAGATATATGATGATATCACCATACCAAGGATTGAGGGTGATGATTAGAAAAAGTGTATCGTATGGAATGCATTCCTTAGAACTAGAAGGAGCAGATTCAGAAGGGAGAGAGCAGATAAGATTGGAAAATACTAATGATTTCTTCGACTTGGCAGTGGTGAAATCCAAATTGAACTCTTGGAGGATGACAATCCACTTCGAGTACTTGCCCCCCAGCAATTGACGAGATAATATGTAGGTCATAAGGTTGCAGTCAGAAATCACAGTCACTGTATGCAACAGAATTTAGTGATGAAAACATTGAATTGCTTGAACAACAACCAATGCCAAATTCTCGACATGTGCATATCACATTTTAGTATCAAGAAGGTTATGAGATAGGTAGTGAATAACATGTTCATCACCGGCATCATCATCTTCTACCAAAACCATGTCAATCATGCTGAAAGTGGTAGCCAAATAGAGGGAATAATCGCGATGATAATTTCGAGGACGCAATAGAGGAGCGTTGACAAGAAATGTCTTCAGCGCATCGAAAGACTTCTGAGCGATCTCATGCCAAAGGAATGAGATGCCCTGCTTTAGTAATCACGTGAATCCTTTAGCCACTTCGGCATGGTTAGGTATAAAACGGCGTAAGAATTTAGCCTTCCACTGTAGACTCTACAACTGATGTAATGAGGAAGGAGAGAGGAGATTAATGATAGCCTCAACTTTTAGCAGATCAAGGCGAATTCCATCTTTGGAAATGATAAACCCTAAGAGTCTACCGGAGTCAATGCAGAAGACGCACTTATGTGGATTCAACTGGATGTTATAGCGTCGATAGCGAAGAAAAATCTAACGGAGATGGTCAGGGTGGTCTTTACGCTTAGCTAAATGAGCCGGAAGATCATCCAAGTAAGGTTGAACGATGTGTTTAATATCGTGGAAAGCATACGACATCGCTCGTTGAAATATAGCCCCAGCATTTTTCAAACCGAAAGGGAGCTTTTTGTATGCAAAAGTACCCCAGGGACAGATAAAGGCAGTATTTTGTTGATGAGTCGGGAGAATGTTAATCTGGTTGTAGCTAGAAAAACTATCCATAAGGGAAAAAATCTCACTCACCGCGCAGTCATCAATGATTTTATCAATAAGGGAGTAGGATAATTATCCTTAGGGCAGGCCCAGTTAATGTCACGATAATCAACACAAATCCGAATGGTGCCCTGTTTCTTATCTACAGGTACAATATTGGACACCCATTATGTCAAGGGAATCAGATAGATAAAACTAGCTTTGAGAAGTTTTTCAACTTCACCCTTAATAGCGGCAGCCTTTCTAGGGTGCACAGGACGAAGACGCTGATGAACAGGCTTCCCACCAAGATATGTCGGAATCTCATGCACCACTACACTGGGATTGATTTCGGGCATCTCTTCGTAATACCATGCAAATACATCACGGAATTCAAGGAAAAGGCTAGTATAAACCTGGACTTCATTTGAAGAACAACGATATGGATGTTCTCGACAATTCCTACTTTCATGGAAATTTCAGTAGGCATCGTTTATGTGATATTACTCAAATTACCCTCAGTAAAAACTTCATCTGTTAGAATATGAATTTGAAGCGGAGGAGAAGGAACCTGAGAAGCGAACCTATCAAGACACATAGACATGGCCCCGAGGTGAGGCATGAATGAGGAACGATGATGACTATCATCACAAGAAGGATCCTTGAGAGACATAGTTTCCACGATGGCTTAATCGAAGGGAAATATCTCTATCAAGTCATCAGGCGAATTCGAATCATCGAGCCAAGGAGATTAAGAATAAGTGTCGAGAGACATGCCAAAAGGAGCATGATTAGGAGGCAGAGGCTCTAAAGTCGAAATAAGTTCATAATAGTCAATCTCGATCGAAATTAACGGCATTGAATCTCCAAAAGAATAGATCTGCTCAGGCGAAGGGATGATCCATGGGTCGTCAAACTGAGAGATCATATTAGTATGAACAATTTTGGGTGGAGGAAGAGTAAAAATACCCATAAGAGCTGGAACTTTGAAAAGACCCGACCCAACACTCTCGTAAGGCATAGGAACTTGATCCACCTATGGAACATTGTTCTCGGAAGAAGAAGTGAAGAACGACAACTGATATACAGTAACGATCTTTACTTTGTGCGAAAATTTCAAAACATGGCATGAGTCCAACTACGACTGAGGAGAATATTTTAATTGAGCTTGGTGTCAACTACCTCAACCTCGACATTGACCGTCTTCCCTTCTAGACTAATCGGTAAACTAGCAAGAACACCAAGAGGTTTAGATTCCCTTCCATCAAATTATTCTAGAGAATTTAGAGACGAATTTAACACTGGAGAACCAATAGCTTTCCAGCAAGCAGATGACATGGCACACGTAGATGCACCCTCGTCCACAATTTCTCGATGGATATTTAGTCCATTAATGGAAACTTGGATGATAAGTGCAAGCTGGTGCAAGAGACGTCGGGTGAAATTCTCCAAGTCAAAAATGGTACGGCGTGAATCAGCAGGATCAACCCTGCTGATCGTAGATAGAAAAGCCTTCCGCTGAGATGGACAACTCTGAAGTACTTCTAATGCAGACATTACGGATGGCGCCTAAGGCAAATCCTCAAGATTATTATAATGTTAAGCAGCACGGGCGTTGGGATTGTAAGAAGACTTACGAAGTACACCTTTGGAAGGTGGCCGCACACTGGGATCAGTACTGGGCCTTTCAATCCAAAGAGGGCCAGAAGTAGGTGGAAGAGTAGGACCATTAGTGATCTCCTTCCCCACTGCCTAATTCGGTTCGGTATAGTCTTTCGACGGCGTAGCGATAGCAATGGATGTAGAATGGTTCATCATGAAAACTTGACAGCCAAATGGGGTAGGGGACTGAGGTTGCTCTACCACCTAGGTCTGCTATGATGGGAAAGGTTCTTTGAGAATAGCCAAAGTTCCTTGGGTGCCTTTGAGCAATCTACTTACTTCGACTCATCGAGGACAGTCTTTGGTGTAGTGCTCTTCGTCACATATCAAGCAAGGGTACTTTGGTTTACCTGTGAACCATCATCAACACGATATTTCTGAGAATCCTTTTTCAAGGTATCGGCGTTGGCCTTAACTTTACCCTTATTTTTTATTTTGGAAGTTTTATTCATTGGATTGGCCTAAACAACATTGACTTCCGCGGTTTTACCAGAATTCAGGGTAGACTGAGAAGAAGTATCAATGGAAGGATTAAATTTTTTCTTCCCAGGGTTCAAAGGAGAAGACTTCCGAGAAGTCTGAGATATAGAACCAATGATATCGTTGACAGATGGCATCGTCGGTGCTTTAGAAGTTCCAGGTCAAGGTGCATCATGAAATTTATCATACAACGTGCCAGACTGGGAGTACACAAGATCAACGTGTTGGTCACGAGAAATGGCTTGTTCTTTGGTTACAAATGCCAATCAGTTAGAAGCTGATCAGGAATATCAAGCTTTATCAAGCGAGGGCGACGCCTCCATTCATGAATATGATCCAAGATATGAGTAGCTCAATCTTGTTTCAAGGATGTGAGGAGTTGCATCTTGGTCTCATATCGAATCGATAACTGAAAATGCGTGAGAAACACCATGGATAAATAGTTGAAATCTTGGAAGATACCTCGAGACAGTTTAATGTACCACTTTACAGTGACACTAGTAAGATTCCATTGGAAAAGACAGAGTCGGATGGAATCGTCAACCTAAGAATTAGATGAACACCAAAGATGGTATGTCATAACGTGTGCTTGGGGGTCTTCTCTGGACTTGCCCTCAAATTTAGGACAATTGCCAGGAATTTTGGTTGGAACTGGAGGCCAATACGGACTATGAAGAATTGGATCGTTTGTTATTTTTGACACATCAGGTAGTTCCAACGTCGTTGATAAGGAATTGGAGGTCGTTGATAAGGACTAGTGTTAACATTCCACCCAGGCTAGGAGAAATTATGCCCCAATATGTTTTATCTCGGAGGATTCTAGCCATAGGGGCTATAAGCTAGATAGTTCTGCGCATACTGGGGTTGAGGATTGGGATACTGATTCTGAGCATACCATAGAGGTCCTTGCTGAGAAACATATGGATTCTGCTGTGAAATGTAAGCATTGCCTTGAGGTGGATTATACACCAACTGGGATTGATTTTGAGAGTAATAAGTGAAACCTTGGGTAACACTGTATACAGCCTAAAATTGACCTTGAGGAGGGTACGTAGTGTCTTGGGGTAGAGAAGGTGGTACTTGCTGAGTAGGTTGAATGGATTGCTAAGCTGGTTGAACAGGTTGAAATGGCTGCTGAGTAGGTTGAATGGGCTGCTGAGCTGGTTGAACAGGTTGAACTGGCTGTTGAGTAGGTTGAACAGGTTTAACCGGTTGTTGAGCCTGTTGAGTAGGTTGAATCAGCTACTGAGGCTGGGTAGGTTGTCCATGCGGAGCAGGTTGGCTTGGATACTGAGGGCCACCAGGTTTCCCTTGTTGAAGATATTGGCTCGATGGTTGTGATAGACCAAGTTGCCCCTGATAACCAGGTTGACCCGGAGTAGGACCATAGGGTTGTCCTTGTTGTATGAAAGCTTGGCCTTGCAGAACATAAGGTTGCTACTGTTGCACAAAAGGTTGTCCTTGTGGTGGATACATTTCCCCCCTAGGAACATAAGACACTCCTGGTTGAAACTGAGGTTGACCGGAAGGACTGTAGGTAGTTGTCCTTGTTAGACCGAAGGTTGACCCTATAAGGTTTGTCCTTACAGACTGTAAGGTTGTCCCTGAGGACCAAAATTTTTTCCTTGCTGGACCAAAGGTTTTCCCTATAAGGGTTGTCCTCATAGGCCCGAGGGTTGCGCCTGTATCAAAGGCCCTTGATGAGGAACAGTCTGATAAGGATTAATAAGAGGCATATAAACAACATGATGAGGATCAATTGGAGGCATATATACAGGGTTGCTGTAGACATCATAGTGATGGGGAGGACTGACAGGAACTTGGGACTGTTAAGAACCCTAAGAGTTATGTTGCTGAATAGCCAATAGATACTCATTGAAAGTAAGGCCACCCGGAATAGTAGTAGAATCCGTAGCCGTACTAGAAGCAGGGGTGGTTTCCACAGCGTGAGCTTGTGATCTACTCATGGTGGGTCTAATAGGCCAAGTGGGATTAAGAAAAATAGACCTGCGAATGTGAAAATATCCTGACGACTAAGTTGTAACAATTGGTGCAGATGAAGCTACACAGATGGTAGGTTGTACCAAGACAGATGTAATAATGACTGACGAGCTAGGTGTTGAAGGCGACATTCCAAATGAAGGAAGGACCAAACTCCTTGGAGGAGTCGATGTACTAGATTGTGCTGTGGATGCAACAGCAGAAATAATCTGACTCAAAGTACGATAATCGGGTGGAAATGATACCAATTGAGGAGAAGGTTGACTAGAAACATGCAGGAGTTCTTTTGGGAAAAGCTGATATTCCCATGTAAAAATAAGTAGTTCTTCACTGTCGACAAGAATTGAATAATCCATGTCTTATGAAGCCGTAAGATCATCGAAAAGATGATGAGGACTGGGAGGTACAGAAACAATTAAATTTTTTTATCTCAAGGTAAGAGGAGGGAATTCTTCCTCGCTCCAAAAACCAGACCAAGCACCCTGAGGTGGCCAATTGAAATCAACTGACTCTTCAGGAGGAGACTGGGCAGTGAGAGGTTGAACACTCGAGAGAATAGGTTGTGCAAGCTCGGCAGACCTAGTGGACTGAGGGGTTTCGAGAGAAAATTCAGGGAAATAATTACCACTAGGAGGCAGTGAAGAAGACGACGAAACTAGTGGTTCCAACAATATGACAATATTTGAATACATGAAGGAAACAAGATAGCCAATTCAAGGCTTCAAGATCGAAACTCTAAGGAGCTGAGCTACAAAAAAAAGCCAAGTATAAAACTTGTAACGGGTATGTGATCATAAGCAGTTAATTTTATGACATTAGAACAAAAATTTGATGTTTCATGTGTTAAGAGTCAAGAAACAGACAAAATATGACTAGTCACTTTCAATATTAAACGAGCGTGAAAGGACGAGTGCTCGATGATCTTTTCCTTTTTAAGGAGTCACAAAAAGTTCGAAATGACTACTTGGGTAATCTAAGCATGAGGGTGTACCAAGTTTTTGTGAACTACCAT
This sequence comes from Pinus albicaulis, assembly GCA_034641835.2. Lineage (NCBI taxonomy): Eukaryota > Viridiplantae > Streptophyta > Pinopsida > Pinales > Pinaceae > Pinus > Pinus albicaulis. The sequence goes on along the minus strand of CM076579.1, from coordinate 601,473,926 downwards.
ATACACCTTGGTGATCAAATGAAAGAGAAATTACCAAGGACTTGATGTACGTGTAGGTAGTCTCCCCAAATGCTCTGTTCGATGTATCATGGTTACTGGGCGGAAGAATCAACTTCCTATGGATAAAGGATTTGAACCTATGAGGGTCTCTCATTATACACGTGACGATATAGGGAGCACAAGTACATACTAGTGTTGTCTAAATCTAGGTGACGAATGATAGATACTAGGTTTAATGACTCCAGAACCCATCACTAGCCTAGACCTCTAAAAATTTTTGTGTTAGGTTCCAATGCTTCCTTATATTGATTGAAGAAATTTTAAAGTTGATCTTGAATTAATGTTTCAGTTTCAAGGCCCTACCGAATGGAGTCTCGAATTCCTAAATGCATGCTATGTGCAAAAGAACACCATTTTCCGTTCGATGAATGCTAATTAAGAGAAGGAGAGATATCTTTCAGAAAGTAGAAAACAATGACATCATAAGAAGAAATCCACTAATGCATCTAATACAACCAAATGAGAAACGAAAAACTCTTTCCTAGTTCACTAAGAGCTAGTTATGCAAAAGAACTTTTCATTTCGATGCAAACAAAAGAATGCAATTTTTTTTTTTAAATGAATGAAGAAAACAATGCACTATTACATTAAAAATCAAATTGAACACTATTTTGGAGCACTACGAATGTGGAGATCTTAAAATTAATAATTCAAAAGTAATACAAACATAAAAACGCACTCAAACCAATAATGCACTCCTTCAAACAAATAGAAAGCTTCCAAAATGACCCAAACGAGCAATGTAATCTATGATCGAAATGAAGAAATGGAGAGTAAAAAAAAAACGAAAGTAATCATTCAACAAACCAAAACACAAAGGATCAAGAAAGACCAAGACAATTGATCAGGGAATCGAATTGATGAAAATCAAAAAAGATTTGAACTTCAATCAGAAGGCTCAGTAAGCAAAAGACACCTAGAAACCCTAGGGCTATGAATTTCATTGATGAGAAAATGGAAAAACAACTGAGAAGGACAAGCTCACAGTAGTCAGAACAAGCACAAAATACCAAGTGAAAATCAAAGGAACAACCCAAAGTCAAGAAAAACTGACCAAAAAATTAGAAGGAAGGTCAAACCAAATCCTACAGGACTTGGCACGACTGTCAGGCGATAATCCACGCCAAACAGGGGTTGGTGCTACTACAACAAAATCAACAAGCACAAATTGTCACGACTGCTCAAAGCAAGCCTGCACCAAGCTAGAAAACGTATGGGAAAGGGAGAAAAACAATGAGAAGAGGTCAATCTTGACACTCTGGAGCTGAACAAGAGGATTCCAAACAGTAAATAAAGCCAAAAAAGACAGATAAGCAATCAAATGACCGAAGTCGACTCGACAAGGCAAATTCCCAATAAACAACGAGACGAAAAACTCACACTGATCCCCAACAGAGTCGCCAACTTGTTGTGTAGGTAAATCCTCTCTGCAGACAGAGACGATCCCTCTAGAACTAGAGTGGGTATAGAAAAAAGGGAACAAATTAATGTGTAGGTTCCTAGTTAACAAATGAAATAGGTTGGGGTAGATTGTCCTACCTAGAGTCCAATGCGATTTTCGTAGCTGTAGCAGTGGTGGCTTCTTGATCTTTGTCCTGACAGGTCGCGGTCCTTCGGCAACGGTACCCAGATTCCTAAACAAATATCAAAGGACAAGAGCAGCGTCCAAGACAATAATCACATTCATAACTACATAATCAGTTAAGAAGGATTAAACATATTGCGCAAAATAAACCATATTAACATAAGATGGGAACTAGATAATAGTCATGTATATATAAATAGAATAAATAGATTACAACCGGAGCCTTGACATCGCATCCTCCTTCAGTGGGTTCAGTCGAAATTTGTCTCGAAGGATCGTCGAGAAATTGGGATGAGGCGAGGACACAAGCCTAAGCTCTCTCTCGACAAAGGTCTCTTTCTGCTCTATCTCACCAGCAAGACGTTCAACAATTCTCTTCAGCTATTCGACTATAATTCTTTAGCTAGTGTATTAATGGGAGATAGCTTTATTTATAGAGGGAGAGGAGGAGGTTGGGATCCCTACAATGGTGGAAGGTAGGCCTTATCCTTTAGGAGGTTTCACCAAAATGTGGAAACAAGAGGCCAAAGGAGGGTGGTGGTGGTTATTCCATCCAACCACCCAGGCTGACTCGCCCACGAAGTTTTTAGCATAGAAACTTTGCCTCTTCCAAAAACAACTTGGTATGGGTAGCTCACTAGAATAGAGTGCTAATGGGCGGGGGGGCCAATGTTAATCTTCCTCATTGGAGCGAGGGAATAACGGTCTACCAGTGCCAACCCAAAAAAAAAGTGTTTCTGATGGTTTTCTCAAGGAATTGTCAACGAAAGTAATTTTGTCCCCATGGCAAGGGATGCAATGATGGTCTTTGCAAGGCATGGCACTTCTTATTAGTCACAGAAATGATCCTCCAATGTGGAGGACGGGGATTGCAGGGACGGTGAAAAAATGTTGTGTAACATTCACCACAATCTATTTTAAATATTGATTCACTTCTTTTAATTTTGATGGAAACATATTTATAATTCAACTATCAAACTATATTGATTGTTTCCATCCAACATGGTTGTAGTTTTTTGAGTCTATTTTTATATAGAAGAATTTGTTCATTTATTTTAAGCTTAATAATATTTGAAATCTTAAAAATAAGGGTGTTCAAAGAATATTTATATAATTTTCCATCATTCTCCATATCCTTTTGTAGATATTCCATAAACAACGAAATCCTAGTAACAAGAGTAGTTAAAATTGTAGCCAATTCCTAGGATTTAAAAGTCAAGGTGAGATTGTTTTTGATATTATTCACAATATATTTCCTTATTCTAGCTATAAATTTGTAAGCTATGTTTATTCTGGAACTTTAATAAACTTTTTTCTTCAGGAAACTTATTAGGTTTGGGAGTGAACACTGGTTCTATAATTAACAACTTTTGAAACAAAGTAACTTCCAAATCAACTATCCTACTTTTCAAACTTATTTTCCTTTCTTGTTTATTTATTGAATATGAAAAAACATCTCTAGTAGCTTGATGAAATTCCATGAATTTTAAGGGTTCAATCTCTTCATATCTAGCTCTAAATACCATCCTTTAGTGACCCTTTTATTCTTCAAATTGAATTTTCCCATCTAAAATTTATTTGGATCTTTATGGTACTTGGGATGATCAAGAGTAGATGATTATTATAAAAAATTGTTGGTCCTTCATGAACCAACTCTTCGGCTATTATTCTAAAAAAAATTTGGTCCTTCACGAATCAACTCTTTGGTTATATATCAAATTTCAATTTGTTGCATCTCTTCCTATTTGGGTATTTTAATTGTATTATAATTTCAATCTCTTTAAAAAATAATTCTTTCATTTGAACATTTGGACATTATTCTCCACCATATTTCTCTTTTGATTAGAATTTATTGAAGTAGCATGAGATTTTTAAGTTTCCTTTAATGAGGATCTCCATTACTTCCATCACCAACATGAATTTGTAGGTTTCTTATGGTCATTGACACTTTTGTGACTCTTATGAGAAATTGAAGAGATTATTTGAGTGTGGTGAGGGGAACCGTCACCAATACTATTTGTAGATTATTCTTGTTGTTTGTGTCATTCATTAGTAATTAAAATATGAGTATCATCCTAGGGAATTTTATATTAAGGCTCATCATCAACAGATGCCTCAAAATATTTTTGTAAATTTTTATTATCACCTACTCCTTCACTTAATTGGAATACTTGTTGAAATTTTAACCATAACCAATTTATATAATATGGGCTAATAAAACACCTCATGGATTGAATCCTCATCAGCTTGGTCATATTTCATTTTAAAGGAATCAAAATATGAAGTAGTATCACTTAGATGGGATATGGTTTTTACCCCTGTTGTATCTATTTCTTGAGGAATTTTTTTTGGCTAGGAAATTGTGCCAAGAAATAAACTCAACTTACTTTAGGTTTATTATCGACCTTCAACCAAATGGGTGTTCCTCAAAATTTACGACACTAATTGATTTTTCATGGAAATGAACAATAGACTTTTAATCATAGTGGCTATATTTAGGGGCTTGTTGAAAGGAGATTTCTAATGAGATATAACGGCTTCTTTAGGTATGAAGAACAAGTCCCCCCTATAATACCAAACAAAATTCCTACTCTCAACCTTGAAAAATACTCTTTGTTGTAAATAATGAAGACTGCAACAATATAAAAAAGCTATCTTCTCAGCCAAAATGAATATATTATATGTCTGTTATGGAGAGAAAGTGCATATAATATCATTCAATGGCTTTACAAAAATACATATTGCAATTTTATAGAAGCCAAAATCTTCAGATGCATAAGAACTGACACAAATAAATAGTTTATTTAGCTTTCTCAGTAATTAATATAACTATATTGGGGGAATTAAGGGAGGTTGATTTTCAACCTAGCCTCTCCTTAGGATCCACATAAATTCAAAATGTATGAGAGAGAATATTATGAAAACACATGAAAATAATCACATATGAAAAAATCTTACAAATATTGAGGCAAGAATATTTTGATTAAAACCACTGAAAGGAAAATGTTACCAAAATACAAATTTCCAATCTTGACCTCAAAGTCGAACCCTGATTATATTCAAAATGAAATAATATATAGGAAAATATCACCCTTCAGTTGTTATGAGATTTTAGGGATTAAGTCCCAACAATAAACTAAAAATATAATAATTTCTTATTATGTGCAAAGAATCTGGAACCACCTTATTGAATGTTTATCCCCTTCCCTTAAATGTGAAATTGTTTCCCTAAAAACCTGTCAACTATCCTTAAATAAGGAAATACTTGCAATGTGCTTTCCATAATTCTTAAAAGCTGCATGAATATTCTCATAGAATCCCTGGAAATAATCCTCAACTTTCTCATGCTTCTCCTTGAAATATGAAACATGTGTTATATTATTGCCATGCAATTTGGAGATGATCTTTAAAGTCCAAGATGTGCTCTACCATCTATTTTTTCTAGCTATTATATATTATATCATTGATAATTTAATTTGACTCCTAATGAGATATATTACCATATTTTCTAAAATTCATTAAAAAAATTGACCACTAAGATTCAATGAATTACAGAGGATAGTTGTAAAAATAATGGAAGAATTATTGCTTCATTTTTGTAATATTGTATTGAAGTCCTCCTTTTGTGTTAATAACTTCATTCCTCAACATGTTGATGCAACCTTCTTCCTTTTTATGATGCATAAATTTTCTTAAAACAACTTCCCAAATCCTTGTCATCTAGATTGAAATAGTTTTGACAAAACCCATAATGAGGCAACACCTTGGAGAGTAGTATAATGCTCTAAAAAATTGAGAGGTAATCCTCCAAAAACACCTCCTTCCTAAGATATGTGTTGCAAATTATGATCCATTAGGGTTACTGGAAGCATCCTTCAATATAGTATTGGTCTGACTTGTATAAGTTCTATCAATGTGCTTGGTCAAGATAAAAAGAAAGGAATCCTAAAGCTCTCTTACCAATGTAGTCATGAATACAATAAGAAACTTTTTAACAAAACAATACTATTAAACCAATTTTGCATAGCTAGAAATTGACTGACACTTTTAGAATGGAAATAGTTTTCCTCTCTCCACTACAATTGGAAAATATTATATACATAAAAATATTGCAACATAATATTTATTATTTATGAATTATTAAGTTCCTTCATCATCTAAAATAAATTGGAAGGAGGAGACAATGTCACTTTGTTACTTTCACGGGACAAATATTTGAGGCATAAACCTATTTTATCCTTGTTATAGGTTTATTGATACTGAAACCATGCCTCGAGAGAAAGAATTTTTAAGCATTTATATATCAACAAAATCCTGGAACTGTGCATCCACGAAATTCTTGTAGTGATATTTTAACAAATACTACACTCCATCTAGAAGACTCTGTGATATATGGTGGTTAACATGCCACAGTAATGTCTTACCCTAAGCCTCTTTAATAGTTAATTCATGGCTTCAAAGATGTTGTATGTATTGTCTCCATTTCCGTTGAACATTGCGAAAAATAACCCTTGAAAGCCTTTGCTTTAAACTTTGGTAATAAAATGTTGAATGATGACAGTTAACATCAACATCATGTGACATCAGCTTGAAAAACTTTGGTAATAAAATGTTGAATGATGACAGTTAACATCAACATCATGTGACATCAGCTTGAAAAACCAAAATTAAAGCAAAATCGCGGAGGTGGGGTGTGGGTGGAGGGGGGCGGGGTGTGGCTATATTCAAAAATCATGCAGGGGGGGGTCCACTTTTCACCGGGTACGAACACATCATTTTGGTGGTTTTAGTGAAACAAAAAATTGTGGAAATCGCGCGAGGTAAATGTCGAATGAGCGGGGCAATCTTCTTTTCATTTGTTCCCTTCAATCTTGTATCATATCTCATGGTTGTTGGATATCACGTGCTTTACCCAAAGTTCTTATTTATTTACACAAACAAACTTTAGAATTTTGCATTAAATCTAAATTTTAGTTTAATATATGACACTTTATTAATATCAAACTATATATTAAAATTTTACAAAGTGTAAAAATAAATATTTTCAATAATTTTTGGAAAAAATATTTTGTCCAAAATATGTTACAACATAGGCTCCACTTGAGGACTTGTAATATCCCTTGGCTTGATAAAGCATGTAATTAAATGTGCACATTTGTATATTTTGGTTAAATTATCTTAGTATGAAAAAAATTGAAACTTTAATTACTAGTAAATTATTACTAATAATAACTGATTGCAAAGTTGTAATTAAGATGTTTTATTTTTGTAAATAAAAAGAATATGGAAAAATAGTTTTTGAGTACAGGTGGCTAGAAGATATAGGGCTACAATTTAATTTGAAGTTTTATTACCCATCAAGAATTCCTAGGCATATAATCTGAATGATTATATTTAATTGAGGAATTATGATATTGGAAATTAATTTTTTCCTAGAAGACAGGGAATTGTCTTCAATAGTGGGAAACAAGAGCTCATTAATAAGAAGATAACTACCTGGCACATTTTGGTGAGGTGGAGGAAGTTATTAACCACCAAAAGAGTGGTAGATGGGTTGGAATAAAAAAACTGATTATCCTTTATTTTGTCTCATTCTGAGGAGAGAGTCTAAAGAGAAGAAAGAAGTAAAATATAGAAATAAAATTGCAGGTCTGGTATGCTCAAATGAAATTTGGCTATTTGCAGTGTCAAGGTTGGGAGGAGCCAAGTACTTGACTACTAATTTTCTAGAAAAAAGAAGAATTGTCTCAAGTCGGTATATCTAACTACATTGCTTAATTGTTTGTCAAGAGAAAATAACTATTTATGTATTATTTTAGGTTTTTAAGTAGAGAAAAAGGAAAAGAAAAAATTGCTATTACATTTGAATTAATTGATTAATTTATGTATTATTCATAGTATTTAATAAATATGAATCAACAAAATAGAAGATATATGGTATGTTTCATTTAAAATATGTGTACAATAAACTAGAGGAAAAATACTTTGTGTTGTGATAACTTATAGAAGTGAAATTTTATGCTTGATGATAGTTACAAACATAGATTATAGAATAGAAAAGAAAATATGGATTGCAAACATGGGTATGAATATATATAAATATTTTTAAATACTATGATAACTATAACACGATATGGATAACTTCTTATAATACAATTATTTTATGCATAACAAGCATAACTTTTAACGTATATACCCAATTATGTGTGTGTGTATGACTAAAATTGATTTGTCTACAAAGTAATCTTCCGTCGAAAGTAATTAACAAGAAAATTGTAATGAGTAAATTGTACCATAGTATGTATCTATATATATATATATATATATATATATATATATATATATACATGTTTTATATATAAAAAAAATTGAAAGAAAGAAACAGGTGGTAGATAAATGTTCTTCTTGAAATAATAGTAAAGATAAAACAAGAAAAATATTTATGGTAATCCTAGTTGAATTGAGAACTTAGATCATTATTGCAGATAGAACGAATATAAAGAGAAAAATATATAGGAAAGGAAATATAGGATCACGTATACGTAAAATATAGTACTTTATTAATTACTCAAAAAGAGATATACTAAATTTATTATAAACTTTGGAATTCAACATTGGAAAGTATAGACAAAGTAAGAGGTATTTTAACTTCAAATGACTAAACAGGTGTAGAAGTATGGTGATAGAATTGAAATTTCTCAAGAAGTTTAATCTAAAATCAAGAGACACAATTCTACTCTACTAACCTGCAGAATTTAATTCATAATTTGGAACAACATTTGCAAACATGCAATAAAAAAAACCACACATGCAAAATATTTTTCTATGGGAACCCAATTGGGAAAAACCCCTCAAGCCTCTTTGCATTAATTAGATGAATAGAGAATGTGTTACAATTTATTTCCTGCCTTGAGAACAACCTACAAGTGAATAACCTATCTCTTTGTTCAGTGAGAATACCTTGACCCAGACTTAGTCAATTCCATCCTCTGATTGGTTTCCTTGCACAAATCCCGAGGAATTAGTCCCTATTTTTAGGAATTTTCCTCCAATTGATTGCACAATTCCCAAGGTTGATCCTCTGACTGCATGAAATTCCTGTACACTCAAACCATTTTACAATTGGTTGCCTTGGAATCTCCACCATAGTTGAGGAACTCAAATTATCTACATGAACTAGCTATTTTGAGTTGATTGATCAGTTAACTGGATTATCACTGACTTAGACTATTGTCCCACTGCACAACTAACCTCCAACTAGTTCTATCAACAGTTAGAACTAGTTTAATTGAATATAACTGGAAATAACTGACCTTTTTTGCTACAAATTAGCAATCATAAATTCTTAATTGAACTCCAAGGCCTCTAACTCAAATTTACTGGGCTAACTGAGTGAAAAGAGCCATTCCACCTCAATTAACTTCCTCCAAGTTGTCTGTTGATGTGGGAATTCATTTTTTCTCAATTTTACCAAGGAAAATTCAAATTGATATCATTTTTCTACACTTCTCAACACTCCCTCTTTGCAAGAAAGGGATTATCAACCACCCCTATCATGCACCTGTGGAATTAAAACATCCCTCTTGACAAGTCCTTTTTCAAGATGTCAACAACTTGTTCCTCTGTTAGAATGCATTGTAGCAACATTATTCGCCTTTGCACATAGTCCCGTAAATGGTGATACTGAATATATATATGCTTCGATCGATTTTAAAATATCGTATTCTCAGAGAGATTAATGCAAATATGATTATCACAATAAATCATAGTTGGATCCATCATCTGACCAAACAGTCCTGTTATCACCTAGATTGACCTCAGATTGAAGGAAGGCAAGCCAGGGTAACCACAAACCACACTTAACCTTGTAGCTAGCCCTAAAAGGCAGGGAGAGGGCTCTCTCTGTAAAAAAAATCTCAGTCAAGGATGACTGCGAAAAATGATTTTAGGCTAGGTATAGTAGCTCAAAAGGTTTTGATAGATTTTGTTGGTGTTTGCTGGATCAGATGGAGCTGGGCAATTTAAGTCTGGGAAATTAAATCAGAAATTCCGAGTATTCTATGGGGCAAGGTAGGCATAAACTTTAACACCTTTGGCTTAATGATGTGAAGTGTTTAAGACTGGTGAGGAGCTGAGGAGGGCATATGAGATGAATCCTTCTCAAACAGTAGAAAACATAAAATATTGAATTATTTCCCAAGGCAGAGCACTGTAACAATGGATTCTACCTATCTAACTTGAAAACATTCAATATAAATCAATGGAATGAATGATGGTATACATAAAAATTTTAAACAAATGACTACAAAAGAAGAAAATGTGCTAAAATTCCATACCACAAGGATCCCATAAAAATAGTTGCAAATCTTATTAATTTCCTGCCAAACCGAATACAAATAATGTACAATCAAGCTCAGAGCACCCAAGTGATTCCAACCTCCAACCTCTAAAAATGACTAAAAAATTACATTAAATAGACTAGCCTTAGGGGGCGAATCCGTAAAAAGAGGAGTTGTTTCACCTGCCCCCAAACAAAAACCTGAAGATAGAAAAACCCAACGATATACCTCTGAAAGAGAGAAAATTGTATATTCGACCATATGGAATTATTATCTGTTACATTTACTCCAACCAATGGAAAGAAAAGAAATATGGAACTGACCTGCCCCCTCATTTATCATTTGCTGTCGTTTCATGGCTAATGCCGTAATGATCTTTACATTCACGGTTTGCTCAGGGCCTTAACAGAGTGCTTGTTTCTTTAACCTAAAGAAAACCCTTTTAAACCAAAAAAATCGAATGTATCTCATTAAACAGAGAAAAGGCCTTTTCCCTTTAAAAAGAGCGGAAAGAAGTGGTGGGCCCGGGAATCACAATCGCAAGCAGAAGAGGAGCGGGAACACTTTGGGTGGAGGAAATCGCGATATGCGATGAGCGATGGAGCGATGGAGGATGGTGCGATGTGATGAGCAATGGAGCAGTGGAGGATGATATGATGAGATGAGCGATGGAGCATTATCGCATCGGCGGAAGCGAGATGGCAGCGTTTAGCGCTGCAGGAAATGCGATATGCGATGCGCGATGATCGCATCGGCGGAGAACGGGAATGCCTAGTTAAGCACTGGAGGGTGAGAGATCGCGCAATGTGATGCTATGATGCAATCACATCGGCGGAAGAGGAATGTCGGGTTGCAGTGCAGTAGGAATCACGATATGCGATGTGCGATTATCGCATCGGAGAAATTGGGAAAGCATAATGAAGGGCTGGCGGGATGTGCAATAATGCGATGGGCGATGGTGCGATGCGATCGCATCGGTGATGAGCCATCGCATCGGGGTTGTAGGAGATGGAAATTCAAAAGACTTTGCGGTAAAGGGAAAATATAGAAAGAAGGAAAGAATTTTTAAAGTTAAAGGCCAGTGAAGTAATGGAGAAAAGGGCAAAGCTGCGCTTTTTGAGTCATTTATTCATTTGGGCATATTTTCCGATCCAGAAGCTGATTTTGAGAGTGTAATATATTGTTGGAAAGATTTTTCTGAGATGCTTCTTATGAACATGCTTAGAATATGATTTGTATTGGAAATCATGTGTAAAACACTTCTGAATACCAGATAGAGAAAAAGCCCCTTTGACCCTTGGGGACGGGTTGTGAAAGACTAACATTGGCTTTATGGAGATAACAGCTTTTGAAGTTCAGCTTATTACATATGGAAACATAAAATTACATAAGAAATGATAATAAAAACAAAGTACCCTGTTTTCTCCTCAAAACATGGTTTTGAGGTGAAAATTTCATTAAGATTAAAAGAACAACTTCTTTGACTTTTCCAGATACTATGATTTGAGTTTATTTGGCATCCTCATGTCCTTGCTGATATTTATTGATACTTTCATCATAAATTTCACTATGGTGTAACCCTAAAACCTAATGAGACCAAACTCTATGACCTAATAAAATGAACTGCAGAGTGAAAATGAATCATGATTGAAGACCATATAGAGGAGAACCAATAAGTATTTTTCATGAGGGAAAACTGAAGTGACCCCAACCATCAGTGGATCCATGACCTAATGGATTGATAAAAAGTTATAGTATGAGACTCCTACTATGCAAATGCAAAAGAGCAGATTTTGATCATTGATGGTAGTATGACAAGACTGACACTAACATTGGCTCCAATGGGGATGGTAGCTCCTTAGAGGTGCCAAGAACACCGTAGACCTAGTAGCCTTATCCATTGGGAAATACGGTCAAAATACTTCAAAGACAGAAAACTGACACAATTCAAACTGACTCGTGACTCAAACCATCACTGTAAACTAAATCAAAACCGGCAAACCTTACACATATCATTCAAGTTTTATAGCCTTCGCTTCGGGCCCCAAGCTTCAATGACTGTGTACTCAAAATCTTACCAAAAATGAAAATGGTATGTACAATGACTATGACATAATTTTAGAGAACCACCTTAAAAGTAGTAGTGCTTTAAGAGCCTACCATTCACTGGCCCTCTTGGGAAATCTTGGCCATCCATATTTGTGAGCAGAAAATCATTATATCCTCTGTATGCTGAAATCTTATACGGTGCTTTCCATAGGTTATCAAACTTACCATGCTTTCCTTTTTCCTCATTTTGTGCATCCCATCTTAGCACCATATCTTCTAATTGAAATTTTTCTGTTTTGGTTTTGCGGTCATAGATCTTCTTTATTTTTTCCTGCAACTGGAAAGTGTTCTGAGAAAATTCTTCCCTTGTTTACTAAAGGTGGATCATTTGATTGATCCTTCATTGAATATCATCCTCTTCGCTGCCAGCTTCTTATAGTAATCTCATGACCGAAACTGTAAGTGATGTAGGAAATACCAAATCAGTGCCATAAACCAATTCGAATGATGACATTCCTATGGATTTCTTGCTACTAACTCTATCGGCCCATAATGTGTTAACAAGTTTCCGATGCCAATTCTTCTTATTCGCTTCCAAAATTTTCTTGATTATATTCACCAAAGTCTTATTCAATGACTCTCCCAATCCGTTGCCCTGCGGGTAGTATGCTGTTGAATGGCCCAGTATAATGTTGTACTTGTCGCAGAATTCCATCATCTTCTTGGATTTAAATTCCGCTACATTATCTGTTATGATCTTGTGAGGGAAACCAAAATGAGACAAGATATTTGATTCTAAAAATTGAATAATTACTGTATCCGTGGTCTGCCTTGCTGGAATGGCCTCAATCCATTTGGTGAAATAATCGGTAGCTATCAAGATCCGTCGATGCTGTGCTGATGATTTGGGATGGATTTCCCCTATGAAATCAAGTCCCCACTGCTGGAAAGGTACATTTACTTGAACTGGTTTCAAAGGAAGAGGAAGCAGTTTCCTTTTTCCTGGAAAAACTTGACACTCATGGTAGCTCATCACTGTTTTATAAAAATCTGAAAATAGATTCGGCCATTAATATCCTGCTCTCAATACTTTGTTAGCTGTTGTTTTCCAAAACAAATGACCACCACAATCACCTTTATGAATGTCATGCATCACCTGCTGAGCCTCGTCTTCAACCAGACAATGTGTTGGAGATATTTTCATTGATGGAAAAGAAGGCAGCAGATGCAGAGACAGGCAAAGAACAGCAGCAAAAGACAACAGGTAATATTTATAGTGAAGGCAGAGGTAGAGGTCGAATAGCAGAGGTACAACGAAGGCAGAGGCAGAAGCAGCGAAGGTAGAAGTAGAAAGGAAAAGGCAGAGGCAGAGGCAGAGCCGTTATCGCAGAAAGGCAGAGGCAGAGGCAGAGCCGTTATTCCGAGAATCACTACCCCAGCTGTTAGATACACTAAACAATAAATGCCGAGAAAGTGTGTGTCCCACGAAGTCGTGGAGGAAGCCTCATTGAAGAGAAACGAAGGAAAGGACCTTCGGTTATACAATGGTGATGTCCATATCAGGTCAGAATGTGATTACATTATATAGAGCGTTTGAAGAAGGAGATTACACATTTTGTTGTGAAATGTCATATGAAGTTCTGAAATCTTCGAAGAAGGTCTCACATTAAGGGCACAGTGAGTTATTTAACCTCGGTGTAAGCTGCAGATGAAGTAATGTGAATGCGAAAAACAAAGAGAGGGTGGAGTTTATATCAACAAAGGCATTGAAACGTATAGAAGAACAAAGCAGAACCTCGAGCGCAACTAAATAGAACCATGAGGTGTGAACAGTGATGACGGTTTAGAACACCTGATGGTTTTCATCGCACCGCTTTCAACGGGAAAGTGGTATTCAAGAAATCAGAGCGATTCCATAGAGTGGGCGACACGTGGCCCTGAGCGAATTCGCAAAACCGCTTCCACAGCGCGCCATCGCGCATTATCGTCCGTGCATCTTCACCGTGCGATATCCATTGGATCGTCAAGGCCAGTGCGAAAGCTTGTTCGCCGTTGGATGAGGAAGGTTGTCAGCGTTGGAGCCCATGCATACGTGTGTGTTGATCATTATTAAGGTTTGCAGATTTAACAAAGTGTATTATTATGGTTTGAACCATTGGCAAAGTATACATATATATCAAACAAAGGGTAGCGCCTTTGTTCAATACATGGCCTGACTTTTGATCTATGTAGAGTATATATATATGTGTTGGTCTATAATATATTGATATATATATATATAAATATCAAATCTTATATAATGCATCTGTATGTGGGTTTATATGTTCAAAGGGTGCTCGCATTTAAATGAATTAAAAGTGTGAAGTTTATCAAATATATGTGGGCCCGTGAATTGAATACATCATAATATCTCGTGCTAATGGTTAAAGTACAAGGCGTATATATATATATATATATATATATATATATATGGCGTATATATATATATATATATATATTATAGTTATGGATGAGAAATTAAGAATACAAAAGGTTTGTTCGATTTTAAATCAAACAAAAGTCTTATGCTGTGGGACCCTCACCCAATCGCATCGGAGAAAGGATTGGCAGCGGAACATATTGACAAGAGTTCCGATTGAAATGTGGACCCGATGGATCAATAAGTCATGATTCATATGTGTGTTTGAGTTCTGGACCCGTACATCGCATCGGCAGAACAGTGATTCATCGCATCGGCGCAGAGAAGTGAACAGTAATCCATCGCATCGGAACATCCAACCAAAAATTGCGATTGCGATTGAAGCCTGGACCCGATGGGCTTATAAACTGTGATTAACACGTAATTGAATTCCAGCCTAATCGCATCGGAGCATCAGAGCATTGGAATGTCGATACATTCAAATGGAAATTGCGATTGCGATCAATCACAATGAGAAGAATTCGAGGAGAAATATATCGCATCGGAAAGCATGGCAAGTGGGCTCGAAGGGGCATTTGTTATGTATTAACATGATTCTTTATTTTTATATTGGACGTGGCAGTTTGTTTGTTAAAACTTTGTATAAGTATTCTAAGAGTTTAAATTACGTTATATATATATATATATATAAAGCACTGATATAAAAAGCACAGTTACAAATGTATGGCATACGGCCGTTACCCTGCAATAGTGAATAAGGAAACAAACAGAGCCGAAAGGGACAAAGACACAGTCAGAGAAAAGAAAAATGAGCAGCTAGCCAAGAGGTTGAATGAGTGAGTTGGAGTTTTCATTGTAATTGAATGTAAATGATTTTAATTTATATTGTTGCGATGCATTGGCAAGTCTCCAAAAGAGAACAAATTCCCACTATAGTGTTAAATTGGTATCTACAGTTATATTTTTCTGAGTGAGCTGAAAATAAATGAGAAGGTAGAAGACTAAGAGGTATGGCTATCCATTTTGAATTCCTTGAGGAATACAAACAGTCATCAGGAATTATCTATAAGTAATATCATCTTGATATGCATAGAGAGGTTAGAGAGAGTAAGAATAGAGAATGAAAAGTATAGAAGATTTAGGCAGAGAAGATAAGGAAGATAGGAGCAGAAAGAGATGCTACAGAATAGAGCTGATATCTAAGGTAAATCAGCAAACACTTCTTGTGATAAATTGAGGAAGTTGGAGCTTCCCTATCAAGTTGAAGCTTGATAGCTATCAGTTGTAGCTGACTGAGGTTGGAGCCTCTTGTAGGTTGGTGCCTGCAAAAAAATTGAAGGGAGTTGGAGCTTCCTTCCAAGTTGTAGCTTGTAGAATTGAGGTTGGAGCCTCCTGTAGGTTGGTGCCTGCAGAAAAACAGTGGTGAGAGGGAGTTGGAGCTTGCCTTTCCATCACAACAATAATAAAATGTGGTTTTCTCCCTTTATGGGTTTCCACTTATATCTGCTATCTCTATCTGTGTTGCCTGTGTGCTGAGATGATTTATCAAATCTGCTTAATTTTTACTACTCTCATAATAAGTTTAATGTCACATTAATTTAATACTGGCTGCAACATATTAAGACTGTTCATATACTAAGGTTGAATACAAAAGTAAGCTGTAAATAAGCTGATGAAAATTTAAAAAGCTCATGTATGTATTGAACTGATTCACACCCGCCCCCCTCTCAGTTCAACTAAGAATTCAATAATTGGCATCAGAGCTGGTTCCTTTGTACCAGTTTAACAACTGAAAGGAGATTCTAGGTTCTCAGGATGGCTAGTAAAGAAGGATGCTCAACCAATAAAGCCCCTTTCTTTAGAGGTGCAAATTATGCCTTCTGGAAAATTGGGATGAGGACATACATAATGTCTCTAGGAATAGAAGTTTGGGGTTTTGTGGAATTAGGATATGCCCCAAAGGAAGCTGACTCAGAGAAAGAATCCAAACAAGATTTTGTAGCTAACACAAAAGCCATGAATTCCATCTTGAATGGATTATGTGAAGTAGAGTTTATCAAAGTAATGCACAAAGACACTGCCAAAGAGATGTGCGGTACTCTGGAGAACATCCACGAGGGAGACAAGAAAGTAAAGACTACCAAACTTCAAGTCTATAGAGCCTAGTTTGAGAACTTAAAAATGAATGATGATGAAGACATTGACATTTTCTTCCTAAAAGTTGCAGAAATTGTTAACAATATGAAAGCTCTTGGAGAAACCATGCCAGAAAGTATAATTGTGCAAAAGATTCTAAGATCTCTTCCATCCAGGTTTAATCCCAAGGTGTCTGCAATAGAAGAAACAACTAATTGAGAGACCTTGACCATGAACTAGCTACTTGGAAATTTAACAGCATACGAGATGAGGCTCCCACAGAAGAAGCCAAGTACGAGGGAGGCAGCCTTTAAAATAGAAAAGAAGAAAGAAGAAGAGGAAGACATATGCTCTTGCTCGGATGAAGAAGAGGCAAAATTTGTCAAGAAATTTGATAGAGGCTTAGGTAAATACAAAGGTAAACTTCCTTTCAAATGCTTTAACTATGGAAGAGTTGGACACTATGCTGCTAAGTGTCCTCACAAGAAAGTAAGGAATCAGGCTCAAGAGTCAGAGAAAAATGCATCAAAGAACTAGCATAAAGGAAACAAGTTCAGCAGAAAATCCTTCTATGCTCAACAAGAAAACAATACATTTGAAGATCCAGATGAATTCTCAAGTGAAGATGGAACCTCTGAATTTTTATTGATGGCTATAGAAGAACTTGAAGGTCTCCTACTAGAAGATGAAGAAGAAGAAGGTGAAGTTGACCTTGAGGGGGAGCTAAGAAGTGCTATGGAAGAGATTGATAGACTCAAGCTGAAATGCAGAAAACAAAAGGACATTATCCTCAAGTATGTACGAGAAGAACAGAATTCAGAAGTTCTTATGCAGCTAAAGATAGAGCTTGAAGAAGCCAGGAAGATAGAGGACATGTTACTTAAGCAAATAAAGGAGAAAACTCAAGAACAAGAGAAGTTGGAAGAAAAAGTAGTATGTCTCAGGAAGAAATTAGAAAATTCTCAAAGGAAAGTGGTTATAAATTCTTCTCAAACAACAAGCTCTAGTAAGTTGAATGAAATTTTGGTTGCTCAAAGATCTCCTATGATAAAAATTGGAATAGGCTATGAAGGAGAATCAAGTAAAAGAAAAGAAAAGGAAAACAAAGAGATTATTTTTGTAAAAGCAAAGAAGGATGATGAATCAGCTCTAATAATTCCTACAAAAGAAGAAACTTGTAAGGAGGGAGACAGAACCTAGAAAAATCCTCTAATAACAAAGAATGAAAGAAATACTCAAACAACATAAAAAGATTCATATACCCATGAGTATGTCAAATTTGGAAGCCATCAAAGGAGATTCTTCCTTCCTATGAAAAATGCCACCTGTTATGTCTGCCACAAGCTAAAACACATTGCTACATACTGTAATGCAAGAAGGAGTGATTCAAACCAGCAAAATATGCAAACATTGAAGAGATTGTCTCAAGAAAACAAATGGAGAAGACAACCTTACATCAGGTATGCAAATAATTTCTATGGTTACTGTTTTTATTGTAAGGAATTTGGACATAAAATTATTGAATGTAGAAAGTATGGACAAAGATTGATGTTCAACACCTCAAGGAGGTTTATGAATCAAAGAAATTTTGTCCATACTCACAATTCTGGAAAAATTATGATCAAATGTTGCGTATGCAATCAAATTGGACATATACATTCCAAATGTCCTCTAAGAAGATGTAGTTCATCACCTCACAAAAGATACCAAACAAAAGGTGTTGGGAAAAATACTGAGAGGGCGGGGGGGGGGGGGGGGGTGAATAAGTATTTATAGCTGACTAAAACATTTTACTTTTATGCCTTTAATTCTTTACTTAGATCATTGCATCATTCATTCATCAGATATTTAATAAGCAATAATCATGAGTAGTAACAACAAAATCAACCATCACACATAAGCAACACACATGAACACCAGTA
Organism: Pinus albicaulis; assembly: GCA_034641835.2. Taxonomy (NCBI): domain Eukaryota; kingdom Viridiplantae; phylum Streptophyta; class Pinopsida; order Pinales; family Pinaceae; genus Pinus; species Pinus albicaulis. The sequence continues at coordinate 601,455,416 of CM076579.1, read as the reverse complement.
TTTAAGGTGTAAACCCAATTCGGGAGAAAACCACCGCTGTTGTCGTCTCAGTCTTAAATATTTATTATAAAGAAAACTTCTTACAATTTTGTGCTGGCGCAGACTTATACCAGCACGCAGGCACCAACTTGCAAAAGGCTACAACCTTCTCTTGTTCTCCAGTTACTACTGGAAGGGAGCTCCAACCCCCTGATCTTGTTTACCAGCCTTACCTGGAAGGGAGCTTTGACCCCCTGATTTTAACACCAGCTTCTACTAACAGAAAGTGTCCAATTTCATACTGAAGACTTCATCCCTCAGATCCACCAAATTTCTTCAATTTATTCATCAGACTTGCGCTAGATCTTCATCATTTCTTTTGCAGCTCTTCCTAGAGATTCATCATTTCTAGATCTAGATATCTTGTACCTTCATCATATTCACCGGTGCATCATCGATTCAGATCTATCAGATTTCAATCATGCAGATATCTCTTAAAGAGATTTATTCATTAATAACCCCTCTATATGCACACCTTGTAGTATAATCCTCTTCTACTGATATAGTTTAGCCTTTATCAATACCATGAGTAGAAAACCACTCAACCACTACTGGTATTCATATTAAAAGTCGAACCAATTCAAACTGAAATCCCAATCTTCATTCTTCCATACACGAATCGTCCCAAAGGTAATCTTTATTTCACCAAATAATACTATAGCCAAGGTTACGAAACATTAACGTGCCGCTGATGGTTTTCTTCTTTTATTGGAATTTTATTTATCAAATTCGTGGAATTTGATAAATAAATATTATTCACAACCTTTGGCAATTAAATATATAATAGAAATTTATATTAATAACCAACGCTTTTATCAAATGGGTTTTAAATAGACCTTTGGTTCCGGCCCCACATATATAATCGACGGCTTAATCAATATAATTTAAAACTGGGGCCCATCGCTAATGATCCTTTCCATCCGACGGCGAAGAGCACATCGCTCGGTCTTCAGATGATCCGACGAATATCGTTCGTTGATGATGCATGTATGATAACGCGTGATGGCGCGTCGTACCTTGGGTAACCTTCGCGCATCTATAGCAAATGAACACCGTCCGATGACCCCTTCCTAGATCAACGCCGTTCAATAATATCGCTCGGCTTCTTTTGTCAAACATTAACGTGTGATGGCACACTTTGATAGCAGTTTTCGTGGGTCCACCTTTGCTACATGTCAACGTTTCTATGGAATCGCTCCCCAACTAGGAAATACCACCTATCACCGAAGGGTGGTGCGATGAAACCCGGAAACCGCCTTCACTATTCACTCGGTCATGGTTCCGCTCTTCCATGCAAGGTTCCGTCGTGCTTCCTTTTTTTATGTTCCACCTATAAGTTCCGTTCATCATTCCAAAGGGTTAGTCCGTGTTCCACTGAAATTTCAATTCCAAATACTCTGTTTTAGTTCTTCCGCGTTATAACTGATTTACTCTCGCTCCTTGTTCCTTTCTCCATGAAAGCTAGTCATCTCCTTACTAATAGCATAGACCCTTCCATGTGGAGCTTAAAACCATAACTTTGTTCATATCATATATTCAACGAATATATAACTCCACTGTCTACCAGTTTGGATACACTGTCGACCGTATTAACATCGGTTCCTCGAACAACATATAGAGCACCATTAATCCCCTCACAGGGTTTCTTACTTATCATGGATTCCATCAGGGTGCATAAATATGTTCACACATGAAATTCTGCCTACCAGTTTGGATACACTGTCGACCGTATTAACATCGGTTCCCCGAAAAACATACAGAGCACCATTAATCCCCTCACAGGGTTTCTTACTTATCATGAATTCCATCAGGGTGCATACATATATTCACACATGAAATTCTGCTGCTACTTTGCTTTTCTCTTTTCATGGTTACTGTTTCAAATGCTCCTTCTTTACCAATTCCTTTGCCATCAATGACAACATTTCCAACAATCTCCCCCTTTGGCATTGATGGCAACACTCTGCCTCTATTTGTCTTATAGAAGCCCCTTTATTTTCTTTTCCTCCCCCTTTGACATCAATGGCAAAGGGTTGATCAGATCTAATTAGAGTTCACGTTAAAAGATGTGTGGTTAACGTTGATCTGGGATCAATGGTAATGCGGGTGCACAAATAGTCCGATGATCATTCTGTACTGAGGAGTGCCTCCACAGTACCGTGAATATAATTTAATAAATCAAGTTCCTTTTGAGGTCCAGTGCCATACATATTGTGGGGTCAATAATACCAAGATCCTATGTACCGATAATACCATGCTCCCCCTGAGATCATGTTGCATATTCTAACATAATTAGAATGCCAACAATGCATTATTTCCACAAGACCAATGCTCCCCTTAACCTGTGCATCTAGAGATACCCAATAGCACCACAACCGTGCTGAAGAATGCTGACCCAGCAAAAATTTGTCAGCAACTACCCATACGCGGTTTTCTGTCCTTCAGTAAAACCGCGTATTTAATTAATCTTCTGTAGTTAAGTAGATCTGATCTTCTGCATGACAGAGACTACTCCCAGCTTCTGTCTGAGATATTTGAACGCTTCCCTGGGTAAAGGTTTGGTAAATATATCAGCAACTTGTTCTTTGGAGGGAACATATTCGAACTTCACCTTTTGTTCAAGCACTTGTTCACGTAAGAAGTGATACTTGATGGGAATGTGCTTGGTCTTGGAATGCATAACAGGAGTCTTTGAGATACTGATGGCACTTGTGTTATCACACATAATGGATATAAGAGATGAACATTTGATTTGAAAGTCTTGTAAGGTTTGCATCATCTAGAGAAGTTGAGTGCAACATGATGCGGCAGCCACATATTCTGCTTCTGCTGTAGATAAGGCAATAGAGCTTTGCTTCTTGCTGAACCAAGATACTAACCGGGGCCCCATATAGAATGCACCACCACTAGTGCTTTTCCGATCATCAAAATTTCTAGCCCAATCTGCATCAGTGTATGCATGAAGAGTAAGATCAACATTCTTTGGATACCATATTCCAAAGTCTTGAGTTCCTTGTAGATATTTGAATATTATTTTCACAGCCTGAAGGTGAGACTCTTTTGGATTAGCTTGGAATCATCCAACAATCCCAACTGCATGCATAATGTCTGGTCTTGTCCCAGTGAGATAAAGTAGACTTCCTATCATAGATCTGTATTCTGGTTGATTCACCATGGGGGAATCATCATTAGAATTGATATTACATCCGGTTATCATTGGTGTACTTACAGGTTTGTAATCTTCCATGCCATACTTCTTCAATATTTTCTTAAGATATTTTTCTTGTGATAAGAATATGCCATCTGTTACTTGTTGCACTTGCAAGCCAAGAAAGAATGTTAGTTCCCCAAGTAAAGACATTTCAAATTCTTGCTGCATATCAGAAGCAAATTTTTGACTCATAAACTCTTCATTACTTCCAAAAATGATATCATCAACATATACAACCACAATCAATAGTTTGTCATTTTCAGTTTTTGTGTATAAGTTGCTATCAGCAGACCCCTTTGAAAATCCTTGTTGATGAAGATATTTGTCAAGATGACAGTACTATGCCCTTGGAGCTTGTTTGAGACCACATAGAGCATTTTTAAGTCTACAAACAAGTTTTCCATCATTTCCCAAAATGAATCCTTCTGGTTGTTCTATATAAACTTCTTCTTCTAGATCACCATTGAGAAAAGCAGATTTAACATCCATTTGATAAACTTGGATTTGTTGGAAGCTTGAGAAAGCAAGAAATATTCTTATGGCTTCAAGTCTGGCTACAGGAGCAAAAGTTTCTTCAAAGTCTATACCTTCTTGTTGAGCATACCCCTTGCAAACAAGTCTAGATTTATTTCTTATAACATCCCCATTATCATTTAACTTGTTTTTGAATATCCATTTAGTTCCTATGACATTTTTGTCATGAGGTCTTGGTACTAATTCCCAAGTGTGATTCTTTTCAATTTGATCAAGCTCTTCATTCATGGCTTAAATCCAACATTAATATTTGCTAGCTTGACTGACATTGTGTGGTTCAATAGTGGACAGAAATGCCAGATTGCTAGAAGATCCCACAAGAGTCCTTCTTGTTTGTACACCTGATCCCTTTTCTCCCAAAATTTGAGATTCTGGATGATTCTTTTGAACATATCTGGATGGAGATTTTTCAGATAAATCATATTCGGGCTCTTCATTGGGTTCACTATCTATATCATTCTTATTTGATGTAGAAGGATATATGTCATCATCATCTTCATCTGTTGTTTGTTTTTCTTCTTTTGGAGCTGCAGGAGACTCATCAATAACAACGTCAATACATTCAACAATCTTTTGAAGTCTTTTATTGTAACATTTATATGCTCTACTCCTAGAGGAGTAACCAAGAAGTATCCCTTCATCTGCTCTAGGTTCAAACTAGCAAAGTTTTTCATCATTATTTTTGATAAAGCATTTGCTTCCAAAAACTCTAAAATGCTTCACAGTGGGAGGATTACCATACCAGAGTTCATATGGAGTTTTATCACTATTTACACGAACATGTGCCTTTTTAATAATATTTACCGCTGTATGTGCTACTTCTCCCCAAAATGTATCAGGTGTTCTGGAATCATCAAGCATAGCTCTAGCCATTTGTTGAACTTTTCTATTCATTCTTTCTGCTACGCCATTTTTTTGTGGAGTGCCAGTTATAGAAAACTATCTTTTTATGCCATGTTGTTCACAAAATTCAAGGAATTCATCTGATGTATATTCTCCTCCTCGATCAGATCTAAGAAACTTGATTTTTAGATCTAATTCATTTTCAACCAGTGCTTTGAAGATCTGAAATTTCTCAAATGCTTCATCTTTGTGTTTAAGCAAAATTTCAATCCAACACATTCTAGAGAAATCATCAATGTAACAAGATATAGTATTGTTCACCACGTGGTGAATTTTTCCTCACAGTCCACATATGTCGGTGATGAATGAGTTCAAGAGGCTTACTTGATGATCCTTCCTTGGCATTAAATTGTACTGGGTTTGCTTACCGAATTCACAAGATTTGCATATGATACTTTCAGGTAGAGTAATATTGGGAAGATCACGAACAACTTTAAGTCTGCTTGATTTGTTGATTTGAGAGAAGCTCAGATTCCCCAACCTTCTATGCCATAGCTAGTTTTCTGAAGATTTACTCAAGTAACATTGTTCTTTGCGGGTCTTCAATACATACAGATTTCTTGGAGTTTTGTTTCCTTTTATAATTGTTTTACTTGTATCAAGATCACATACCACACATTCTTTTGAACTAAAGACAACTTCAGTTCCTTCATCACACATTAGACTTACACTTAACAGGTTATGATTTAATCCATCTACATACATGACATTATTAGCTTTCACCTTTTCTTTTAGAAAAAAAAACCCTTTTCCCTTAATAACAACAGGAGTATCATTTCCAAATGTAACATTCTTCTCTTTTTCTAGAGCACTATATGCAAGAAGTTTGTTTTTGTCACCTGTTATGTGTTTAGAGCATCCACTATCAATGTACCATTGATTTTCTTCACCTTCTGCAAATAAAGCTATGCCACAATTTTCAACCTGTAATTCCTTCTTTTTACACACTTTGGAGTCATTATTACTGCTCTTTGGTCGGATTTTGCTTTTGCATTCGTATTCTTCATGGCCAAAAGTTATTGAAATACGCACATTCAACTTCATTTTGAAGAGGAGAAAAGTTGTTATATGTATTCTTCTTTGTTCCAATATCAATCCTTTTCTTTCTTGCTTCTCTTGTCATGACGGTTTTATATGCAACACATTGAACAGATTTATGCCCAAAATTGTGACATGAGAAACATTGTCCATTGAAGAAGAAATTTCTGCGATCATGAAATCTTCTACTCGAATTTACCTGTTGATTGGTGTTTCTTTGAAATGTATTTCTGTTAGTGTTCTTTGAATTGAGATGGTCATGCTTTACCTGTAAAAATTCTTTATTCCCTTGCTGAGTGGCAGAATGTTGTATGCTGGCTGTAGCTGCTTTTAGATAATTTGGTGTTGAAGCCTGAGAAGATTCTCTGATATATCCAAGACCTGTCTTTATAAGAGGAAAACGTTGTACCTTGATAATCTCATCTAAGGTTTCATATCCTTTAGCAAATCTAAGATTCAAAGTCTTCATTTTCTCAATTTATTTTCTTAGACTTACTATTTCACATTCTAATTTCTCATTGTGTTTCTCCTTTTCTTCAAGTTGATTTTTTAGAGTTTCTATAGATATTTTTACTTTCTTCTAAGTATATCTTGAGTTGATTGAATTCATCAAGAAAGTCATTATCCTCTAAAGCATCCATAAGAGTATCATTTTCTTCTGTAGATTCTTTTTCAAATGCCACGAGAAGTTTAAGATTCAGTTTCACATTCTTCCTCACCTGCCGTATAAACTCCATCACCGTCTTCATGAGTATAGTAACTTTTTCTAGTGCTAAACCGACTCTATTCCTTCTTGCTACTTCTTTTCCTTTTTCATGTGTTTCTTTGTTAGGACACTTAGCCAAGATAATGACCCACTCTTCCACAAGCAAAAAATTTGAAAGCAAGCTTACCTTTGAACCTTCCAGTGCACCCAAGTTGGAGCTTCTTCAAAAAATTTACCTCATCTTCTTCTGAAACATACCTTGATCCTTCTGTTTCTTGTAATTCTTTTCCTTTTGTAGAAGCTCTAAAGATGGCTTCTTTGACTTCGATGGTCCTCCTCTTCTCATTTCATATGCTAGTATGCATGAAGTTGTACTACGTTAATATTTTGAAGATCTCCGTTTTTCTTCAAGAGAAGAAACTTTTGACTTAGATTTTTTCATTAGTGATCTTAAAACTTTCTCAACCAAAGTAGATTCGGTTATTGTTTCTCCTGCATTTCTCATATGATTTACAATATCATCAAGACGTAAAAGTTATAGCCTTAGCAATGCTCTCCCTGATGTATTTTTAGATTCTCATATTGAATTCCCGAGAGTTTGGAGTTTAGCACTTTTACCTTTGCATCACCTTCATAACTTAGAATGATTTTGTCCCATATTGCATTTGCTGTATTCAGCTGCATAACTTTGATAGATTATGATTCAGTTATACTTCCCAATAGAGCATTGACCGCTTTTTCATTCGTTTCGTAATTCTTTCTTTCTATTGGATATGTTGGTACTGCAGCTGGATATTGATATCCTCCTTCAACTATAGCCCATACATCTGCTCCTAGAGACTGAAGATAGGATCTCATCATTTTTTTCCAGAATATTAAGTTGTTTCCATTGAAGAGCGGAGGCCTGATAGATGTTGTTCCTTCTTGATTGTTCATCTTGATTGATCTTTCTTCTAGCGGCTAAGATTTTTCAGAAGGACCTGCTCTGATACCAATTGTTGGGAAAAAAACTGAGAGGGGGGGTGAATCAGTATTTAGAGCTGACTAAAAACATTTTAATTTTATGCCTTTAATTCTTTACTTAGATCATTGCATCATTCATTCATCAGATATTTAATAAGAAGTAATCATGAGTAGTAACAACATAATCAACCATCACACATAAGCAACACACATGAACACCAATATTTAAGGTGGAAACCCAATTCGGGAGAAAACCACCGCTGCTGTCGTCTCAGTATTAAATATTTATTATAAAGAAAAATTCTTACAATTTTGTGTTGGCGCAGACTTATAACAGCACGCAGGCACCAACCTGCAGAGGGCTACAACCTTCTCTCGTTCTCCAGTTACTACTGGAAGGGAGCTCCAACCCCTTGATCTTGTTTACCAGCCTTTCCTGGAAGGGAGCTTTGACCCCATGATTTTAACACCATCTTCTACTGACAGAAAGTGTCCAATTTCATACCGAAGGCTTCATCCCTTAGATCCACCAACTTCCTTCAATTTCTTCATCAGACTTGTGCCAGATCTTCATCATTTCTTTTGCAGTTTTTCCTAGAGAATCATAATTTCTAGATCTAGAGATCTTTTACCTTCATCATATTCACCGGTGCATCATCGATTCAGATTTATCAGAGTTCAATCATGTAGATATATCTTAAAGAGATTTATTCATTAATAACCCCTCTACATGAACACCTTGTACTTTAATCGTCTTCTCCTTATATATTATTTGCCTTTATTAAAACCATGAGTAGAAAACCACTCAACCACTAATGGTATTCATATTAAAAGTCAAACCAATCCAAATTGAAATCCAAATCTTCATTCTTCCATGCACGAATCGTCCCAAAGGTAATCTTTATCTCCGCCAAATAATACTATAGCCAAGGTTAAGTAACATTAATGTGCCGCTGATGGTTTTCTTTCTTTTATTGGAATTTTATTTATCAAATTTGTGGAATTTTATAAATAAATAAATATTATTCACAACCTTTGGCAATTAAATATATGATAGGACTTTATATTAATAACCAGCGCTTTTATCAAATGGCTTTTAAATAGACCTTTGGTTTCGGCCCCACATACATAATCGACGGCCCAATCAATATAATTTAAAACTGGGGCCCATCGCTAACGATCGTTTCCATCCGACGGCGAAGAGCACATCGCTCGATCTTCAGATGATCTGATGGATATCGTTCGTTGATGATGCACGGATGATAACGCATGATGGCACGCCGTACCTTGGGTAACCTTCATGCATCTATAGCAAATGAACACCGTCTGATGACCCCTTCCCAGATCAACGACGTTTAATAATATCACTTAGCTTCTTTGGTTGAACATTAACGTGCGATGGCATGCTTTGATAGCGGTTTTTGTGGGTCCACCTTTGCTACGTGTCAACGTTTCTATGGAATCACTCCCCAACCAAGAAATACCGCCTATCACCGAAGGGTGGTGCGATGAAACCCGGAAACCGCCTTCACTATTCACTCGGTCATGGTTCCGCTCTTCCACGCAGGGTTCTGTCGCACTTCCTTTTGTTATGTTCCACCTCTAAGTTCCATTCATGATTCCAAAGGGTTAGTCCGTGTTCCACCGAAAGTTCAATGCCAAATACTCTGTTTTAGTTCTTCCGCATTATAACTGATTTTCTCTCGCTCCTCGTTCCTTTCTCCAAGTTATAACTGATTTTCTCTCGCTCCTCGTTCCTTTCTCCATGAAAGCCATTCAACTCCTTACTAATAGCGTAGACCCTTCCATGTGGAGCTTAAAACCATAACTTTTTTCATATCATATATTCAATGAATATATAACTACACTGTCTACCAGTTTGGATACATTGTCGACTGTATTAACATCGGTTCCTCGAACAACATACAGAGCACCATTAATCCCCTCACAAGGTTTCTTACTTATCATGGATTCCATCAGGGTGCATACATATGTTCACACATGAAATTCTGCCTACCAGTTTGGATACACTGTCGACTGTATTAACATCAGTTCCTCGAACAACATACAGAGCACCATTAATCCCCTCACAGGTTTTCTTACTTATCATGAATTCCATCAGGGTGCATACATATGTTCACACATGAAATTCTACTGCTACTTTTCTTTTCTCTTTTCATGGTTACTGTTTCATATGCTCCTTCTTTACCAATTCCTTTGCCATCAATGACAACATTTCCAACAAAAGGGTGCCTCCAGTGGATAAAGAAGGTGAATAAATGTGACTTGGCTCTAACTGCTCAAGACCTGAAAAGGCAGTGGTATTTGGATAGTGGCTGCTCAAAACACATGACTGGAGACAGAAGAAAGTTTATAACTCTTGATGAAAAGAAATCGGGCAATGTCACTTTTGGAAATGACAAATTAGGAAAGATCAAGGGAAATGGCTCAGTCAGCATAGAAAATAGTAGAGGAAAGGCCCAAGATGTACTATATGTAGATGGGCTGAAAGTAAATTGATTAAGTGTCAGTTAGATGTGTGACAAAGGCTGTGAAGTTATTTTTAGAGCACAAGACTGTGAAGTCAGATCAAGCACCACAGGTAAGACTCTGCTCAAAGGTGTTCAAACAGAGAGCAGTGTTTACATTGCGAAAGAGGAATATGAAGCATGCCATCTTAGAAAACTTTAGGAGTCATGGTTATGGCATAAAAGATTGGGACATCTCAGCTTCAATCACATCATGAGACTAAGCAAGAAGAAAGCTGTCAGAGACATGCTAGAAATAAAGCGACCTTCTAATACCATGTGAAAATCATGTCAATTGGGCAAACAAAAATGCATATCCTTCAAAGCCAAAGAGGAGTTATCAACAAGAAGACCACTCCAGCTTGTGCACATGGATCTGTGTGGACCTACAAGAACTAAAACACCAAGTGGAGAATCCTACTTCATGCGTCGATAATTGACAAGATTTTCCGTAATGACATGGGTTGCATTTTCAAGAATAAATCGAAGTTTCAGACAAATTCAAAATATTCAAATCCTTAGTGTAAAATCGTACAGATGCAAGCGAAACGCATCAAAATCGTTCAGAGAGGTGGACCACCGATAGATTATGACTTTGCGTACCTATGCAATGAACTTGGCATAAAGAAAAATTTACTATTGCAGACACTCCTATAAAATGGAGTATCGTAGAGAGAGAGCAGTCCGTACAAGAAGAAGCGTAGCCATGATGCAAGAGAGTATTATTCTTATTATTCCACAACCTTCTCCGCGTGGCGTACACATGTACTGCAATATTCTAAACAAAGCCCACTTAAGGCCAAGCAGTGACAAGACTCCCTATGAACTATGGCATGGGAAACCAGCTTCAATTAAACATTTTAGAATCTTTGGAAGCAAGTTTTACATAAAGAATAATGATGAAAATCTTGGGAAATTTGATGCAAGAGCAGATGAAGGGATTTTTCTAGGATATGCTTCCAAAAGTAAAGGGTATAGGTGCTACAACAAGACTCTTCGAAAATAGTAGAAAGTATTGATGTGAGATTTGATGAAGAACTTCCAAAAAATACAAGAGATACAGACTGTTGCAGTCCATCAGACAACCATGAAGAAGAAAACGAAAATGATGATGAAACAAGCAAGACACCAGAATATTTAGAGCTGAGCTCGAAAGCCCCCTCAATATACACTCAGAAGAATAACCCTGAATATTAGATCATAGGAGACAAGAAAGTAGGGGTCCAGAAAATAAGGCAGCTAACTGAACAAACATAAGAGGTATACATAGCCATGTTATCACAGATAGATCCAAAGAGATTTGAAGAAGCCATCAAGGACAAGTATTGGGTGAATGCAATGAATGAAGAATTGGACCAAATTGAGAAAAACAATACCTGGGAACTAGTTCCTAGACCCACTGGGAAAAGTGTCATAGGCTCAAAATGGGTATTCAAAAATAAAATGAATGAGGAAGGATAGGTAATCAGAAATAAAGCCAGACTTGTATGCAAAGGATATTCACAAATCGAAGGACTTGATTTCGATGAAAAATTTTCCCCTGTAGCTAGAATGGAAGCCATCAGAATGTTTCTGGCCTTTGCATGCTACCAAGACTTCAAGGTATATCAAATGGATGTAAAATCTGCTTTTCTGAATGGAGATCTAGAAGAAGAAGTCTACATGGAACAACCAGAAGGTTTCTCTTTAACAAACAAAGAAGACTATGTGTGCAGACTGAAGAAGGCTCTATATGGACTGACATAGGCTCCTCGTGCTTGGTACTCAAGACTAGATAAATTTTTACAAAAACAAGGCTTTAAGAGAGGTGGAGTAGACATCAATCTATACATAAAATCCCATGAAAATGAACTATTGATTGTTGTAGTATATGTTGATGACATTATGTTTGGAATCAACAAAGATGAACTAGCAAAAGGGTTTGCTGAGAAGATGAAATAAGAGTTTGAGATGTCCATGATTGGAGAACTCAGTTTCTACTTAGGACTTCAAATTCAGCAAAATAACACATGCACATTCATCTCACAGGAAAAATACTTAAAAGAAATGTTGAAAAAGTTCAAAATGGAGTACTGCAAACCTGTGTCAACTCCCATGATCATGGGAAGCAAGCTGTGTGCTGATGATGGATCTGCTGATATAGATCAAAAACTCTACAGATCCATGACAGGAAGTCTGTTGTATCTGACAGCATCAAGACCAGACATCATGCTAGCAGTAGGACTAGTGGCTAGATATCAAGCATCACCTAAACAAAACCATCTTCTGGCAGTCAAAAGAATATTTAGATATCTACAAGGAACAACACAGTATGGAATTTGGTATCCTAAAGGAAAAAGCTTCACCTTGACAGCATACACAGATGCAGATTGGGCTAGCTATGTGGATGACAGGAAGATCACAAGTGGAGGTGCTTTCTATCTAGGAGAAAGTTTGGTGGCATGGTTAAGCAAGAAACAAACATCTATCTCTCTGTATATAGCAGAAGCATAATATATAGTAGCAACAACATGTTGTACACAAGTAACGTGGATGAAGCAAACCCTCCAAGACATGAAGGTAAGCATTGATGAACCTATCTCAATCAAATGTGATAATACAAGTGCTATATGTATATCTAAAAATCTGTGCTTCACTCAAAAAATAAACATATCCCAATCAAGTATCATTTTCTTCGAGAACAAGTGGCTCAGAAGATATTAAAACTGGATTATGTACCAACAAAAGAACAGACAGCAAATATATTTACCAAACCGCTTGCTAGAGAACAATTTGAATATTTGAGAAATAGACTAGGGGTAGTATCTATAGATGCTACTCTCTAATATGAAGAGAAAGCATAGTTTCAGGGGGAGAACAGAAACAAAAATATCATTCGAGGGGGAGATCAACCAGCATAGGAAGCATCAAACAGGTCCTCAGGATCAAAGGATTAAAGGACAGAATCTACACTACGAGATGTGCAACCCCTTGCCATTGATGTCAAAGGGGGAGGAAGAGTAGGCAAACAGAGAAAGTGTATTTCCCCAAAGAAAGTGTATTGCCATCAATGCCAAAGGGGGAGACTGTTGGAGACATTGTCATTGATGGAAAAGAAGGCAGCAGATGCAGAGAGAGGCAAAAAACAGCAGCAGAAGACAACAGGTAATATTTACAGCGAAGGCAGAGGTAGAGGTCAAACAGCAGAGGTACAGCGAAGGCAGAGGCAGAAGCAACGAAAGCAGAAGTAGAAAGGAAAAGGCAGAGGCAGAGGTAGAGCCGTTATCACAGAAAGGCAGAGGCAAAGGAAGAGCCGTTATCGCAGAAAGGCAGAGGCAGAAGCAGAGCCGTTATTCCAAGAATCACTACCCCAGCTGGTAGATACACTAAACAGTAAATGTCGAGAAAATGTGTGTCCCACGAAGTCATGGAGGAAGCCTCATTGAAGAGAAACGAAGGAAAGGACCTTCGGTTATACAATGGTGATGTCCATATCAGGTTAGAATGTGATTACATTATATAGCGCGTTCGAAGAAGGAGATTACACAATCTGTTGTGAAATGTCATATGACGTTTTGAAATCTTCGAAGAAGGTCTCACATTAAGGGCACAGTGAGTTATTTAACCTCGGTGTAAGCTGCAGATGAAGTAATGTGAATGTGAAAAAAAAGAGAGGGCGGAGTTTATATCAACAAAGGCATTGAAATGTATAGAAGAACGAAGTTAAGAAATGAAGCGGAACCTCGAGCGCAACTAAACGGAACCACGAGGTGTGAACATTGACGACGGTTTAGAAGACCTGATGGTTTTCATCGCACCGCTTTTGACGGGCAAGTGGTATTCAAGGAATTGGAGCGATTCCATGGAGTGGGCGACAGGTGGCCCTGAGTGAATTCGCAAAATCGCTTCCATAGCGCGCCATCGTGCATTATCGTCCATGCATCTTCACCGTGCGATATCTGTTGGATCATCAAGGCCGGTGCGACAGCTTGTCTGCCGTTGGATGAGGAAGCTTGTCAGCGTTGGAGCCCATGCGTACATGTGTGTTGATCATTATTAAGGTTTGCGGATTTAACAAAGTGTATTATTATGGTTTGAACCATTGGCAAAGTATACATATATATCAAACAAAGGGTAGCGCCTTTGTTCAATACATGGCCTAAATTTTGATCTATGCGGAGTATATATATATATATGTGTTGGTATATAATATATTGATATATATATATAAATATCAAATCTTATATAATGCATCTGTATGCGGGTTTATATGTTCAAAGGGCACTGGCATTTAAATGAATTAAAGGTGTGAAGTTTATCAAATATATGTGGGCCCGTGAATTGAATACATCATAATATCTCGTGCTAATGGTTAAAGTACAAGGCGTATATATATATATATATATATTATAGTTATGGATTAGAAATTAAGAATACAAAAGGTTTGTTCGATTTTAAATCAAACAAAAGTCTTATGCTATGGGACCCTCACCCAATCGCATCGAAGAAAGGATTGGCAGCAGAACATATTGACAAGAGTTTCGATTGAAATGCAGACCCGATGGATCAATAAGTCGTGATTCATATGTGTGTTTGAGTTCCAGACCCGTACATCGCATCGGCAGAACAGTGATTGATCACATCAGCAAAATACAGTGAACAGTGATTCATCGCATCGACGCAGAGAAGTGAAAAGTAATCCATCGCATCGGAACATCCAACCAAAACTTGCGATTGCGATTGAAGCCCGGACCCAATGGGCTTATAAACTGTGATTAACACGTAATTGAATTCCGGCCTAATCGCATCAAAGCATCGGAGCATTAGAATTTCGATACATTCAAATGGAAATTGTGATTGCGATCAATCGCAATCGGAAGAAGTCGAGGAGAAATATATCGCATCGGAAAGCGTGGCAAGTGGGCTCAAAGGGGCATTTGTTATGTATTAACATGATTCTTTATTGTTATAGTGGACATGGCAGTTTGTTTGTTAAAGATTTGTATCGAGAGTTGAAATTACATTATATATATATATATATATATATATATATATATATGAAAGCTACCGATATAAAAAGTACAAGCATAAATGTATGGCATACGGTCGTTACCTCGCGCGCTTAATAAGGAAACAACAGAAAGTCGAAAGGGATAAACATTAACACAACATAGAAAAGACAAATGCGCAGCTAGCCAAGAGGTTGAATGAGTGAGCTGGATTTTTCATTGTAATTGAATGTAAATGATTTTAATTTATATTGTTGTGATGCATTGGAAAGTCTCTGAAAGAGAACAAACTCCCACTGTAGTGTTAAATTGGTACCTACAGTTATATTTTTCTGAGTGAGCCGAAAAGAAATGAGAAGGTAGAAGACTAAGAGGTATGGCTATCCATTTCGAATTCCTTGAGGAATACAAACAATCATCAGGAATTCTCTATAAGTAATATCATCTTGATATGCATAGAGTGGTTAGAGAGAGTAAGAATAGAGAATGAAAAGTATAGAATATTGAGGCAGAGAAGATAAGGAAGAGAGGAGAAGAAAGAGATGCTACAGAATAGAGCTGATATCTGAGGTAAATCAGCAAACACTTCTTGTGATAAATTGAGGAAGTTGGAGCTTCCCTATCAAGTTGAAGCTTGATAGCTGTCATTTGTAGCTGACTGAGGTTGGAGCCTCCTGTAGGTTGGTGCCTGTAGAAAAATTGAAGGGAGTTGGAGCTTCCTTGCAAGTTGTAGCTTGCATAATTGAGGCTGATCCCATAGGTTGGTGCTCCGAGAAAAAGTCATACCAGGGAGGGAGTTGTGTGGAGCTGTTTTTCATCACAACAATAATAAGATGTGGTTTTCTCCCTTTATGGGTTTCCACTTATATCTGCTGTCTCTATCTGTGTTGCCTGTGTGCTGAGATGATTTATCAAATCTGCTTAATGTTTACTTCTCTCATAATAAGTTTAATGTCACATTAATTTAATACTTGCTGCAACATATTAAGACTGTTCGTATACTAAGGTTGAATACAAAAGTAAGCTATAAATAAGCTGATGAAAATTTAAAAAGCTCATGTATGTATTGAACTGATTCACCCCCGCCCCCTCTCAGTTAAACTAAGAATTCAACACAATGAAGTAGAATACCTCCCGGATCTTTCCAATAAAGAGCACTGTTTAAAATACAGAATTTAGCAGACTTGAGTTTGAGTGATCTACCTTTTCTTCTAGATATCCCTGGAGGTGGCAAAAGATGTTGAAGAACATAAACTATGTTTGAATACCATGGCGATTGGAGAAAATTTTCTGAAACTGGAATAAGAGAGCCATCATCCTCATCCTCCAACATTGCTACTATGAGATTTATGTCCAGGGCACGCAAGTTTGATTGTGCCATTAGTTTTTCCAAGCCTTGTCCCTTGATTGAATTTGTGGGTTTAATCTCCAAATCATATTCCAACATTGTTTCTATCCACTTACCTCTTCTTCCCTCCGGATCAGATTGCACCAGAAAATCTTTTACTGCTGCATTTGGAACATATACTATGTTATGTGAATGCAGAATGTACACTCTGAAATCCTTTAATGCTTTTATAATAAACAATGCTTGTTTTTCAATGATATTATACCGCAAGGTAGCATCTCGAATAGTCCTACTGAAAAATGCAATGGGCTGTTCAATTTGATCTCTCTTTTGCATAAATACCGCAGCCATGGTTTGCTCCGATGCAAATGAAAATATAATGAAATCTTGAGTGTAATAAAGACTAATCAAGACTGGGGCTTTGGACAAAGCAAACTTTACCAAATTAAATGACTTCATAGCATCCTCGCTCCATTTGACAGTGTTGTCCTTTTTCAACATATTAGTCATTTCTCATAAATGTTCCGCCAAATTGGGTATAAATCTACGTAAGAAGTTCATCTTACCATTGAATGCCTGAATATCCTTTTTGTTACGTGCAAAATCTATGTGTTGAATTTCCTCCACTCTTGAAGGATCAATGTGGATACCATCTTTAGAAATGATATGACCAAGAAGCTTGCCCTCATCCATAGAAAAAATAATTTTCTTCGGGTTGAGAGAAATCCCAAACTTTATGCATCTCTGAAATACAATCCTAAAGTGGTGTAGGTGTTCATCATCAGAACCAAAAAATACTGTCAAATCATCTAAATAAATAACCAGAAAAACATCCTTCTCATTAGAAAAAGCAATATCCATTGCTCGCTGAAAAGTGGCTCCAGCATTCTTCAATCCGAATGGCATTTTGGCGTACTGAAAAGTTCCCCAAGGTGTCGTAAAAGCAGTTTTGTCTTGGTCTTTTTCATGCACTAAGATCTGATTATAGCCCGAGTAACCATCGAGTAGTGACATCTATGATGCTCCAACTACTCTTTGCAGAATATGATCCATCTTCGGAAGTGGATAGTTATCCTCTAAGGATACTTTATTGAGATTCTGGAAATCTATGCACAACCTTATTTCTCCTGTCTTTTTGCATACCAGGACTAAATTAGAAATCCAATCAGAAAATCTAATTGGAGCAATGATACCATCTTTGAACAATTTTTTTACCTCTTTTTCAATGGATGGAAGCAGCTTTGGATTGATCCTTCTTAGCTTCTGTCTAAATGGCTTCTGATCTAGCTTGATAGGAATAGTATGTTGAATTATTTTTTTTTCATATACCTTCAAATCTAAATAATCCCATGCAAACACATTAGAAAATTCAGAAAGTAATTTAACATACTGGGCTTTTACCTTGGGAGACAATGCTTTTGATAATTTCACAAACTTATGCTTGTCAGCTGTTCCAGGATTGACATCCTCAACTCCTTTATCAGTAGGCACCAAGCTTGGCTTTCTTGCAACATCATCTTGATCAAAAAGATCCTCTAAAGGTATGAAACCTCTAGGAATAACATTATCTTTAAGCTGCAAAATGTCTATCTGATTTGCTTCAATCTCTTGTTCGTCGGTATCATAATCACCATCTATGGAAGCATCCTTGAATTTTCCTTCATTCTACAAAAAAGCATTGATTTCATTGTCATCCCAAAACACTTGCCAATACCTTAAATTATCTGGAACAACAGGCCAATGTTTGACATGAATTTCAAATTTGTTGCTGGAGTTCATTGGAATCTTCAAATTGCTTGTAGCAGTGGCGAGTGAATCTGCAATAAGATTCTGAATTCGGGGTACTGCTGTCAAAGTATATTCAGAAAAAAATTTCAGGATTTCTAGGACCACATTTCTGTAGGCTCTCAATCACAGATGCTTTGCTTGATACTCTCCTTTTACCTGTTTGATTACCAACTCTGAATCTCCATAGAAAGAAATCCTTTTTTCATTTAACTTCTTCAAAATTTTCAGATCTGCAATCAAAGCTTCATACTCTGCTTCATTGTTAGAGCAGTCAAAATCCAACTTATAAGCACATACTCTAACATTACTAGGAACTCTTTCAGGCTAGAAAATAGGGATCCAAATCCATATTCCTATACCAACACCGTCCTTACCAACAGCTCTGTCAAAATCCATGCTCCAAAGGCCTTCTTCCTCTTCTAGATGCTGAAATTTTGTTTCTTTCTCTACCTTACCTTGACTAATCTCTTCACTTTTCTGCTATTCACTGACCTTTTACTGCTGGCAGGTGGAAAGCTCAAAAAGGGTCGCTACTTTTTATTTTTCCTGTTTAAGGACTTTCCTAAAATTATTTGAAATTTCTGTTACCTCATCTACTTCTATGAACTGAACATCTTCATCATTAAAACCACTATCTGAATATAGTACAAATGATTCTAAATCTGTATTTACAACATTAATTGGATGATTAATGGGCTTCTCTTTGCTAGTGATCATATATTTCATTTTATTTTCCCTGTATATCTTTCTCAATTGACCGAACACTGGAATGGTAGCATAAGAGAAATCAAGTTGTATAGTTCCCTTAAGTTTTTCACCCCATGATCTGGACAAAAGCATACCAAACCATGGTGGAACGTCAGAAACAACCACATCCATCAAAAAATTCTTGGCTGGGATTGGATCTAAAGATACTACCAAGTATTTGATAAGACTAATACAACGGACCCTACCAGAGTCAAAGGAATATAGATCATGGTATTTGCGGGTAATATAAAGACCCAACTTCTCCTTAATGGCTATAGGCAAAATTTTTTGAGAAGCTCCGGAATCCAACATAGCATTGTGTAAAATGTATTCATGAAATCTAAGACTCAGGTAAAAGGGAGGGACTTCACTATCTTCAGATTGACCTTCTATGGCGGGACCAAAAATGAGTTTAGGATGATCATATTCAACATTTACCATATCTTACATAGGGTATATTTGCAAAATTATGGATACCTGATGTTCATAAGTGTTGTTCTTCACCAAATTAGATAAGGGAATAGACACCTTCTGCTTAACATTTTCATTTTCTACCTTAAAAGATGAAACTTTTTCAACCTCTTTGACGGGAAGATATTTCTTCTCCACTTGCTCCTTCGCTACCTTGGCTGATTATTCTTCTCATTTGAAATGTTATTTGTCGAGAGTAACTTGTTGGAAGTCGGATTAGCAGGTTCTTTCCCTTTCCTCTGAATGTTTTAAGAGTCATTCTTTGATAGCAGCTCTTTCCTTTTCTGAATGGGATTGATTGGCACATCTCTACTCCTCAAAGAATACTGATTTTGCTGTGCTGTCAAAACATTCATATATCCTCATTGATAATCATCGAAATCTTCCTCTAAAACTACGTCATTTTCCAATATGAAATCTTCATCTCTTTGAGTGTCCATAACCACTGCATATTATTCATCTTCTGTCAAAAAAATGGGCGTACCATCGGTAGTGAAAAATGATTAGATTCAACTACTGGATCATCATCATCATCTGTTTCCATTCCTTGAACATAATTTTACTGCAAAGGAGTTCTAATCTGCTGCTGTTGTGTTGTTTGGTCTTGCATTTTATGCTCCCTCTGCTTGATTCATAATTTGGGCTGCTGTTGTCCTCTGAAATTTGGATTCCTGATTGGTGTTTCAGGTCTATCTGAAATAGTTAACTGTTCAACCATCTTCTCCACCGTTCGGATCAAAGTATCCATCTTTGTATCTAAAGGAGATGCTTCCTCCTTTACAGTCACTCTCTTTTCAGATCTTGTCCGTGCTCTTTTAGCCAGCAGATTTTCTTCTACGCTTACAACGTTTTTCTACATATCTTCAAGTGTGGTAGGATCTAATTCTCGTAACTAATATGCCATGTCAGCATCGAAACCGTCTGGAAATTTGAGCAAAGCTAACCCGATGGGGGGATTGAGGTTGGCCATAATAGCATTATACACTGCATTAAACCTCACACAATAATCTTATACATTTTCACCCACATTCCTTTTGATATTTTCATACTCAGACAAAATTTGGAGTGGGTTTTTATTTACCTCCCACCAGTCTAATAATTTTCTATATAGCTCCACCAAAGTGTGGATAGAGGCGATTGGCAAGGCTCTGAACCATTTTCTAACTTCACCTCAAAAAATTTGGACAAACAATCTCACAGTCACATTTTCTGCCTCTACCTCATGAAGGTCAACGAAGTCTTTCATTTTATCAACATGTTGTTGCGCTGTAATGCTTTGAGTGGCATCAAAAAGAGGTATTTTACTTTGGTAATCAGTAGGCATATCATTCAGATTCTGAGGTAAAACCAGGGATGAAAATCGAGCAGCCATGACTCGAGGCGGATTTAAAACAACATTTGAACTACTAGGATTTAAGAGAGTTGTTGATGGAGAAGTAGGGGTGATAAGTTGGAGGGGAAGGGTAGGTATAAACAGAAGTTGAGAACTGATTTCATAAATTGATGTGAATACTGATGAATTGAGGGTAGCGGATGTTGATTCTGATGATTCTGAAAGCTCAGGGATATTGGTAGAATTGATAGATGATTGAGAAGAATTTAAGATATAATCATCAATTGATCTGTTTTCCTTTTGAACTTATAGATCTACAAGAAACTCCGGGTCTAAAACTGTGTCATCAAGGGTAGTTTTAGATTTGGTTCTGAACAGAGAAAGCTCAAAATAATCATCAAAAGGGAGGTATTCAATGGACAACCACTGACTGGGACAAGAATTGGATCTGAAAATAGGTCCAGGGCTCAGTGAACTTTCTTTTCTTCTGATTATTCGTGGAATAAGGTTATAATTTTCAAATATAGGGGGAGGATTTGGATCAGGATTGGCCCTCGTGTATTTCCTTGAAGCCAGTGTGGTCAAATTTCGAAATTTTTACTTTGCAACGTTCTACTTCAACCTAGCAAATTATAAAACTCATCGTCCAAGGTTCAAGAATTTATATGGAAGATATTACCGGGGTGATCAGTCTTTCATTTTGGATTTTTCCCCAGTATGGTCGCCACTATGTTATCACCTAGATTGACCTCAGACTGAAGGAAGGCAAGCCAGGGTAACCACAAACCAC
The DNA here is from genome assembly GCA_034641835.2 of Pinus albicaulis. Lineage (NCBI taxonomy): Eukaryota > Viridiplantae > Streptophyta > Pinopsida > Pinales > Pinaceae > Pinus > Pinus albicaulis. The sequence goes on along the minus strand of CM076579.1, from coordinate 601,434,029 downwards.
ACTTAACCTTGTAGCTAGCCCTACAAGACAGAGAGAGAGAGCTCTCTTTGTAAAAAAAAAATCTTAGTCAAGGATGACTGCGAAAAATTATTTTAGGCTAGGTATAGTAGCTCGAAAGGTTTTGATAGATTTTGTTGGTGTTTGCTGGATCAGATGGAGCTGGCAGTTTAATTATGGGAAATTAAATCAGAAATGTAGGGTATTCTATGGGGCAAGGTAGGCATAAAATTTAACACCTTTGGCTTAATGAAGTGAAGTATTTAATACTGGTGAGGAGCTGAGGAGGGCATATGAGATGAATCCTTCTCAAATAGTAGAAAACATAAAATATTGAATGATTTCCCAAGGCAGAGAACTGTAACAATGGACTCTACCTATCTAACTTGAAAACATTCAACAGAAATCAATGGAATGAATGATGGTATATATAAAACATTTAAACAAATGATTACAAAAGAAGAAACTATGCTAAAATTCCATACCACAGGGATCCCATAAAAATAGCTGCAAATCTTATTAATTTCCTGCCAAACTGATTACAAATAATGTAAAATCAGTCTTAGAGCACCCAAGTGATTCCAACCTCCAACCTCTACAAATGACTGAAAAATTACATTAAATAGACTAGCCTCAGGGGGCGAATCCGTAAAAAGAGGAGTTGTTTCACTTGGCCCCAAACAAAAACCTGAAGATAGAAAAACCCAACGATATACATCTGAAAGAGAGGAAACTGTATATTTCAGCATCTGGAAGTATTATTTGTTACATTTACTCCAGCCAATGGAATGAAAACAAATCTGGAACCGACCTACCCCCTCATTTATCGTTTGCTGCTGTTTCGTGGCTAACGCCGTAATGATCTTTGCATTCACGGTTTTCTCATGGCCTTAATAGAGTGCTTGTTCCTTTAACCTGAAGAAAACCATTTTAAACCAAAAAAATCGAATGTGTCTCATTAAATGGAGAAAAGGCCTTTTTTCTTTGAAAAGAGCAGAAAGAAGTGGTGGGCCCGGGAATCGTATTCGCAAGCGGAAGAGGAGCGAGAATACTTTGGGCGGAGGAAATCGCGATATGCGATGAGCGATGGAGTGATGGAGGATGGTGCGATGAACGATGGAGAGATGGAGGATGATGTGATGCAATGAGCGATGGAGCATTATCGCATCGGTGGAAGCGGGATGGCAGTGTTCGGCGCTGCGGGAAATGTGATATGCCATGCACGATGATCGCATCAGCGAAGAACAAGAATGCAGAGTTAAGCGCTAGAGGGGGAGAGATCATGCAATGCGATGCTACGATGTGATCGCATCGGCGGAAGAGGAATGGTGGGTTGCGGTGCAGTAGGAATCACGATATACAATGTGCGATTATCACATCGGGGAAATTGGGAAAGCGAAATGAAGCGTTGGTGGGATATGCAATAATGCGATGGGAGATGGTGCGATGTGTTTACATCAGTGTTGAGCCATCGCATCGGGGTTGTAGGAGACAAAAATTCAAAAGACTTTGTGGTAAAGGGAAAATATAGAAAAAAGGAAAGAATTTTTAAAGTTAAAGGGCAGTGAAGTAATGGAAAAAAGGGCAGAGCTGCTCTTTTTGAGTCATTTATTTATTTGGGCATATTTTCCGATCCAGAAGCTGATTTCGAGAGTTTAATATATCATTGGAAGGATTTTTCTAAGCTTCTTCTGATGAACATGCTTAGAATATGATTTGCACTGGCAATCATGTGTAGAACACTTCTGGAAACCAGACAGAGAAAAAGCCCCTTTGACCCTTGGTGACGGGTTGCGAAAGACTAACATTGGATTTATGGAGATAGCAGCTTTTGAAGTTCAACTTATTACATATGGAAACATAAAATTACATAAGAAATGATAATAAAAACAAAGTACCATGTTTTCTCCTCAAAAAATGGTTTTGAGGTGGAAATTACATTAAGCTTAAAAGAATAACTTCTTTGACTTTTCCAGATACTATGCTTTGAGTTTATTTGGCATCCTTATGTCCTTGCTGATATTTATTGATACTTTCATAATCAATTTCACTATGGTGGAACCCTAAAACTTAACGAGACCAAAATCTATGACCTAATAAAATGAACTGCAGAGTGAAAATGAATCATGACTGAAGACCATAGAGAGGAGAACCAAAAAGTATTTTTCATGAGGGAAAACTGAAGTGACCCTAACCATCAGTGGATCCATGACCTAATGGAGTGATAAAAAGTTATAGTATGAGACTCCTACTATGAAAATGCAAAAGAGAAGATTTTGATCACTGATGGAAGTATAACAAGACTGATACTAACAAGTCCCACAAGTATATTTCTCATCCAAATCACCTCACAAGCTACTTTACTTGAAGTTATGTATTATGATTCTACCGAGTTGAGTACCACATATCTTTGCTTCCTCTTGTTCTAGGAAACCACTGTATACCCAACATTGAAAATTCCACCTGATGTACTCTTCTGGTCAAATGGATTCCCTACCTGATCTGCATTTGTGAAGCCACACATCTTTACTCTCTTTTTCTATCTTTACCACAATCCATACTAGTTAGTGTCTCTGAGGTAACGTAAAACATTCTTTACTACCTTCTAATACAATTTGGTTGTCCTAACCATAGCTTGGTTTAGCTAGTATATTTCATAGCACATATCTGGTCGTGTGTTCGCAAGATACATCAATGGAACCACTAATTTTCGATAAAATGGTAGCATCCACCTCTTCACCTTAAGTGGCATCCTCCTTCCTCCAGTTTGTCACTAGAGGTGTCTCCATGGGATTAAAATGTTCCATGTGAAATATATGCAGTATCTCGGTGGCACACTTGTCTTGAGACACAAACAATTCCCCATCTCATTTACATACTTCTAGCTTGAGGAAGTAGTGCATGAGGCCCATGTCCTTCATCTCAAATTCCCTTGCAAGGTACTCCTTGAAAGAACTGATCTGTTGCTCATCAACTGTTAATATTAAATCATCAGCATATAAAAAAATTATAATAAATTTACCTTCTACCAAAATATGATAAAGTTTCACATGCGCTTCAATTTTTGTGAAGCCCAATCCAGTGAGATAATTATTAATCTAAGTGTACCAAGACCAAGGTGCCTGTTTGAGACCATACAATTCTCACCTAAGTCTACACACATGAGAATCGCAATCAAATGTCTCAAAACCTTTTGGTTTCTCGATGTACACTTCCTCCTCAATAAAACCATTGAGGAATGTTGTTTTTACATCCATCTTGTGGATATTCCACCACATCTGAATATTCAGTGAAAGAATTGATCTAATGGATGAATACCTTTCTATAGGAGCAAAGGTTTCCTCATAGTCAATTCCCTCAAATTGAGATAATGCTTTGGCAACAAATCTGGCATTATACTTCTCTATGCTTCCATTTTTTGCATGCTTAACCTTGAAGATCCATCCTGAAACCATAAAAAATTTATCTGATGGTCTTGGGAGAAATTCCCAAACATTGTTCTTTATGATTATTTTTATTATTCCACCATTACATCAACAAAAATGGGTTTCTAAAATTCTTCCTTAAAATAGGATGGTTTAGTCTCTAAAATCTTAGTCATTAGATCCATGTAGCCATTGTACCTCTCAGGTGAACTCCTTTTCCTGCAAAAAATTGAAGGAGATCCCACATTATCCCTCGCATCATGCACCAATATATCAACTTCCCTGGTTATTTTTCTACCTTATTTGGATGGTTCTGCTTGAGTGGATGTCTCCAATATGCCTCCAATTTTCTCCTCCAATTGTGGTTACTCCATAACTTCCTCAGGATCCTACCTTGGAGCTAAAAGCTCATATTATGTTGCGATCTGAAGCTCCCTCTTAAGAGAGAACCACATCACTTTCTCCTCATAAAAATTTACATCCTTTCACATAACTATAATTCTAAGGGAAGGTAAGTACACAAGGTAATTGTGTGGATTTTCAATGTAACCCACAAAAATCCAAACTCTATTGTCACCTCAAGCTTCTTCCTTGAATATTTGGAGACATGGTAGTAAAAATATGCTCCAAAAATTATGACATGAGGCACATCCAACTTTCTCCTCAAGAAATACTCCTTCAGTGTAATCATACCAAGAATCCAATGAGCACGTTGGTTCTGCAAGTATACTTTTTTTCTACATGCCTCTTCCCAAAAACTTAGTGATAGGTGTTGGTCATGCAACATCGCTCTCACAACTCACACAATGTTCCAGTTCTTTCTCTCATCTACCCTATCCTTCTATGGGCTGTGGGGTGTTTTCAGATCTCTTTAAATTCCTTATTTGGCACAAAATTCCTTTGAGTCATTGGAAATATACTCACCACCATTTTCTCTCATGATATCCTTCACCTTCTTTCCAATATATTTCTCAACTAGTTCCTTGAATTCTACAAAATTTGAGAATGTCTCATCCTTCTTCTACATGAATAATATCCAACACTTCCTTGAGAAATCATCAATAAAAATAAAAATGTACTTATGTATCGTAATGGAGGTTATTGAGAAAGTTCCACAAACATCAGAGTGGACTCTCTCCAGGAATACATGTTCTTTGTTGTCTTGATCATGTAATGTGGATTTCACATACTTCCCCAAGATACAAACTTTGCATACATCATGCTTCTCAAGAGCTCCTTTAGGGAGTTTAGTGGTTATTTGTTGCATAATATTTAAGGCGCCATGGTAAAAATGGCTCATTCTACTATGCCAAATCTCACCAACATCGCAACTCTACACTTTCTATGCCTTACTACTTGATGTAGAAAAATATTCCACATCAAGTTTATACAGGTTCTTCACATGAACCCAAACCTTCTTCACCTGTCCAGTGTCTATGTGTCTTAGAAAATTTTTACCTTTTCTGAAGATCATATCATAATCATGGTCTTCTAGAACTACTACAGAGTTGATATTATTATTTAGGCTTGGAACAAACATGACATATTTGAGGTGAAGAGGGGATTCAAACTCCCTCTTAAGGGTTACCATACCAATCCCAATAGCAATGTACCTTCTGTCATCCCCAATATCAATATGAATATGGAGATATTTATCCTCTAGGTCACTAAAACCCTCTATAGCCTGTCATGTGGAACGAGACACCCGAGTCCAAGTACCACACAATCCTCATCATAGTGTTGGACATACACGCGATAAGGGTGAAATATAGATCGAACTGTGAAGCCAATGCTTCACCTGCTATTCCTTTTGAGTTCTTATTGCCAAAAATTTTGTGTGTACACTTTTTAGAATAATGCACGAATTCATGAAAATTGAAGCATTTTATTTTGGATAATTCTTTCTTCTTGACTCCTCGGTTGAATTTTGGTTTTGTTTCAGATTTATTCACTTTTCCTTTCTTTCCCTTTCAAACCAATGCAAAATTTTCTTCATCCTCTCCCATGGATGGAGCTCCATCTATGGTATTCCACCTGATCTCTTATTGTATCAAATCGAACCATAAGAATTCCCAAGTTAGTAACTTCTCCCTCCCATTCACCGAATCTTGGTAACTATGCTAGATTTTTGGAAGGCCTAGAAGAGCCAGTCTCACCAGGTCATGTTTTGCAACATTCACACCAACCCCTCAAAGCTCATCTCGAACTTGTGTAAATTTGGTGAGATATTGCGGAATAATTTCATTCTTCTCTATCTTTATATTTCAAAGTTTGTATTTGAGGGCCAGTTTTCTATTGTCACTATTATTCTCAAATAGCTTTGTCAGTTCCTTCCATATTGTGAAAGGAACTTCTTTCCCATGGATATTTGAGATAATGCGGTCCCTCACTCCCTCCAAGATAATTCTTCTCGCCTTGGATACATATTTCTTCCATTGGGATAGATTTTGTGCATGAATTGATCATGGTTTTTCAATGTCTGTCTTAACATATTTCAGCAATCTGTTCTCATCAAGCATCACCCCCATGTGATCCTTCCATGCAATGAAATTTGAGTTACCTTCCAAGGCATACTCTAATCTCAACTTGTTGAAGGTCATCTTCCCAACTCTGAAGACATCGTGCTACACTAAATCTGAAAATTTGAACCTCCTGAGCAACAACTTTGAAATTATTTTTCTAATGCGAATCCAAATCTGATACCATGTAGAAATATGGTGATATAATTTAAGCTACGCAAGAAGTTTAATCTAAAATGAAGAAACAAAATTATACTCTACTTCTCTGCGAAATTTAATTCAAAAAATAAAACAAAATTTGCAACACATGAAATAATAAAAACCACCCATGCACGGTATTTATCTAGGGGAACTGAACTGGGAAAAAACCCTCAAGCCTCTTTGGATTAATAAGATGAATAGATATTGTATTACAATTGCTTTATCGCCTTTAGCACAACCTGCAAGTTAATAACCTATCGCTCTGCTCAATGAGGAGCTCTTCACCTACACTCAGTCAATTTTTTCCTCTGCTTGAGCCCCTATTTCGTTGTAAAAATACTAAGTTTTTAGCCCCTATTTTTAGGAATTTTCCTCCAATTGATTATGGAACTACCAAGGTTGATTCTTTGACTACATGCAACACCTATACACTCAAACTAGTTTACAACTACCTATTACACTGCCTTGGAATATCCACCACAATTGAGGAACTTGAATTCTCTGAATGCACTATCTATTTTGAGCTAAATGATCCAGTAACTGGATGATCACAGAGTTAGTTTGTTTTCCCATTGCACAACTGACCTCCAACTAGTTCTATCAACAGTTGAAACTAGTTTAACTTAATACAACTATAAATAACTGACCTTGGTTTCTACAAATTAAAAATCACACATGCTTAGCTGAGCTCCAAGCCCTCTAACTCAAATTTACTGAGCCAAATGAGTGACATGATCCATGTGTTATGTAACCAACTCACAAAATGGAATATAATATTGATCAATGACTTCGAAATCAGCCTCTTCGAGGGGCAAACCTCCTTTAAATCACATAAATGAATAATTCAAATGAGAAAAACATACTCTCTATATATAGGAGTCTAAGGGATCCCAATATAATCATAGCCTACATAATAATAATAATGTAAGGGCACAACAATAATAATAATTGGATTTTATGGGGAACAATAATAACACTATGGAAATTACATGGGCACAAAAATATTAATAAGGGGACTACACTAACAATAACAATAAGAGGATACAATAGTATTATAGATGCGTAAAATGCCCCTCTCCTTGAAAAAATTGTTGTCCTCAATGCTTGAGTAGTTTTGGATTCTTCTTTATAAAATTCTCATCCTCCCATTTGGAATCTTCAACGGGTAAGTTCTTCCACTAGATGAGACACTCTGAAATTGATCGATTTCGCAACTATGAAGTTCTTGTTTTTGTGACTGATTCAGGTTCCAGTGTGATTTTTCCTTCCTCGTTAAGTTCTGGAAATATTTTTTGAGCTGGGATTTTGTCACCTATAACCTTCTTTAAACACGAAACATGGAAAACTGGGTTCACTCGAGAAGATGTCAGAATTTCCAATTCGTATGCCCTAGTACCAATATTTTGCAACACCTTGTAAGGACCATATTACTTTGGTGATAATTTATTATCCTTCTTAGCTTTCCTAAGAGAATTTTGTTTGTATGGTTGTATTCATAAAAATACTGAAACTCCTACATCAAAACTTCTTTCTTCGTAATGTTGATTTGCATGTTGTTTCATTCGATTATGCACAAAAGATAGGTTATCCTTTAGGAGTTGGATAACTTGTTGTTGATGCTTCATTTGGTCTTCCACTGCTTGAAACTTATATTTTTCTCTTAAATGTGATTTCATAGACGGTGGATGATATCCATAGAGTGCCATAAATGGGGTCATTTTTGCTACAGTGTGGAATGAATTGTTATACCACCATTCAGCCAGAGGTAACCACTTGACCCAATGTTTTTTTTTTATTAGATACAAAGCAACGAAGATATCCTTCCAGACATTTGTTCACTATCTAAGTTTTCCCATCATATTGAGGATGATAAGATGATCTATGAGCTAGTTGAGTAACTAGACAAGAAAATAATTCTGTCCATAAATTTCTAGTGAAAATGGGATCTTTTCCGCTTACAATAATAATTGGGTTTCCATGTATCTTTTGAATTGTTTCCATAAATGAGGTAGCAACTACACTTTCTCTAAATGGATGAGATAATGCACAAAATTGTGCATAATTGGTAAGCATATCAACTACCACCATGATGACACTCTTTCCTTCGGACTTGGGTAAACATGTGATAAAATCCATTGAAACATCCTCCAAACATTTACCTGGAAAGAATAAAGGTTGTAGCAGATTCTGGGTCTTAACTGTCTCAAATTTATTTTGTTGGCACACCAAACATTCCACAAAAAAAAATTGAGTATAAGATTTAGGGCCATCCCCAAAAAAAAAAGTCTTGACCCTGTGGTAATTTTTTAAAAATCCTGAGTGTCCTCCTAAGGGAGAGGTGTGCAATTCCAAAATAATCTTTTGTTTTATTTTGGAAATCTTACAAATATATAAGTGAAATTTGTACCACAATGAATTATTTTTCCAGCTAAATGTATTGGATGTACTGGGATCTTGCTACAACTTTTGAACAAGTTTCCACACTTCTTCATCATTCTTCCACTCCTCCCTTGCTTTGATTATCCAATCTTGTTGGATAATATAAATCACACAAACCAATGCTTCCACGCCCTCATCCTTTCTTGAGAGTGCATCTGAAACAACATTTAACTTCCATTTTTTGTAGATGATTTCAAAGTCATAATCCAACATCTTTGTGACCCATTTTTGTTTCTCTTTTGAAGATAGTCTTTGTTCCAAAAAGTATTTAAGACTATCATGATCTATTTTTACCTTAAAGTGTCTTCCCATTAGGTAAGGTCGCCAATTTTTTAGTGCATGTAGTATTTCCAACATTTCCTTCTCATAAATAGCTTTCTGTAAATACTTTCCTTTGATTGGACGACTTTAGAAAGAAACAAGTATTCGTTATTGCATTAAAACAACATCAATTCCATTTCCTAAGGCATCACATTCCACAATAAAGGTTTTTGTGAAGTCTGGCTTAGCTAAGACCAGTGCTTGGCACATTTCCTCTTTAAGATGTTCAAAGGCCTTAGTTTCTTTTGGAGTGCAAGAAAATGAATTTTTATTTAACAATTTTGTTATAGGTATTGTTATTCTCCCATAATTATTAACAAATTTGCGATAATACACTCTTAACACTAGAAATCCTCACAGATGCTTTAGGATTGTGGGGATTTTCCATTCATTAATGGATTTAATTTTGTTAGGGTATACCTTAACACCCTCATGAGATACAATATGACTCAAATATTCCACCTCTTGCACTCCAAAGAACAGTTGTATGTTTTTTCATATAATTGTTTCTCCTCCAATAGTTTGAGCACCTTCTCAACATGTTGAACATGATCCTTTCAAGACTTTTTGTAGATTAGTATATCATCAAAACATACTGACAACAAATTTCTAAGGAAGGGTTTGAAAATGGAATTCATAAACCCTTGAAATATATAAGGTGCATTGGTAAGGCCAAAATGCATGACCAAAAATTCATAATGTACCTCATGAATTCTAAATGTTGTTTTCGGAATGTCTTAAATATTCATTCTAATTTGATGATAACCTAGACAAAGATCCAACTTGGTGAAGTAAATTTCTCCATGAAATTCATCCAATAATTCATCAATGATAGCAATGGGAAATTTATCTTTAATAGTGAGCTTATTGAGCTCTCTATAATCTAGATACATGCACCATGATTCATCCTTCTTGTGCATCAATACTACTAGAGCAGAGAAATAAATTTGACTAGGTTTAATTATTCCAGCCTCTAACATTCTTGCAATCATACGTTCAATTTATCTCTTTTGGGCATAAGGATATCTGTAAGGCCTGATGTTTGGATGAACACTTCATGGAATCAGATAAATATCATGATCATGATCATGAATAGGTGGGAGGCCTTTGGGAGTCTCAAACACCTTGGAATGATTGTCCAAGACTTTTTGGAGAGATGGAGAAATAAAGTATTTCGATGTTTGAACCTGTTGCGAGCATAATTGTGCAATTACGCCTCATTTTTATTTCTTCAAAAGATTTTTCATGAAATTAGAGCTGATTATCCTTCCCATTTTCCCTGTGATACCTCGTAATTCAACTTCCTTTCCTTCACAAAAAATTTAATGAAAATTTCTTGAAAATTAAAAGTTGTAGTCCCCAGAGATTGTAACCATTGGACTCCTAGTACAACATCATCACCACCCATTTGAATATAAAGCAATGAACTATTCAATAAATATTCCCCGATCACTTGAAATTATGGTGTTGTATATATGCAGAAATTCAATTCCTTGGCTATCATAAAATGAATAAAATTATGTGTATTATCTTAATCAATAAACATTATTGCCTTTGTCTTCTTGATATATCCTTCTATATTGAGAGTTTGAGGAGTGGTAATTCCTGCCAATGAATTACAAGGTATGGTTGGATTAATTTCTTCCTTCTTTGGGGTTGGTTCCTAGTGTATATCCTCCTCTTTTGATGTTTCTTGTTCCTTTTCTTCCTCCTATTCACAATCTATGTAGAATAATTTCTTCTCGATGCACTCATGGCCTTTAGTGTATTTTCTATCACAACTATAACAAAGCCATTTTGCTCTTTTTTCCTTCATTTTTTGTGGTTTCAGCCTTGTAGGTTGTGGATGGCTAGGAGCAACAACATTTCCACCTTTATAGTTGTACTGATTGGTAGACTTCCTTGTTGCCATAATTTTTCTGTCAACTTTTCTTTCCACCCTGAATGCCTTTTCCAATGAATCAGGTTCCCAAAGGTGAACCTCATGTTGGATGTTATCCTTTAAAGTACCTATGAAGACATTTATCCTATGTTCCTCTAGAATATTATTTACCCTTATATTCAATTTTTGGAAGTCCTCAAATTTCTCCATCATTTAAGCCTTATGTTTGATATTTATCAATTGGCTAAAGAAGGTGTTTCTCTTTGTATCCTCATAATGTGCTATCATTTCCTCTATAAAAATTGACCAAGTGACAAGTGGTTTATGAGAAAAAAGGCATAAATACCATACAAACTGATTTTATTCTAAATATAAAGTTGCAATGTGTACCTTTTGTGTGTGTTGCACATTATGGAGCTCAAAGTATTTCTCCATTTGTAGTATCCATGTTATCGGATCATTCCCATCAAACTTCCTCATATTGATCTTTGGAATATGGTGGGTCTTAAATCCAACATTATATTATATGAAATCATGATTAACATTTCTTTTCTTCTCATCATGAGTTTCATATACTACCCTGTCACCATTAGGAATCATTTCTTGTAGCAACTTTGTCAAACCTTCCATGTATGCTTTTAATTTTTCTTCTATACCATCAATCTTAGCTTCCATTCAATCCATGCCTTTCTTCAAACCATCCATATTAGCTACTATGTGTTTCTTCAAACTATCGATCTTAGCTTGCATTTCATTTTTGGTTACTTTTTTTGAGAGCAAAATTTGTTGGAATTGGTCTCGTAATTTTGATATATCATGTTGCAGTTCTTCCTCTTCATGCGTCATAGCATAGATTTATAAGGCCTTAATGGGTTTGGAATTATTTTTGGGAGGAATTATAGAACCCAATACTAATATCAATGCTTCAATATTCCCTTTGGAATCACTTCAAACTGATATTTTTTTTTAACAAAAGTTATACTATTTAAAAAATAAACACACCTTTTTCTTTATTTTGAGGAGCTCGATATTGAAATTGATGTATTGCTGTGATTTAGGCTCTCTAAGATTTCAAATTAGGTCCTATAGTATCTATATGAGCCATATTTATAATGCCACAGGTCAAACCTAATTTGGATTCTTTAAGACAAAGTTATGTCCAATCTCCCACAATGACCTAATTATGGACTCGTTTAGTAGAGTGAACTTGTATGGTGTGCCAGGTGTCATTGTTTCAACGTTTAGCCTCAAAATAAATAAAAAACAAACTACGATTTGTGTAATTTTAGGCACTTTTTACATAATTCCAATTCGATACCAGAAACAAAAGTTATGATGATTTTCCCTCGGTCGCCTGTTTGAGATTAAATTCTGGAGCCTGCAAAAACCCTAAATTCCAGAGACCATATCTCCAAAAATGTGGTGAACTAAGGTATGAAATTTTTACACGAATTTCATAAATATTTTTGCTCCATGGGATAAACATTTAAGCTTCTGAAGCCTCATAGAAAAAAATCTATAACACAAATTCCCAGATGACCTTTTAAATAAGCGAAACCCCAGAATCCCAAGCTCTCATACCAAATTTTATGCAACCAGATCACAAAATAGAAGAAAAGATAGATCAACAACTTAGAAATCAGCCTCTTTGAGGGGGAAACCTCCTTTAAATTACATAAATGAATAATTCTTCGATGATTCAAATGATAAAAACCTACTTTATATATATAGGAGTCTAAGGGGTCCAAATATAATTAGAGCCTACATTATAATAATAATGTAAGGGCACAACAATAAAAATATTGGGCTTCTATGGGACACAATGATAATACTACCGGGCCTACATGGGCCAAACAATAACATTAAGGGGAGTACTCTAATAATAAAAATAAGGGCATACACTAGTATTATAGGGACCTAACACCATGTCACCTTGGTTAACTTCCTCCAAGTTTTCTGTTGATGTGGAAATTCAAATTTTCTCAATTTTAGCAAGGAAAAAATAAATTGAGACTTTCTTGCTACACTTCTAAACAATGGGATTAAGAAAAACATGAGAATTATGTTTCAATAAAATTTGATATTTTTCATAAAACAAGCTCTATATTCTATTAAAAAAAAATTAGTTCCAAGGATCTATATTCCTCATAATTCCTTAATGAAAACAATTAAAATAAAAATAAACCAACTCCAGAGACCAAAATTCTGACAATTTGTCTCCATATAGAGGATTTGTGTCCATGTAGAAGTAGAAACCAATAATTTGGAAAACTCTCACTTGGTAATTAGAAAAAGTAATTTGAAAAGGAGCCACTCCAATTTGATAATGGTTGTGTGAAACAATATAGCTATGTTTGAACTTGTACTTGTAGAAATAGTGAATATATATATGTGTGTGTGTGTGTGATGAATATAACGATGATGATGATTATAATGTCCACTAATACTTATGAGGTCTATCAGACCTTAAGAAAATAAATAAATTGAGACTTTTTAAAATATTATTTATATAATCAAATAAAAGGGAGAGGGGCATTCTGAGATCACTATAGGTATCCTGGGTGAACAAGTCAAGAATTTTGGAAGTCTGGAAGATGTTTTGGAAATGAGAATGGATGTAAGTGAGGATTAGACAATCCAAGAGAAATTTCTTTTCATCTTCAATTCTCTTAGTGTCACAAAACTGACAGATTTTTTCTTCTGAGGGCGTTTTGGCGATAAAGAAATGCCTAGTTTCACTTCGAAGCTAGTGGGAGTTAGTTATTATCTTCACAATGTTCATTTTCTTCTTAGCACTAGTCAAGACAATAGGTAATTTTTTTTATAAATAATTTTTTTATCACCTCCTTATAGTACCTTATCTTCCTTTTCCCCTCAGGTTCCTTTTCATCCCACAACTTGTCCCTAAATTTGGAAATGATAGTATTTTTAATATTATCTCTATTCTCCAAGATGATCTCCTCCTTTACCACCCAATAATTGAGCCAAAACCACTTGAGAAAAAGGTGGGGGTTTTGGCTAGAGATAGAAGAAATTTTTGGGAACCTCCTGGTTTCCATGTTGCAAAGCTTCATTTTATACATCATATAGCGAAACATAGCTATGCTTTAAATGGGGGAAAGACTAGCTTCGGTCAATAGGATATGATAGGGAGTATTAACTTTAATATTGAGGTTATATGTTATAAATTTCTTTTGGATCATCTTGATATTCCTCCACGATTCTCTAGATATATTGCAACCCCAAATTTTACATCCATATAAAATCATGGGGGTGATAAGGCTATCGAAGAGGATCCTTTTTTTACTCCATACCCAGAGATCAATCATCTTATAATTGTTTTCAAGCTCATAATAAGTTTTCCATCCACCATTTATTCTTTTCTCAATGCTATAATTCTAATTGAGTTGATGATTAATGTAAATACCTAAGTATTTGTATGAAGAAACTTTCTCTAAGCAATTGTTATCGTAGGTGAAATTATCATGGTTTATATTTTTGGAATTAATTATCATGAATTTAGTCTTGTCAGTATTAACAGTCGTACCCATCTTAGATCAATAATCATGGAGGATATTAAGTTATTTGTTGAGATCCTCATGGATTCTGGCTAAAAAAACAATGTGATCAACATAAAGGAGAAGATTAATGACCATACTAGCGATCTTTGTTTCAATGCATCCTGCAACTTCAAGACAGACTTCAAGCTTATAATTGTAAATTCCAAAAAGTGTAGGAGATAAGGGACACCCTTGCTTAACAGTTATATTACATTTAATTTCTTTAGACCATCCTTCAATGGTCTTAAGATTGGTGACAACATTCTCATGAAGATGAATCACAATCACCCTCAACTCAAGAGGGACCATTATCTCTTCAAGTCTTTACCATAGCTTATCTCAAAGAATTGTGTTAAAATAATTCCTAAAGTCAACAAAAAAAAAAAAGATCAGACTTACTATTGTGGCATTCTGATGCAGCCATATGGCCGCAAATACTCAATGTGCAGACCCAAAAATTAGTCTGCCCAGATCCCAAGATTTATTCAAACATATAGTGTGATTTAACTTTTAAACACACCCCGGATACTTGCATTAGTTCTCTTATGGATATTTTTGAATCCTTTTTCAATTATCGAAACCAAATATGTGGCATTTCGGATTAGAACCCAAATACCTTACCTCATCACCCTTTTCCTCTTTTGCACATGACCGATACATGTTTACCGACCTTCTCCGCATTTTCTTATCACCATATCGCAAATTTCAAATTTCATCACAAATCGGCCCTTCATAATATCGTAAATTTAGGATTTATCGCAAATTGGCCCATCGCAATATCGTCATTCAAACAATATCGCAATGTTTGCGATTTTGAAATTTCACAAATCGCAGTGAATACCTTTATTGCATGTCGCACATTTTAAACTTTAGCCTCAATTCAATTTCAAGGTTCATTCACCCGATTGCGACATGCTATGTAAATCTTCAGATGACACGTGGCTCCTCATCACATCGCATCACCAAATCAATATGGTTACCCATCGCAAGCAAAAGCTCTTTCCACCGAATGCAATGTGCACTAAAATCTTAAGGCCGAATGCGATATAATCTATATTTTCCATTCTCCTGCTTCATTTCTGCGATCTAATATTTACCATCCACCCAATATTTAGCTCTCGTTTATAATTCTCTGGAATTTTGGGGAAAATTCATGGTTTCTTCTTTCACGACCTGTCTGTGGTGTCTTTCCATCAAAGGCCTATCGATACTCTGTTTGACCCAACACTCCAATTCTTCACCGAACTATCTCTAATTTTCATCAATTTATTAGTTTCATAGACACAATCCACAAGTTCAACTGATAAATCCTTGAAGGATCTAACCAAATTTCAATCCAGCCAAAAGCATGCAATTCAACTTGTGTTCAACCTGGACTCTGAGAAAGTTGTTTCTCCGTCACGAATCCCATGCGAGATGCAAGAGACAAACATAAAATAGAAACCACATTTTACAGGATTAACAACCATAGAAATTCAACCCCAAAATGTAACTCATAGAGGTTCGTTATGTAGATCATTTACTCATAGAATAGATCAATGATATCAATTCATTTCGTCTTTGGCTCAGGGATTCCAATTACAAATTCAATTAAAATTTTTTCCTTACTACTGCCAAACCTATAGAAAAACTTTATTCATCCAAAATATAACTTTTCTCATAGATTATAACAAGAATTAACATCACATGTAAGAACTAATACGCAGAGGTCTAATTCCCACACATAAATAGAGAATTTTCATTAAATCTCATAAACATAGATAAATTATGCAAGAATACAGATAGCCTGTGTAGGCCTGATCTCATTCCTTTGGCCCTTTTGAGTCTTCTGGCCTTAATTTACCTTTGCACACTTCCTATCACACCAACCTCACTCTATCTTCTTCCTATCTAATCCCACTCGACTGCCTTCAAGACATATCATATTTATAATGAAAGGATTCTGAACTAATTTTAGTTCAGATCTTATAAAATCTCCTCAACAAACTCCTAAAATCCCTAACTCAATCTCCAAGAGATATTTTCGCTCCATAAAATATGAATGAAACTTATAAAACCTAAAATCTAAAATGTTCTCACACATTCAAGAAAAATCACAAATTAATCATCATTTTAATAAATTAAACATTTGGGAATCTCTCCCTTCATAAAATAAACATTCCCCTTAGGTCTATTCAAAAATGAATTTATGGAGTAGGATGCTCCTGCATCAGACTCCCAAGGAACACAATGTTCCACGATCTTCGAATCATGAATTTTTATTTTTGAAATAATCTTGGTTTCCAAACTTTATGTTGTTTCTCATCACATGCTTTTCCATCTTATTGTTTCCTTGTAGATGTATACATTCCTCCTAGATCCCAATTCTTAAATTTTCTTTGTGCAGTCATCTTGTTCTTACTTGAATTAACAATCACCTACTTGTTGTTGCTTTTTTCCCCTATTATCCACTTGAAAGCTTTTGTTTCCAATGTTCTCTTCTCTATCTTTGCCTGTTGTTGATTTCTGCCTCTTCGAACTGAATAATTTACTCCTACACAATATAACTTACACTCAACCAATTTCTCTCCGAAGGTTTAAAAATATTTAAGACCTTGCTTAGTTTTATCAATTTTTTTATCTTGTGCTTCCACTATCAACATCATGGGTTGCCTCCAAGAGGTTATTTTCTGATCATGATGTATATCAGTTCAAAATTCATTGGTAGAAGTTATAATAAACCATTCCTCTGCTTTTCCCAGTATCCACACATCCAATGATTTATGTGTAAGTCCTTCATCTTCAAACCTGCTTGACTGCTTGCTTGGTATGAAAACATAAAACCAATATCTTCTATGTTGATTTTAAATTGTGAAATTTTTCCCTTGAATTTATTCATCTTTCCAAGTGATCTTTGCATTCACATAATATTTATCTTCACTGTCAACTTCTACATCATCAAATCTTTGGTCTTCACCTCCTTTTGTAATTGTGAACAAATTTTGTTCAAATTCTACCATATCTCTTTATCTACAATCCTCTTTGGCTTCAATAGTACCTTGCATAAGAGTTTTTAAAATTATTCTTTCATCATCCCAAATTTCATCCTGTTGGAAACACTAATCTTCATGCGAATCATCAACTAAATTTTTCTCTAAACCCTGAAAAAAATTAAAAAACAAATATTTCATGATCATCATGGTCATCTGGCAATGATCATACACAATTACATCTTCAAAATTATGATATTCGTGCTACAACCAATTCAGAAATTTAAAATCTGAATTTTCTTCAAGCCTATCTCTTTGATCTCTCTCAATCTTCCAAACATTTATTCCTTCCTCAAACCTAAATTTACAATTCTTTTCACCCCGAAGCAATATTTTCCATTCAACAATCAATGTTCCAACCTTGTATTGTGAGATAATTTCAAGAGTTTTCTCGCACTTTCCTTCATAAACTTCTAAAGAATATGATTTCTTTGACCATTATCCTTTCAGCTGCTCCATGGAAGGCTGATTTCTTCCATCTTCTATACCTACACATTCAAACGTTTTGTAGAAATTGCATTCTTCTTGACATTCCTTGGGCTCATGTTCAATTTCCGACATACATTTCTCTTCTTTTTAGCTGCAATTTTTTGTTACATGAGCTTTTTCTTGTACTTGTTGTCCATCTTCTACAGTTCTCTTATCATAATAAAAAATATGATTTATGTCCCAATTAATTATTGGTTCTACATAAACCCCTTCATGACCTTTCAAAGAACAGCTATGTTCTGTCCTTCCTTGAGAAATTACTACAAATTCTTCTCCATGATTGGCTTCACAAGTTAGTCTCTTTATTTTCTTGGCTGCATGAGATAACAATATCTCTTCTTCCTCGGGTCCTTGGCTTCTTCCTAGTTTTTAACTCTTTACAGTTTCTTTTCCATTGACAAAATAGTCTTGAGTTGTACTCTCCTTATCAGCTCTCCTTTTTCCATAATTGCACATCTTTAAGACATAAATTGTCTCATCCTTTGCCAATTTCCAATAGTTCTCAGTCATAAAAACAATTTCTTCAGAAATGTTTAGATAAACACTCAATAAGAAAATGTACAACCAAGAAATTATACCTCCCATCTTACTCTTATTTTCACAAAATTGTGAAATTTTGATCTGATTTATTTCATAACCTTCTTCAAGGTTGTCTTCATGAAACAAGGTTGAAATTCCTTCTTCTAAAATAATCCTTTGAAATTGTCTAACTTCAAAATCAACTACCTCTTATTTTCCTTTACAAACATAGTCCTTTTCTTAAACTGCTTCTCCTTCCTCCATTTCTTGCATTTGTTCATCTCCATTTGCTTGATCTTTAGTACCTGCAATTTCACACTCATATAAAAAATTAGTGTGAAATACATTAAAATTTCCTTATTCACTTGATGTCATCGACATATAATTTTTGTGTTGCTCCAAGAACTCCATCATTCCGTCACTTTCATCATCATCCTCTCCTAGGATTGACCCTTCTTCAGATTCACAAAAGAAAATTTCTTCTAAATGTTTACTTCTACTAGTTTTCTTTTCCTTATTCATCCAAATATTCATCATTTGCATCAACTTCTTGGAAAATAACCTCATAACAAGCCACTTGATTCTTTTCCTTACATTCACTCCATATTTATGATTCTCTCTAATCTCCTTTTGTAGTAGTTGTTCCAAATGATTGGGTTGTGCCCTTAACTCAACCATATCTCTATCAAATTCTTCATCATCTACTTTCCTTATGCTATATGTTATAGCATACTCTTTCCTCTTTCTATGGATTTATTCTAAGCCTTTCCTTTGAATGTCTAGATTCATTTTCACCTTTCCTCTTGTGAACTTCCCATGTCCACTTGGGAGATATACTAAAACCTCTCTCTTGTAGCCAGTCTCAATTACTGCTACACAAACCCCTATCAAGATTCCCTCTTGTGCTTGATCTCCTGGGATCACTTGGTTCTGTTTCCTCCAGAACCTTTTTGAGAATTCTCTTGCTCTTCTCTGGCTTATGCACTTCTTCTCCCTTTCTTCTTCTTCTGATTGTATGGCTGATACAATTCCCTTGTCTGCTGCTACCTGCATATACACATCAGTATTCATCAAAATTCACCACGTAACAAGACATTTTTTCCATGATCTTGTCCTTTTCTTACTCTGCCCTGAGATGGAATGATCTCAATTTGTCCTTCTCCTCAGTCTTCAGGTACCTTATGCTAACTCTCTTCTGCAACTCACTACACTCTTCTGCAATTCCACTACCGAACATTCACCTCTGCACTAAACATTTAATCTCCATGCACAGGTTTCACTTATGCTGCCTCAAAGAGCATTATAGGCTCTATCCCCAATTTAAATATCTCCCTCTCTGAATATTTTTGTATTCTTTCCACTGTCCTATTCTTATTTAAACCTCCAACAATATATAAAAATACTTGTCCCTTAATTTCCAAATGAGCTGAATTAAGCCTCCTTGATCATATTTTAGAGCAAATCTTGCTCTAATACTAAAAATGATGCAACCATATGGCTACAAATACTCAATGTGCAGACCCAAAACTTATTCTGCCCAGATCCCAAGATTTATTCAAACATCTAGTGTTCTTTAACTTTTAAACACACTCTACATACTTGCATTAGATCTCTTATGGATCTTATTGAATCCATTTTCAATTATCGAAACAAAATATGTGGCATTTTGGATTAAAACACAAATACCTTACCTCATCGCCCTTTTCCCCTTTTGCACGTGACAGATACACATTTACCAACCTTCTCCGTGTTTTCTTATCACCATATCGCAAATTTCAAACTTCATCACAAATCGGCCCTTTTCAATATCACAAATTTAGGAATTATGGAAAATCAACCCATCGCAATATCAATACCCAAACAATATCTCAATTTTTGAGATTTTTCGATTTCACAAATCACAGTGAATAACTTTATCACATGTCGCACATTTTAAACTTTAGCCTCATAGCAATTTCAAGGTTCATTCACCTGATTGCGATATGCGATGTAAATCTTCAGACAACATGTGGCTCCTCATCGCATCGCATCGCCAAATCAATATGGTTCCTCATCGCAAGAAAAATATCTTTCAGTCGAATGTGATGTGCACTAAAATCTTAAGGCCGAATGTGATATAATCTGGATCATCCATTCTCTTGCTTCATTATGTGACCTAATCTCGACCAACCATCCAATCTTCAGCTCTCATTCAGAATTCTCTGGAATTTTGGGGAAAATTCATGGTTTCTACTTTCGCGACCTATCTATGGCATATTTCCATCAAAGGCCTATCGATAGTCTGTTTGACCCAGCACTCTAATTCTTCGCTAGAATATCTCTGATTTTCATCAATTTCTTAGTTTCTGAGATGTGATCAACAAGTTCAATAGATAAATCCTTGAAGGATCTAACCAAATTTTGATCTAGTCGAAAGCATACAATTCAACTTGTGTTCAACCTAGAATCTGAGAAAGTTGTTTCTTCGTCACGACTCCAATTTGAGATACGAGAGACTAACATAAAATAGAACCAAATTTTACACGATTTACAACCACAAAAATTCAACCCCAAAACATAACTCATAGAGGCTCTTTATGTAGATCATTTGATCATAGAATAGATCAATTATCTTAATCGATCTCGTCTCTGGCTCAGGGATTCCAATTACAAATTCAATTAAAAAGGTTTCCTTACTACTGCCAAACCTATAGACAAAGCTTTATTCATCCAGAATATAACCTTTCTCATAGATTATAACAGGAATTAACATCACATGTAAGAAATAATATGCAGAGGTATACTTCCCACACACAAATAGAGAATTTTCAGTAAATATCACAAACATACATAAGTTATACAAGCTTCCACATAGCCTGTGTAGGCCTGATCTCATTCTTTTGGACCTTTTGAGTTTTCTGGCCTTAATTGGCCTTTGCACACTTCCTATCACACCACTCCCACCCTATCTGCTTCCTATATAATCCCACTCGAATGCCTTCAAGACATATCTTATTTAAAATGAAAGGATTCTAAGCTAATTTCAGTTCAGATCCTATAAAATCTCCTCACCAAACTCCTAAAATCCCTAACTCAATCTCCAAGAGATATTTAAGCTCCATAAAATATGGATGAAACTTGTAACACCTATGATCTCAAATGTTCTCACACATTCAAGAACAAAAAAAATTAATCATCATTTTAATAAATTAAACATTTGGGAATCTCTCCCTTCATAAAATAAACCTTCCCCTTAGGTTTCTTCAAAATTGAATTTATGGAGGAGTATGCTCTTACATCACATTCCTCGACAATGATCCTAAGAGTGAAAATATGGTCAATAGTTGAGTGGTGTCTTATAAATCCAACTTTCCATTTAGCCCTTTAGCCCTGGTTTTCAGGCCATATGCTAATACTTTTTTCCAGAATGAGACCATAAATTTTGGCTAAGATGTGGCTAATCATAATGTTCTGATAGTTAGAGAGAATGTTTTTATCCCCACTTTTAAAGATAGACATAGTCAAGTTAGGGAATATTATATATATATATATATATATATATATATATATATATATATATATATATATATATATATATATATATTAGTTAAATGATAAAATTTATTTTAGGGAAAGAAGGAATAGTGTTTATGAAGTAATAAAATAAATCTAGTAAAATATTTACAACAATATTACCTGTAAGTATATTATCAGATGTCCTCTCCTCTTCCTACCTGTATAGTGGAAAAAAAAATTATTGGTCACTATAAATTGAGAGGGAGAACATATTTAAATAAGCAATATATCACTAAGAATGACAGTCCTTCCTAAGGAATTTGAATCCTAGTCATAATGGAAATTCAAATCCAATTAAATTTAAAAAAAACGTTAAAGCCATAAAATTGCAACAATAAAAAACAATTCTAATTATATGTTTGAGTATGGCATGAGTGGGAGAAAAATTCACTGTTAATAGAAGATTTCATTATCACTTAGTATTTATGGTTTGAAAATATAATCCATAAAATATAGCAAGTGTAGTTGTGCCATTTTAGAGGCGTAACGCTAGATAAAAGAAAAACCCGGTTATGGTTTTAAACAAATATTTAGAGCAATAAATAGAAACATTATTAGAACCCTATCGAAAAGTATTATGAGAAAAAGAACTGCGAGCAGCGGCAGTCCCTGCCGGGGTCCAAAGTCAAGCTTACCGGTTTAAACTGGAAGGAATCCCAAACCGGGTACTGCCACATATGCTCCTGTAATTGCTAGCTTTGAAAGAGTCGTATCACCAGGTCGAATTTAGCTATCATGGGAAACATACATTACTTTAATTTTTGGCTCTTAAAAGGTAAGCTAAAGGTCAAGAAAAATATTTTTTGAATTTCTTTTCAAAAATAGTCAACATGCACAACCAAAATATCCTTTGCTACATGTACAACGAATACAACATCCCAAGCCAAGAAAGGAAATGTGAGTGAATCACATAGAGGTTGTGCCCTTGCAACATGCACAACCAATATGTCCCTTGCTACAGGCACAACCAACACAACATCCCAAGCCACAGAGGAAATGTGAGCTCAGGACCATGTACCCCTAATGGAGTGTAATTTTGCAAGAGTTTGATTTCTCATTTCATATTAAATGCACCCTTTCTATTTATTTATTTTGGATAAATATTTGGACACTTTTCTCAAATTTTTTCTCATCTGAGTATTTACTCATGCCATTAAGAATATCACAAGGGCTTCATCAGTGTATTTACTCACACTGTTAAGAATATCTCAAGGGCTCCTATGTGGGATAATAAACCAGCTATGGCATGCATTAAGATTAATTTTGCATCATAGTATGCATCCAGAGGAATCACAAATATGTTTGGCCTTACATTGCGTTACCCATATGTTTTTTTATCTTGGTTTGATATGGTATCAACCCCCTTCTGTCTGAACTTCATATGCTCCAAACTCAATATGTTTTTTACCATAAAATTTCTAGGAAAAATGTCAATCCACTGAGCATGCACTCTATAACTAGCATGCATTGATATACTTCAGGCGACCGTTGTAAAATATAATATGTCATGAGGGTTTTAAAACATACATATGCGAATCATATATGTCAAAAATATTGTCCATGTCACATATATGATACCCTCGACCCTTTCTGAATCTTTAATAAAAAAAAATTAAACCCCAATTTAAAAATTGTATAAGAAATCACTTGTCTAAGCCGTGGTCGTAAGCACAAACTATTGTCGGTTCAACCTCGTAAGAAGTTTGATCAATATAGGCATAATTTTTAATCATGTACTACACTTGTTTTTCCTCAGGATTTTTCGAATATTTGTATACCAAAAAGCCACAAATTACATTCAGTTCATTTCAACATTTTTTTTATATATAAAGTCATATGTATGCTTTAAAAAGTATATTTTTAAATGACATGCCCATTATTTCGTAATACTCTTACATGCGCATATTCGTTATCAGCTTGATGGCCTAAAATTCCATATACATGTTTGTAATGTGCTCAAACATGGATGAAACAATGTCAAATAAAATATGTTTTCAGGGAAATTTTCCTAAATTCTATGAGCAATCTCAAACAGTGCCAATATTATGAATTCATGCGAATAGCGTAAGCCTCTGAAGTTACAAGGATAATTCATAACATGCATTTACGTTTATTGTTTGATTTCAATACCATTTGATAATTTATGAGTATAGTTCACTCAAATAGTGAAACTGCAAAAAATTTCTAAGCATCACACTTTAAATTTCCTCTTATTACCACTGGAGTGTCAGTTCCCAATTTTTCACCATCATGTCTAACATAGTTTATACGAAATCCAATGACGGCGTTGATTCCAAAGTGTCCTGCTGTCCAACAAGGTTCCTTTTTTTTTGGTCTGCTTCAAATTCATAGCATGATTTGCAAAGGAATAAGGTCATGTGTACGTTGCAGGCATTTTTTTGCAGTATAGTTTCCCCTTGGAGATGAGGCGCTTAACCTGAAGAAATACACTTTTTGTAGTGCAGGCTCTTGAGACATGTTCAATCATTGCATTACTTCGAAAAAGAAAATGATAGTTTCTGGAAAAAAATGAAGGTTTTGTTTGGATCGTGATACTTATTCAGAGAGACAACCAAATATTGGTGAAAACGAAGAAGCATTTTCGCTTCATTTACGTGGCTATCCCAAGCTGAGAATTAAATATCAGAAGATTTGCTGGCTCATATTCTTCTGGTCAATATATTGCATCTAGGTAATAATAGAGATCTCATAAATCTGTTTGAGGATTTAGCCCTCGACTTTGAATTTAAATATTGCGTGTTTAAGTAGTGGCTTCAATTTCCCTATTTCCCAAAATAAATTAGGTGGTTCAGGGAACTGAAATTTCCTTTGTTAACCCACCTGAAAAAATCTAAGTGAGCCAAACATGCTAGTTGATGAGAAGAAAAATAAGCCATCTTATGTCCATACATGCATTGAAATCCAAAGTTGAATAGCGTTAATTGAATAATAATTGGTGGGGTTTAAGCAATGCATGGTAGGATTTGAACAGTGTATTATGAAAACATCTATCTCAGAGTGAGTCAAACATAGAAAGTTATGATAAGAAAACTGTACTGTCTCATGTCCATCCACCTCGAAAAATAATTTGTAGGGTTTTAAACAATGCAATGCGGTAGGGTTTGAACAATGTATTAGGTAAGGGTCTCTGAATAGGGCCTCCTGCGCTGGGAAAACCACCTCCCTCTCTCCTCTGTCATACAAAGAAATCAAAACCACTCTTTCTTTTGAACCTGATATTACATCCTGAATGGTAATCTGGGTGCCATTTTCCTGCCTAAGGTTCTTGATGATGTTTTCGCCCTTGCCAATTATGCTACCCACCAGCGACTCGGGACACAAAATGTGGAAGACTATTTCACCGGACATGAATTTTGGGGTTTTGGTTAGAGGGGGAGGGTCTCCGCAGAGTGAATATGAAGAGGATTGGTATCATTTGTAGTGGTCTTTGGTATCATCCTCGAGACCTTCATTATTGTACTGTGAGGAGCGCTTGTGTGATCGAGATCTTGATCACAGGAAAAAAAGCTGAATTTTTTTTTGGGTGGAGTTATGTTGAGTTCAAAACTTGAATAGCATGAGGTCTTTGGTCATTCTGCGAAAGGAACTGTGTGTGTGTTCAAATTGGATGCAAGGCATCCCATCCCCAACAAATTACGTGCATACATTCTAAAATTTCAGGAAATATACAGAAGACTCATCTACCCATGTGTACTACCAGTACCACCTTTAATATAAAACCAGATTTTCTATTGGTTTGACTGGGAAAGAAAGTCATACCACTGCCTTCCTTTGAATCATTTGAAGAATCACGTATTATAATTATAGAGGACCATAGTCAATAGCAACTACAAAGTCAGTGTGAATCAATACCCTGCCCTATTATAGAGGACCACACTCAATAGTAACCGTGAAGTCAGTGTGAATCAATACCCTGCCCTGCCTATCTAATAGGAACTTGTTACAGTACCTATCTCATGCTATTTATTCTACTTCCATTTTGGACTTCTTCACTTCCCACCTTATCTTCTCTAAGATTCATTGTAAATGATTTGGATTTGTGTTTCAATGCATCATTGTAGTTCCACATGATACACCCCTCCCACACAGGTGCCTATCCGTACGTCGAATATCGAAAATAATTGTTGGAGCAGTGGCTATGTTTCCCTATCACACTTTGATATGTCCATTTTATAATCCCCAACATTAGAGAAAAATCTAGATCAAGATCCAGTAGTTGTTTAGAGGAAGTTGAGTAGTTGTTTAGAGGAAGTGGTCGACTTAGGATATGTGAAGAACTAGAATGAAGATGTGGAACATGTGGCATCAGGAAAATAACAGTGGCAGTATGTCAAGAAGAAGTGGCATTAGGGAAAATGGTAGTGGCATGCATAGAATGAATACACACATAGGGAATACAAAAAAAACTTTGGATACATAAGGGGAAGTGAATAACTTTGGATAAAGAAATTTGGTATGGAAATTTGGCTCCGAATAGGAGGAGCGAGAAACTTTGGATAACCTTGGATATGTTATGGACTGGAAAATGAAGAGATAAAAATTTTGTATAAAATAACATGAGTCCATTGCAATGTTGCCTCAAGGCACGTGACCTCTCCAATAAGAGGTACATTTTAAAAGTTTGGCTAAATCTCCGTGTAACGATATGGGCACTTGAAATGTTTGGCTAAATCTTAGTAAAGTGATTAGTCAACCCAAATTAATATAGATTCAACAATCTACCGATCACTAAAGCCCCATAGGCAAGGACTAATAACACACTTAAAAATTCATAGAGTAGAGACCTTTTCACCGGCATCTCTTCCCAATATGATTTTCAAAGAATAGTGTGACAAATTGCATAATAAAAACATAAACAAAAAGTTTGTAAAATAAAACGACAAAAAGTAACAATGTTTTGTTGAGAATGAAAATTCCCAAACGAGTTCTAAGCATATTAATTCAAAAATCAAAGGATATATACATACATTCAAGGGCGTGAGACCTTTTTTCCAAATTTCACCACCAGAAAAACATCCTAGTATAAGCACAGTGAATTTATGAAATGGTTCTAAGCCACTTTTGTTAAAAACCATAGGTTAACTCGCAATAGCTGTGAGATTTAAAAATAAGAGGAAGCTTACCTAAAGCTCTTTCCTATAAAAAAACTCTAGTTTAGTCAAAGAAGGATAATGTTTCAGGACAAAATTTCATGTAAGGTATTAAAGGGAAATATCGAGAAGACCCTTCGCGCTTCTGTGAATATAACCAGTGAAAATGTTAAAAAAATCTAATTGACACATAATATGACTGTAGGTAAATCGGTACAAGTGAAAGATTTTTGAAATAAAATTACCTCTACCGAGAGCTGCTGCAAGGTCAGATAATGCCATCCCGCTCGACAGGTGATTGACATATGGCATAAGGTTACATACTGACTCTTGTATGAGTGATTTGTGTGAGAATGACAAATATAAATTAACATTTAAAACTCTAGTTACAGATTAATTAAATTGGAAGAAGGAAAAAAATAATTGAATGTGGTTTGGTAAACGTGTTGTAGTTATTAAGCATTTCTAAAACCCTATGCCGGATTCAATCCCATGCATTCATTCGGTAGGTCAAAGGTACCATACCAGAATTCTCTTGCAAGGTGCCATGCATAGGGATAGAACAATATGGAGAGATTGTGATTAATTGAAAATTATTTACCATAACAATGAGCCAAAATAGGTTAAAGCTTAAAAAAATAGAATGAAAATATTCACCTATACGACACATGAGAAACAAGAGTAAAACATGTTATTTAAAGTTTATTTGGAAATAAAATAACATATCCCAAAAAACTTGAATCACTCAGTTCCATCATTAATAGAGAGAAGGAATGATTAGTAACGAAGAACCTTCATAGTGATTTTTTATTATTAATTATTAAAAAAAATGGATGTATGCGAGGTTTATTAAAAGACTACTCTTTATGAGATGTAGAGGACTGTAGACTAGGTGCCTTAGAATTATTTGGGCACGGAGTTTTATTCAACTGATTTACTGAACACCAAATTCTCATAATTCAAACTTATTCAATTACACAGCCTTACTTTGTTGGAAACCTTGAGCAATACTGAGACAGGGCGGAGGGTGAATCAGTAATGTATTTTATTACCAATTTTAACCAATTTAAACTTCTTTACCAAATCATGCATAAATTAACGAGCAACACATTGGTAGATCAAAACATATAATCTTGTAAGAAGCTAAAGAAAAATCATATAACCATGTGAACAATATTTCATTGACCATAAAAAGTCAACAACACATGAAAACACACACACACACACAAATCATCAACAAATGAGACACAAGATATTTGGGGAGGAAAGCCCCTCCAGGACAAAAAAAAACCACCCTTTTCGCTACTACACTGCTCTGAATCTCTATTATGTCAAGTAATAGTCTTCTACATATATTACTGGCCACCACTAGCTAGGATAGTTGACCTAAGAGAGTGTTTATATTTCCACCATAGAATAGGAGTTTCGATCCCAAAAATACAATGAGTTGACGACCATCAATTATTCCAGATACCAATAGGAAGAAGAGACCATTTCTGCAACATTGCTACTATCAATTGCTAGCATGGACTCACTACTCCAATCTTAAAAACACCCATTTTCTAATGGCCATTTCTCCACAAATATATGCGGACTTCGATTTCATTGATTTTCAAACAGGATCACCAAGACACTCTGCTCAACAAGAATTGTCTATGCAATATCATAACCAAGCAGCAATAGAGACTCTGTAAATCATAATCAAAACACTACAAAAAACATGCTCTCTACCCTACCAAAATAGTGGCTCTAGTACATACAGCAAATCTACAACAACATAACCATCCAGCAACATAAACACAACCATAACATCAAACCCTCAATACATGTGCAATATAAAAAATATGCCATCATGCCATATGAACCAAAAAACCTACAAAAAATATAGACCAGTCTCATAATCATGAAGCTACACCAAGCTCTCCATCTCTACTATCAAGCTCTAAATATTTGTTGCAACAACCAAAAATCTAATCTGTAAAATAAATGCTTGCTTTAGTACTCTGTTACATGCTTTAGGTCTACTCACTACATTGCCATCTACACTCATGTACTGAAGAATTTTTTCTCTCTAGTGTATTTAAAGTATTCTTCCTCTTTTGTAACTCTCAAACTCACACCCTCACTCCATCAACCATATCTCAAATAAAAAATAGAGTATTCATAATATGTTGAGTGAATTCCACTTTTGGACTGGGATTAAAGGTGCACAAAGTTGAAAAAATCCATCCATAATCATCACTACTTGTGCATTAAAGGTGTTCACACCCATTAAGGACTTACTTAACCAATTTCAAACTTATTTCATTAATTTAGAAGTTTCTCCAAATAACTAAGTAAAAATTCACTGGATGTGCGTGAGGAATCTGATTTTTTTTTGTGTAGAAGCTTAGTTTCAGACAAAGAAACCACTAGAACTCAGTTGCAACAGCATGCACAATCCTTTCTCACAACAACTAGGGGCCTCCAGTCACACGCACAATACTTCCTCCAAGTGTCCGGGGTA
The DNA here is from genome assembly GCA_034641835.2 of Pinus albicaulis. Lineage (NCBI taxonomy): Eukaryota > Viridiplantae > Streptophyta > Pinopsida > Pinales > Pinaceae > Pinus > Pinus albicaulis. The sequence goes on along the minus strand of CM076579.1, from coordinate 601,404,476 downwards.
GAGTATAGGAGAAAAAATAAGCCTTCAACTAAAAACCCTTGCCACATGTTTGGACACATTCATTAGCTCCTATACATGCCTTCAAACATATGCCAAGATATGTAACACTTATGCAAGTGGGTTAAACATGCTTATCAAGTGCCACTACCAAGTTGACCTAAAATCCAACAAAAAAGGGTTGACATGAATGTCAAAAAGTCCTCTACTTTCCTCTGAAATATGAAAAAGATACAACACATATGCATAAGTCTACAGCACCTCTCCAACATCGTCATAATCCCAAAAAGCCATTGCAACAAGTCATGAACATAGGCCCAACATGAAGACCTAGTTTTACAAGCCCATCAACATGAAGCAAAAACATCACTAGCACATGATAAACCATCACCATCACCTATATATATGTATACAAACCATGCCAATGTCATCATCCTACATCAATTCCAACATAAATAGCATCATGAGGTTGACATCAATGCATCAACTAGACCATCACATGGCATCCCAAATTTGACATTAATGCCAACACAACCAATTGCAACCAATAAAACATGTGCATGAATAAACATATGCAACACATCCTACCATGATAAAAGGTTTGCATCAATCCAAGCACAATCTAGTTGTATCCATGAACACAATTCCAACACCAACTAGTTGTAACCATGAAAAACATAACACCAAAAATATCCCCTTTGGCATTGATGGCAACAACACACAATCTCCAAACCAATCTCCTCTATCACTCCCCCCTTTGACATCAATAGGAAAGGGTTAACACCATATGATAAGGCAACAATAAATGAAGCACAAGCACTAGAGAAACTGGACTCTACATGGCTAAAAAGTAATGCATATCAATGAGCATCATTGTCTCTCACATCAACAACAATAAGTGATGCAGGAGCATCCTGCCTAATTTTCATTATTTCTTTGTGTGATTTAGGGGGTGATGTTTTTTGTAATTATTTTATAAATTATGTACATTTTTAAAATAAATTAAGAGAAAAATATGAGTGTGAGGATTATTGTAAATATTCTCTTAATTAATTGAGAATATGAGTGGAGTTGAGTGGATAGATATTTTAGGGATTAGAAATTCCTTAAATGGAACGTAGTTGAGTCAAAAAAGGGATAAATCTATTTTAGAGTCTGGTTGATATATTTGGGGAGGAAATCATGGATTGGAATTAATCCATAATTATGTATAAATGTGAAGCTTTGTGTGAAGATAGAGAGACATAGAGAATGGAATAGGACAGAGAGATTTAGAGAGAAATGGTGTGAGAGTTCAAGTAAAGGGCGAGAGTCGAGAGGCCCACAAATTTAATATTCAGGAAAAATGGTTTGAATCTGAATTCTCTTGTTATTATTATAAGCAAGTATTTTGTTTACTGTTTGGCTCTCTATTCATATGTATTTTTGAGTTGAATCTAAGTAGACTAATTTGGATATTGAAGATTGAAGGTTTTATGAGAAGGGAACACACAATCTGTTAGTATGCAAGTATCTGATTTATATCAGATGCTCTGCATAATTTTGGTGTCAGAGCCCAAAGATCAAAGATCATTTGGTATTTGGATGAGAGATGAGTGCGTTGTATATGCAGTAGATGAGTTCAACTTTTGGAGGCCAAATTCATTACTAGGCTGCATTTTATTTGCTGGAAGAAAAGTCATCCAGTATTGAGTGATTGATCCAAAGCATGGACAATCGTATGCATAGGAGGAAATCAATTGCTATGGATTGAGTGTGGCGGTCAACAATTGGTTGAACTTTGCATCTTCTCACTATCAGAGGAGGTCGAAGAAAGGTGTAACCACTGCAAAATCCTAGATCTGTTGCTGCCAATGTTCCATACTTAGGATCGAGTTGTAGTAAGTTGGTAAATTCTCTCAGTGGGTCGCAAAGGGGCCGTGGGCCATACCATGCTAACGAGATCGCACCAATGGTTAAAACCATATATTTTCTGCAGAGAGCACGCAGGACAAAATTGTTACTCTCGGAATCAATTCGAGACAACCAAGTGGAGAAATTCTCTTTGATGGTCTTGGAATCTCTCGTCAAGTATGTATGATTTGGGCAATTGGGTTAAATTAAGCGATATGGGGCTAAGTCGTCACATGAAATTCCCGTCAGAAATTGACTCGTGAAGAGCTGACAGAAGATGCATTGAATTTCTCTAGTTGTTGTGCAAGATTCATCACTAGAAGATTGAAGGTCGAAGGTTAGGTAAGTGTGCACCATTGTGGCACCACATAGTACACCCGTCAGTCTTAGAGGAAGGCCATATTCTGACACATCCACAAATAGCAGACGAATCTTACAATTAAATTCATAGAGAAGCCACCGTCGAGGAGCAGTCGAGGGATGACAAGAACGCAGCAAGAGATTTGATTGGTGTCTAAGGCGAGGGATTATTACAGTGACTGTGATCACATGCGCCAACAGAAGGACTATTGCAGGAGTGTTTGGCATATATTCAAGGCAGCTATTGGTTCAAGCCTGTCAGGTTCAAGGTATCCAAAGACTGACATACTCGTCAGTAACAAGTTGCATGCTCTTGTGGAGTTTGAGACAGTTGAATAGGCTAAAAAAGCTATTTCAAAACTGAACGATGAGAGAAACTGGAGGAGTGGTCTTCGAGTGCGGTTGTTACTTCGACAAGTGAAATCTAGTTTTAATTTCAAATTCATAACTACGTTTGCAGTAAGACAACTCCGGTATAATTTCCCTTTGGTACCAGTTCTTATATGGTAATAATTGTGTTCAATCTGTATTTATATTTGCATTCGAATGATGTCTGTGTTAAGTCGATATGAAGTAACTAATGCAAGTGATATAAACTTTGGGAACATAGTTTGCAGTCTCTACGTTTCATGTTATTTGAGAGTTGAGTTGCACACTTAAAAAAGCAAAGTAATAGATGTATAATCTCTTCATGAACCAAGTTTAGAGAGTGCAAACTTTGTCACATATGGAGAGTTCAATGGCTTTGGTTTTATGTATAACATAAATTGTTACTCCTGTCTATCGGTGAATAACATATTGAATGGAAAATGGAATTCAAAGTGCGCGTTACTGTGGACTGTATCCTTGTCCATGTAGAGAAACCTAGCATTTCTTTTCTTGTGGAAACTTTTATTTTCAGAGTTTTATACCCCAGAGAATTCGCTAAGCGTTGCTGGTATGAGAAATCGTATTGGAAATACGTGAAGATCGGTGGTGATTGTTGATGTTTGTGTTGGTCATGTGGAGAACGCAAAGAGACTCCAGGTAAATGTGCATTGGATGAATCAATATTCATTGATTAAAGGTGTTCTTAAAAATTGGATGATTAAATTTCCCTTGCCATACTAGAGAAGTTAATCTTTTTGTAAATTTTATGAAAGAGTGAAATCAATCCAAAGTATAAGGGATGGAATTGGAATTCATCTCAGAATTTGATGTGCAAATATGGCTCGAGTGTGGTTTGTGTTTGTTGTGACTGGAGAAATATGTTGATGAAACCATGTTGAAATAAAGTTTTGGAAAATTCCTATGAGAGAATTGTTTTTGTGCACTGGAGAAAGACGGTGTTGCATGAGAACTATCACTGCAAAGAAGGAGCTGCATGGAAGTACAAGAAAACTATTTTAAGATGATGAGGGTGTTGAAGAAGTTATGGTATGAAGGGCACGTGAGTATTCACAGTGATAAGAACGACACAGAAGAATGAAATCCGGAGAGTTGAAATTGCAAAGAGAAGGTTTATTAAATAACCTTGAAGGGAGCAGAAGGTATGATCATTCATTTCAAAGAGGTATTTTAAATGTTGAAAATTAAATGGTTTATTTATTTTCACCATAAAATAAATCTTGGGAAAAATGGATTGCATTTCGATTTAAAGGCTTAAAATAAAGTGATAATGGGAGATGATATAATTAGCGACTTATGATATTTTCATAAGAATGGAGTATGAGAAGGAATTGGTAATAGAGAGATTTTACATCATGAGAATATATTAAGGGTGGATGTTCATTGGTATATTGTATAACTTGAATTAGAGTCAAAATATCCACTATTGTAATTATTGGGTCAAGCTTTGAAGTCAAATAAGATGTTAAGTTCAAATGAAGAAATTTGTATAACTTGAGTCAAGTTAATCCATTGAATTATCGTACAAAAAGGTGCATTTTCATCCAATATGAAGATTTGATGTCAATTCTGGAGTCAAAGAGTCGTAAGTCAAGTCAAAGGTTTGAATGTAATTGGGTGCATGATCAACGGAGCCCAACACCCAAAGAGTTGTTCACTGTAACACATGAAATACTGCAATTGTTGTTTTGTAGCAAAGAGGAGCAAGAGAGTTTCCAAGAAACGATTCTAAGACAGAGAAACACAAGAGGTCAAGCACAGGAAGAGAGCTTGTATTGTTGGATGGAAAGTATGAAGGCTTGCTGAAAATGGGATTTGAATGAAATCCATAAGTGAACAGATGAAGTTAAAAAAGGAGGGGAAGATGACTGTTGATAGTCATTTCAGAAGTTCTCAGAAAGATGACAACAGAAGAAAGAGGAAGGAAAATGCTAAGGAAAATGGCATATGGAAGTAGTTGACTAATGAATAATATGAGAGGGAGAAAGATAAGAAAGTAGTTAGCCTTGAGTTATTGATGGAATTGTTGCAGAGAAATATGAAAGACCAGAGACATGGTTGGACCATGAGGAAGAAAGTGAAATGGAAGAGGCTACATGAAAAGAGGGAACAACAGGTAAACATACAGTTGAAAGAAGAGCTGAGGAAGCTCGAGCAAATGATGAGTGTACAATTGAGATGTGAAGAACTCAGAGAGGTTAAGTTGAAAATGGAAGTTTCCATTTGTGGCACAGAACAGGGTGAAATTTTGGGTGAAGAGATCAATGAGAAAGATCTCATGGACTATTGGAATAGTTTAGAAGAATTGGAAGATATGTTGACAAGAGAAGCAGATGAGGCTATGAAGCCTTGTATTTTTAACACTCATAGTTTATGTATGTTTGCAGGATGCGCAGAAGATGATGGACAGTCTGGTGAAACTGTCTCAGAGATAAACGAAACTCTTAAGGTGAAGTATGATGGAGAATGCCTTTCAGAGGAGGAAGGTACTATTTTTTTGCCGCAGAAAGAATTCATAAATGAATTCCTATTTGGTGTAAGACAGCCAGTTGAAGCTGTTATGGAGCAGAAGCATAATGAAAATACCATAGTGAGGTTCCAAGGAGGTAAACAAATGAATTTATTTAATGGAATTGATAAAATAATTTTGCAATGTGATGATACGGAAACCAAGATACCTCAGGAGGATTGCCAGAGGAAGAATGAAAATGAGAATGAAGGTTGTGATGAAATGCTGGAAATATTTCACATGGAAATAGAGTTCTTGGAACGATGAATTAAGGAAACTGAAGGGGAGATGAAACTTGTAGAACCTGATACAGAAGAGATTGTAGTTACCGTGCATGATAAGGATGAAATGTTTCTAACATTTATAGAGTTAAGTGAATGTTTTAACTCTTCAAATAATCATGTGGTTGTAGATATATAAGGCAACATTAATAAATATGATGTTGAAATGAGATAAATTGAGAATAAAGTATTTGGAGATGAGATGAAAGATCAGGAGCAGCAAGGAAGTTATTTCCTTAGAGACATAAAGGAAACAAAAGTATTGATCCAGCAGGATAAATATGGAAGAAACCAGCAATTCAAAATAGGATCTACTGAAATCCAGAAAGTCTATGATGGAAGATTGGTGCTTGAAGCATCAAAATAGGCCGAAAGGTCTTATCTTTTTTAAAACTAGTAGTCTGTTGATGAATGCAGGTACAACACTGGATGAGAAATTTGTTACTCTAGTGGAAATCAATGAATATAGTTGTGATCAAGGAGAAGTTCTTGATTATTCTTCATTTCAGGAAGTTGAGTGTTCAGCGCAACTGGAGATGGAAGCATTAGAAAAATAGGAATTACTCCGAGGAATTGGCGAAATAAATTGTTGGAGAGGCCGATGGAATGCTGTTGATAGAATGAGTGATGCTGATGTACAGCCAATTCAAGATTCTTTTAGAGTTTGGAAACTAGAAGAATGGGTATCAGTGATTCTACAGGGGTCTGTAATTTTTGAAATAAAGATGATTTGGTATGGAAAATTGAGAGTTACATTCAATAGTATTCTGAAAATACTATTCTGGAAATTCTGTGCAAAGTTACAAAATGGAGTTGATACTTTAAAAGGCTAGTGACAAAATAGAGTTTGGAATCCTAGAGGAAGCAAGTTATTGAGACTTGTGTTTGTCACATTATTACAGAAAAGTGACAGACCTCATAGACGGGAGTCTATGGAAACTTCTCTACATGGGGAGTCTGATGCAGGAGCATCCTGCCTAGTTTTCATTATTTATTTGTGTAATTTAGGGGGTGATGTTTTTTGTAATTATTTTATAAATTATGTACATTTAAAAAAATAAATTAAGATAAAAGTATGAGTGTGAGGATTATTGTAAATATTCTCTTAATTAATTGAGAATATGAGTGGAGTTGAGTGGATAGATATTTTAGGGATTAGAAATTCCTTAAATGGAACTTAGTTGAGTAAAAAAAGGGATAAATCTATTTTAGAGTTTGGTTGAGATATGTGGGGAGGAAATCATGGATTGGAATTAATCCATAATTATGTATAAATGTGAAGCTTTGTGTGAGGATAGACAGACACAAAGAATGGGATAGGACAAAGAAATTTAGAGAGAAATGGTGTGAGAGTTCATGTAAAGGGCGAGAGCCGAGAGGCTCACAAATGTAATATTCTAGCAAAATGGTTTGAATCTGAATTTTCTTGTTATTATTATAAGAAAGTATTTTTTTTATTATTTGGCTCTCTCTTTATATGTATTTTTGAGTTGAATCTAAGTAGACTAATCTGTAGATTTCGATTGAATATTTTATGAGAAGGGAACACGCAATCTGTTAGTATGCAAGTATCTGATTTATTTCAGATGCTCTGCATCAATAAGCAACATAAAAAACCAATCATCAAAAAATATCATTAGAGTAGCATGTCAAACCAATCAACCTCTAGTGGGAGCAAAAATATGCACATGACGAAACCATAAGCAGATAATGAATAACAAAATGTGCATCTATAATAAAAACCAATGAGAAGCATGACATAATATGCAACAATATCCACATGAGCCACCAACCAATACTCTCCATAGAAACAAACACATGGAAACAACGTCAATGACCAATCGCATCCTCTTTGCTCATGTAATGAGGTCAAGAGCTCCAACAATAATAGTATAGCATAAGGAACACCATGAACACCTCCAAGTGGATCACAATGCCAACAATGGATGGATTAAGTAAAAAAGAGCAAACAATGCTTCCCCTTAACACATTCCATCTCCAAAATCAACTCCAATTTGTAATGAACATGAGCTTTTATTGCAAACCTTGCTTCCTTTCCATAAGAAAGAAGAAAATATGGACCAAGACACATATGACTATGACTAAACAACATATAACAATGAAAATTCATGGTTCTAGCAGTGACATAAGGCCTCATAGATGACTCACATATGACTGCATGATTCATGATAAGAAGAGCCAATGATAAGAACAATACTATTACATGGCTTCATGAGCCTTTACATGGATTTTGCAATGAAATACATTATTTATATTATAAATCTCCTATGGACCAATGAAAAAAACATAACATATCATGATTTTTACAACATAATTAGCCCATACATATGACTACAACATGACTCCATGAGACTCCTCCAAAACATGCCTATCAACATGATAACTCAACTCACATGTGACTAGACTCTAGTTTTGACTTTGCCTTGGTCAGACTATATTAAAATTCAAATTTCAATTTCAGCGAAATACTTGGAGGTATCTAAATGAGTTGACATGGCTATTTTCACTTAGTTAACTCAGTTAATTTGATTTGGAGACACTTGAGTTCATTTTAGTATGATTGATTGCTAATTTCTAGCAATCTATTTAAGTTAAGTTGAGTTATTTTCAGTTAAAATAGCTCCAATTGTTGGAGAAACTAGTGGAGGGTAAAGTTGTGCAGTGTAACTTCATTCACACCCAGTGGTCATGTAGTTAACTCATCAATCAACCCAAAATAACTGATGCATGCAGAGAATTCGAGTTACCCAGTTGAGATTGGAGTTCAAGGGAAGTGTACTATTAGTTGTAAACTAGTCCAAGTTGTACAAGTGGTGCATGCAGTCAAAGGATGGGCCTATAGGAATTGTGCAATACAATTGAGGAATTCCCCTAAAAAAATAGGGGCTAATTCCTCAATGAAAATCACAAGGAAATATGAGCTTTGAGGCTTGAAAAAATGGCTAAGTATTGGTGAGGTTCAGTCAGTTAGGCATAGCATAGAAGATACATATGTAGGTTGTGCTCAAGCTTGAGAAAGCATATTGTATTCATCAAGATTATTTGATCAATGCAACAAAGATAGTAAGTGGTTATGAGAAGTCTTTTTCTCATAGATAAATCTCTTTGTACGTGTGTTGAATCTTGATGCATGTTAATGATTTGTGTTTTCGATCATGAATTTTCTTCTGTAGATTAGTAGAGTATCTTCTAGTCTCGTGATTTAGTAAGTTTCATGATAATTTTAGAATCTACACATTAATTTCTACACAAAATGACTCCATGAGACTCCTCTAAAACATGCCTATCACCATGATAACTCAACTCACAAGTGAATAGACTCTCTACCAACATGAAATGATGAAACAATAACAAATAAATGGCTATAATAATAATCATATAACAACCTACACATATCCGGTCCATATCTCAAATCACCTCTATGCATGGCTGAAGAAATGAACTCATTCTATGCATGAATATACAACTTTTCAACAAACTTTTAGTGAAGACCAAGAGCATATGTATGGCTGAAAAATGTACCCATTTCACTCAGAAAAAACATATATTATTTTTCTACAAATAACTGAGTGAAAAAAATTAGGAAAATATCAAATAAATTATGCAAATCTCATACCATGCAGAGCCCCCCCCCCTCCCCCCCCAAGCTCAATATACCTCCAATAAGCAAGTTAATTCTGCAGACCTGAATGTGCATGAGGCTCAAATGAACTCATCATATGTTGCTACTACTTGTACTCATCAAACAACAATATGACTACCATACGCTCCCCCCTTAGTCCTCTTTGAATATGCATGAGACCATAACCATGGACAGTAGAGGGGGATGATCTCACTATTTCATGGGTTGTTGCTCCTTCTTCCTCCAAACAATATTGTATATATTATTTTCCTTCTTTTATAGTTTTATACTAGCTCCTCTCTGATTCTATTGCTCTTGCTAGATTTTCCTTGAATAAATAGGCAACACGTAGTCTCTCTCCATATGGAAAAAATTGTGGCATGTATAGCACTCCACATGCCCAAGATATGAGGTAATAGAATTAAATATCCTACTTCTCATGTCATATATATACCTTTCATGAAATGTTCTTCTCCTCCATTCGCTAGACTTGTAGTAATATATATACCTTGCACGAAATAACCATAAAAAGCATGATTATACCTGATGGCCAATCTCCCTGGTTGTTGATAATGCTGCAATCTTCGTTTATTAGGTCTATACATTTTTCTCATACAGTTAGAGTTTTCAATGTGTACGAAGTTGTGAAAATTGTAACACGCTATTGTGCGCATCAAAGGAATGAAGGGGCTTTGATTCGTTTGAAATTTTACATATTTTCTATGATCCTCTCTTGGAGAAAGGGATATTCTAAATGTAGGTTCTCCTTGAGGTTTTCTTCTTTTTTGTTGGCGGAACTACTACTTGTTTCCTTGATTACTCTTGTTTCTACTATTTTGCTATAGGTATTTTTTGTTCTACCTTGTTGTTTTTAACTTCTTGTGAACTGGACTCACCCTTTTGAATCCAAGAACAGGTCTGTCCAATGGTGATCTCTAGATCTCGAGAAACTTTTCCAAGTCTATAGTGCTCTTATCCATTTTTAGTTGCTTGCTCCTGGGCATCACTTCAGCTTCTAATTTATCGCAGTAATCTTCCTTTTCTTTGTATTGTTTCCATATTCCTTCTTCAACTCTTTCTAATTTAGCCAAATTAGTCCTTAAGTTGATTACTTCCTCCTTCAGCTTAGACTCCTTATCATCACAAATCTGAAATATTTTTTCTTGATCCTTCCATGCAGTTGTTAGTCTACTAATCTTAGCTCTAAGAACCTTAATATCATCCTCATATTCACTAGGAAATTCAACATGACTAGAATCTAAACTATCCAAAGTATAACTCAAAAGTAAATCTAAAATATCTATATCTTTGGATTCATTGTGCTACAATACCTCTGGTTCCTGGTTTTATGATTTATGCTAATTATTGGCTAAATCATTTGCACTAGGAAGATGAGACTCTTGTGGTTGAGCTTTTTTTTTTGAAGGCCCCTCTTTTTTTTCTTATTTTTTCTATTTTTCTCATTCTCTCTATTGTTACTACTTCCATCTCCAAACATGGACTCCAGCATGTCCCACAATTCGTTAGCATATTTCAAAGCTACTAGCTTCTTCAAATATTTATCATGAAGATTCTGGTAGATTTTTCATATTCATTGAGCATCTTGTTGCAAAACTTTAGGTGCAAGTGGATCCTTGCCACATCCTTCACATACCAGCCTCCAAATGTTAGATTCAGAAGATAATAATTGATATTAAACATTTTTGTAGCATACCTTGAAGCTTGCAATAGTGAGAACAAACACTCTTGGAGAAGTCATTCTAATAATAATAATAATAATAATAATAATAATAATTATTATTATTATTATTATTATTATAATAAATAAATAAATTTTACCAACAAACCCCATTTATACTCTTCAATGATCAAGATGCAACTAACATCCCTGCTCTAATACCAATTTTTGGAAATCTTGAGACCTATTAAGAAGGGAGGGAGTGAATCAGTATTGTGTCTTATTACCAATTTTTACCAATTTAAACTTCTCTAATAAATCATGCATGAATTAACCAACAACACATTAGTAGATATATGAATATAATATTGTAAGCAGCTAAACCAAAAGCATATAACCATGTGAAAAATAATGGATGGACCATAAACCATTAGAAACACATCAAAACACACACACAAATCATCGACAGATGAGACACAAGATGTCTGGTGGAAAACCCCCTCCGGGACAAAGAAAAACCACCCTTGTCATTGTTGTGCTGCTCTGAATCTCTATTATGTCAAGCAGTAGTATTTTACATAGATTAATGTCCGCCAATAGCTAGGAGAATCGACCTCAAACAATATTTAGCATTCCACCATAGAATAGGAGAATCGATCCCAAAAATACAGTGATTTGATGACCATCAACTATTCCATATACAACACGGCAGAAATAACCATTTCCACAACACTGCTACTAGAAATTGCTAGCACGAAATCATTTCTCCAATCTTAGAAGCACCTATTTTCCGGGACCATTGCTCCATAACTCTATGTATACCCTTATTACATTCATTTTCAAAATGGATCACAAAGACACTCTGCTCCACAAGACTTAAATTTTCAATATCAAACTTCAATAACAAGATATTCTTTGCAAATCATAATCAAAACAACACAAATGACATGCTCTCTACTCTAGAAAAACTCTAGAAAAATAGTGGCTCCAATGCATACATCAAATATGCAACATCATAGCCATCCAACAACATAAACACATTTCACGCTCAACCATAACATCAAACCCTCAATTCATATGTAGCATAAAAATAATATGGTATCCGACCATATGCTCTAGTAACCCTGCAAAAAAAAAAAGGCAAGTCTCACAATCATGAAGCTACACCAAGATCTTCATCTCTACCATCAAGCTCCAAGTCTCTATTGCAACAAGCAAAAATATTATTTGTAAAACTAATGGTTTCTTATGTAATATGATACGTGCTTGAGATATAATCATTACATTTCCATATGCATTCATGCACTGAAGTATTTCTTCTCTCTAGTGTATCTGAAGAATTCTTCCTCTTCTGCAACTCTCTAACTCACACACTCACTCCATCAACCATATCTCAGATACAAAATGGATTGTTTGTTGTATGTTGGGTGAATTCCACTTTCAGACTGGGATAAAAGGTGCAAAAAGTTGACAAAATTCATCCATAATCATCACTACTTGTGTAGTATAGGTGTTCACACCCATTGGAGGGCTTAACCAATTTCAACCTTATTTAATTAATTTAGAATCTTCTTTGAATAACCAAGTCGAAATTCAGTAGATGTGCATGAGGAATGCAAAGAAAATTTCATGTAGAATCTTAGTCGCGTAGATTAAAAAAACACTATAACTCGGTTGTAGCCTCATGCACAAGCCTTTCTCGGCCTCAGGGGCCTCCAGCCACATGCAGATGCCTTCCTCCTAGGGGCGAGGGAAGATTATAAGAGAAAAATATAAGCCTTGAGCTAAAAACCTCTACCACCTATTTCAACACATTCATCAACTCCTTTAGATGCCTTCAAACCTATGTCAAGCTCTATAACCCCTATGCAAGTGGTTTAAACATGTATACTAAGTTCAAGTACCAATTTGACCTTAAAGGCAACAAAGAAGGGTTGACATGAATGGAAAAAATTCCTCTAATCTCCTTGGACATCTACACCAATTGAAACACATATGCATAAGCCTTGTAGCGACTCTCCAACATCATCATAAGCCCAAAAAATTATTGAAAAAAGTCATGAGCATAGTCCCAACATGATGACCTAATCATGAAGACCTAATATGCCAAAGTCATCAACATGAAGCACAAACATCACTAGTAACTTAGCAGCCATCACCAAAACTTGTAGATATACATAAAAACCATGTCAATTCCATGATCCTATATCAATGCCAACATATAGACCATCATGACGTTGAAATCAATGCATCAACTAGATCATCACATGGCATCCCAAAGTTGACATCAATGCCAACACAACTATCTAAATGCCAACATAACCAGATACAACCAATCAAAAATATGCATGACTAAACATCTAAAACACATGCTACCATGCTACAAGGTTGACATCAATGCCAACACAATCTAGCTGCAACCATGAACATAATTCTAACACTAGATAGCTAGAACAATGAAAAGTATAATTCCAACATACTTTATTCAACTGAAACCGTGCCCTGTTAAGTATAATAAAACTTCTTGTGTAACCATGTGAGGATTGGTTTGACTGAGAAAACACCTTGTGATAAATTTAAAACATAAAAATAATTTACAAGGTAAAACACAAATTGCATCAGAAGCTTTTACTTACAACTACAAACAGTATACTCTTGGAACATACATAATTTAAAAATTGTGTAGACTCCATCTTCTGTTGATATCAGAATTTTCTCATTAATTTCAAGAAAAAGAAAAAGAAAATTAGCATAACAATGGATGGACTTTTCATCTCGAACCAGTGTAATATTCAGCTCATGGAATAACCAAATAGAAACGAATCAGAGCTACTAGGTAAAATAAATATATCCAATGTTTAATATTTAACAGTTGTTCACCATCAACAAATAAATCTAGTATATTATCATTCTTCCAGGGAAATATATCCTCATTACTTAGTTCCCTGGAAATGGCTCCAAATGTTGTATATATTTCTTGAAGACAATTTTTGGCTGGGAAACTATGCCAAGAAATCAACTAAACATACTTTAGGTTGAATCTAGCCCTTGAACTAGAGGGGGCTCCCTGAAATGTTACGAGGTTAATTAACTATTCATGGCAATGAACAATAACCTTTTAAGCATATTTTCCATATTTAGTGTTTTTTTGAGAGGTGGTTTATAATGAGCTAGAATTTTTGCTTTAGATATGAAGAACAATCCCCCCGCAGAAGTCCAAACAAAATTTCTACTCTCAACCTTAACATATACTTAATTCTAAAAATAATGAAAGAAGACTACAAGAATATAAAAAAGTAACTTCTCACCTAAAATGAGTATATCATTTGTCTGTTATGGAAAGAAATCATAGATAATATCATTCAATTGCTTAACAATAGTACAAATTACAATTATACAAAAGGAAACAATCTTCAAATTTAGAGGAACTAGCATAAACATATAGTTTATTTAGCTTTCTCAGCAAATAACATAACTCTACAGGGGGGAATTTAATGGAGGCTAATATTCAGCCTAGCCTCTCCTTAGGATCCACCAAAATTCAATATGTGCGAAAGAAAAGATTAAAAAAAAAATGAAACCACTCACATATGAAACAATCTTCCAAATTTTTAGGAAGGAATCTTCTGATTAAAACCAACGAAAGGAAAATGTCTCCAAAATAAAAATTTCCAATCTTGGCCTCAAAATCCAACCCTTATTATGTTCAAAATGAAATAATATATAAGAAAGTATCACCCTTCAGTTGTTACTAGATTTCAAGGATTAAACTGTAATAATAAACTAAAAATAAAACAATTTCTCATTATGTGCAATGAATCTGGAACTACCTTACTGATTGTTGATCCCTTTCCCTTAAATCTGAAATTGTTTCCCTAAAAATATATCAAATATCCTTAAATAAGGCAATATCTGCCACCTGTTTTCCAGAATGCTTTAAATATTCCTAAAGTTTTTCATTAAATCCATAGAAATAATCCTCAACCAACTCATTCTTCAAATATGAAACTTGTGTTCAATTGTTTCCATGCATTCTAGAGATGATATTTAAAGCCCAAGATGTGTTCTACCATTTGTATTTTCTAGATATTATATAACATATCATTGAGAATTCAATTTGACTCCTAATGAGATATATTACCAAATTTTCTAGACTTTGTTAAAATAAATTACCATTGAGATTCAATGAATAACACAGAATAATTGTAAAAATATTGGAAGCATTATTGCTTCTATTTTGCAATACTGTATTGAAGTACTCCTTTTTTCATTTTTTCAATATTGTATTGAAGTACTCCTTTTTCCTTAATAGCTTCATTCGTCAGCATGTCGATGAAATATTTTTTTCCCTTTTTATGACACAAGAATATTCTTGAGATAATTTCCCAAATCCTTTTCATCCGGATTAAAACAAGTTTTACTGAACCCATAGTGAGGTTGCACCTTTGAGAGTAGTATAATTCTCCCAAAAATTGAGATATAATTCTCCAAAAAACACCTCTTTATCAAGATATTTGTTGCAAATTACGAGACATTAATATTTTTAAAACGCATCCTTCAATAGAGTATTGGTATGGCTTGTATAATTTATATGAATGCACTTGCTCAAGGTAAAAACAAAGGAATATTAACTAGAATTCAAGACTAGAATTTTTAACAAAGCAATATTATTTAACCGATATTCTATAACTTGAAACTAAATAGAATTTTAAAAATGGAAATAGTTTTCCTCTCTCAACTATGACTGGAAATTATCTACATAAACGCATTTTAGTAGAAGTTTTATTATTTATGAAGTTTTAATTTCCTTCATCATTTATCTGAAATTGGCAGGCAAAGACAATGCCACTCTATTACTTTTATAGTACAATTTTCGAAGAATAAAGTTGTTTTCTCCTCAGCGTCTATTTATTGATACTAAAATCACGCCTTTAGAGAAAGAATTTTCAAGCATGTCTACAACTGCAAAATCATGAAACTATGCATCCACTAAATTTTTTTAATGCTCTTTCAAAAAATCCTACACTCCATCCAGAAGACTCTATGATATATGGTGGTTAACATGTTGTATTAACTTCTTACCATAAGCCTCTTTAACATACAATTTTTGGTTTCAAAGTTTATTTATGTTGGTGTTGTATGTGTTTTCTTTGTTTTCCTTGAACAATATGAAAAATAACCCTTGAAATCATTCGCTTTAAACTTTGACAATCAAATGTTAAATGGTGGCAATTAATGTCAACAACATGTGACATTAGCCTGAAAAAACCAAAACCAGAGCAAAATCACCATAAATCATGGGGAATGATTGTATTCAAAAACCATGCAAAGGGGTCTTCTTTTCACCAGGCATTGACACGTAATTTTGGTGATTTGTGTGAAACAACAAATCATGGACCCCCCACCCTTGCACACTAAACGTCAAATGAGTGGGGGTGGGGATTTTATTTGTGGTCGGTGATCTTGTAGCACAGACCATGGATGATGGAAATCACACGTGCTTTACCACAAGTACTTATTAATCCCTACCTTCGGCATAGAAGGGACTATAGCGATCCCTTTGCACTTGACTTTGCATTAATTTGGGTTGACCATTTTCATATTTTCCATTTACCCAATGTTTTATCTAATACATCGAGTCCAAAACACTTTTAACGAAGTTTTCAATTTTAAAGTCTTATTACCGCCAGTGATGTATGATTTTCATATATTTCCTTCAAACTTAGGCTACTAACTTTCAAATTTCATTGAAACTTAACTAATGCTATTTGGGACTTAGCATTAGTCTGAAAAAATTTAATTTTTATGGTTTCAAATACCTTCCTTAAGTTTATAAGGACATTTACATTTGTCAAACTCTAAAATCTGCATCTACACCTGCCCCTTCTTTTGTCCAATTGTCTTAGGCTTCCCAGGATTGTCACTTCTATCAACTACTTAGCTAAGCTAAAGACCGTCAATTTGCCATCAACCAGGTCTTCTTAGTGAGTAAAAATCATACCGCTATCAACCATCGCTTCTTGGTGAATAAAGACCGTGATCCATCAGATATATGCCATCGATGTTACTTTGTCATCCATCAGAGAAAATACCTTATGCTACTTTATTTATTAAAAGACTTGATCTCAACTCATAATTCAGCACAATAGAATGCAACACCGGCTTACATTGTTTACCTTTCACTTCGAGCAGAAACTGACACAAAAAAACACTTTCAAATCCACTGAAATACCAGGCTCACATAACAAATTCTGGCCATATCAAAAGAATTGGTGCATGCATTCAATTGTAGAAATGCAGGCAAAATCTACAGTTGTAATTTTTTTTGTTATTTTCAAAATTCCGGCCATATCAAAAGAATTGGTACAAGCATTTAATTATAAAAAAGCAGGTAAAATCTAAAGTTGTAATTTTTTTTGTTATTTTCAAATTTCCGTCCATATCAAAAGAATTGGTACAAGCATTCAATTGTAGAAATGCAGGTAAAATCTATAGTTATAATTTTTTTTGTTATTTTCAAGATCTTAAAATATGGAGATTGTACTTACTTGAGCGTGTCTTTTATCCTTTTTCTTAGGGTGGAGACTATGGTAGTAAGATACTATGCTCCCATCTACTCACCTGCACTATCAAACACAGGGCCAATCCATACCTTCGAAACACATAGCCCTTTGCTTGGGGGAGAAAAGCTTACTTTCGAGATCTAGAACCAGATCCCTATTGTTAACACTGGAAAATGGTACAAGCAAAGACGACATTATTTAATGTCAGACAGAAGGATTTACAAGGCTGAGAGACATTAAAGAATCTAGAAAATATTCAAAAGCTCTAAGGTCTAAGGAAAAATCAAATTTGAGCAAGCCATAAATGTTTTTTCTTGCTAAATCCTTCGAGAAGAGCACCTTTGTATGCCTTTTAACCTGAAATGCATGCAATCCTCGGAGTGGCGAAAGTCACTTTCCAGGACCACAAAAATCACACTCCAGGACAATGATTTCATACTTGAAGTCGCCTAAGGACAGCCACCAAAGCCTGCTTAGACATCAAGGGAGCACACAATGGAATCATCCCCCTCTCAGTGGGCCACCATCCCTAATGTACCAAGAGAGGGAAGGAGGATTTGAATTCTCCTATATAAGGCCACCAAGAGATGAACAACTTGAGAGCACATTGTTATGCTGGCCAGAATTTCCCCAGGCAATACTAGCAGTGTGTGATCCGGAGTTGAGATAGAGGGGACTCAATTGTTGGCCATCCAACTAGTTCATTCCATCACAGTAGAGAGAGGGAGGCTTTGCACCGAGGTAAGCTTTGAAGTAAAGACATCCTTGCATCAGGACTTAGAATCCAAGTTCTAAGGGCCCTTTGGCAAGAGGGTTAAAGTTTCATCCTTATTTCCTACCAGCACCCAATAAGAGGGGCCGAAAGAGCCACCATTTGGATTATTGCAGTTGTTTGAATCTATTAAGAGCTTCTGTTTTTTTTTTTTTTTTTTAGTTTAATTTTATTTTGAATATGAATGTTATTTCTCTATCTAGTATGTTTATGTTCTAGCATGTTCCACTAACTTCCTTGACTCCACTTCTTTTTCTTCATGTGACCAATAACTTAAGAGAGTAAACCACACCCCTTAAGTTGGTGTGATTTTGTACATGCGTGCACCAAAAACACTAACACGTGATTGGCGACTCCACTAATGTTTATTCCTAAGTTTATGTGGTTGTGCATTTTTTGCAGAGACCTCCATCTGTGTTGTGGAGTGGAGCTTAATTTCCCCCTTTTTCTCTTCCAGTCTCTAGTTCATCCCAAGTGACAGACTGAAGCAGAACAACTCCAAAAATTACTTTTGCAGGAATTTGTGTGCTTTTCCTTCCCACGGACGCACCCAGGGCGTGCGTTCAGAGTTTACCTGCGCGCGGACATCACGCCTGTTGTAGCCTTTTGCGCACAAAAGACAGAATGAGAAATTTCTCCCACATTTCTATCTTTTCCTGCTTGTAAAGTGTCTGGCAGCCCATAATACATTTTCCAGCACTGGCTGAGGTACCCCACAACCTGATAAAGCTCACTCTTAGTTGCCTTTTGTAGGCTTAGAGTTAGTTTTATTTCAAGTTGACTTTTGCAAAGTTCACACATAGTTTAAGTGGGGGGGGGGGGAATTAACTTGCATTCCGAAAAAAAATATGTTTTGCAAATTTTGGTACCAACACACCTAGATAATTAGCCAAAGTAAGTGGCCCAAGTCCACACATGCTTAGCTAGTTTCTTTTTTCTAGTGTAAAAGTTATTAGTTTAGTTCAATTTTTGCACTAGGATTTCGGGACCAGGATCGAATTTTCGATAGAAGAGCAAGTAATATTTACTGCCTTTGCACCCTTTGGTGATCCTAGGAAAGCATATGAACACTCTCTATTCACAACTCACCATCTCCCTTTATTTGATCACATAGATTAACTAGGAGAAATAGAAAGTGGCCCATATCAGCACATGTTTTCTTTTGAGCAAGGAACAATACAACATAGTTTAATAGGGGATTTTGAAAAGGATCATCACCTATCCACACGTTCAAACTATGTGCTTGTCCACGTTTCACTCAAACACATCCACACACTAAGCAAAGAAAAGACACCTAAAACTAACTTAACAAAACTCACTAAGTTCTCCCCATAGGGGCCACAAAAAAATTTATAATTTAAGTTAAGTTCAAGGGGGTAGGCATCCAATAAGCTACCTTGATCATTCTTCATCTTGAAACATATAAGTTGACTGTTTAGGGAGCTTTAAATCCACCTATCAACCCACAAAAAAGAAAACCCGAGCGTGGCAGAGACCCGTTTCAGAGGGGGTTAGGCTTAGGCATAGTGTGGGCAGGTATCATTTGGGGCTACTTGACCCAACTGATACTCGGTATTGTTAGTTGAATTACCAAGAAGCACAAGACTTGAACGCTCACGTGGGACAGTGGTACTTAGTGGCAAAATAAGGGCATCCTTTCCCTATAGGTGATGGTGCAGGCAAGTGCTCGATCCTCTACCCTTACCTTGGTGGATTTTCTTCGGTTGACTGGAAGTGTCGCCAGCTCTTACGGGACGTTCTGCCAGCACTCGCAAGTTATATTATCAAGGCCCAGTTACATTTGAGTGTGTGAGGATGAATAGGTCTTCTAGGATTTGAGTATCATACACAAACAAACAAAAACCATTTTTTGATTGACTGATCACATAGGATTAATTTAAAGGGAAACTTTATTTTATTTTCACTTTGTTTAATGTATGTGATCAGAATTTTTCTTTGATCATATTATCTATCCTCTCAAATTTTTCCAAAGCCAGACCTAGTCGACAATATAATGGACCCAATGGGACCTCGTTGATATAGACGTCCTTTGGACCTGCCCCCATTACCGGGCAGGGTTCCAGGTCTTTTTCCGTTTAGGCGTCAAAGACAGAATGCTGCCACCATTATTGGTTCATCCTTTATTGGGGAATCCTCAGTTGGGAACCCTGGTCTATCTCCCAACACCACACCACACACCACTCCTCCCACAACCCCTAGAGGGCAGAGGAGTGCGACCCATTCGGAAAGCCAGTCGAATACACAATAAGTTACGTTGCAGAAAAACCCTCTTCCTAACCAGAACTTTGTGTCTTCACAAGTTGCAATGGCTTAAATATCACCGTCACCTTTCTTAGCTTCATTGAATCTACCCAATTTAACCAAGATGACGAATGACCTCATTGCACACAACCCTACATGGCCTCCCATGCCCACGAAGCTCCCTTCGGATATTCCAAAGTAGGAAGGAAAGAAAGTGGAAGACCCAGGTAATGATGTCATGACCTTCCACCTGTGGTGCTCATCGAATAGTATCATTGACGACACTATTCGATTGAGACTATTGAAACGCACTCTGACATGATTTATAGCAAAATGGTATGTGGAGCAACCCTCTGCTTCACATGGAACCTTTTGCACCCTCGCCACTGCGTTCCTAACATGTTTTTAGTTACCTATTCACTATGATTCTAGAATGGAATTACTGACACACTTTAAACAAACCCCTGTCATCCATATCTCTAACCATCTCCACGAATGGAGGCGGTGTTGTAGTTTTTGTAAAGCTAAAATCGATGATCGGGTAATTTTAGACTTGTTCCGGAAAACTCTCACTACAGAGATTTCAAAGGATGTGGCGCAACAAAGGCCTACATCCAAAGAGGATGCCATCAGTAAAGCCCAACATCTTGAGCTAATTTATATGTAGTCAAGATATATTTACAATATCTTGCCGAACGCCCCGCGCCTACAAAATTACCAAGAATTTCTAGGTGCGTCGAACTCTAAAGACAGTCTAATTAGGTCATTGACCCAAAGTTACCTAGGCAAAAATAGTCAAAACCCTGGTTACATGTATGCTCTACCCAGAATGTACCACAACCTGATTTTCAAAGTCATCATATGCCTCAGCAAAATTTTACCAATAGAGCGCCAGCGTATCACCATGGAGGACCCTATCCTCTGGCTCAGGGGACCCAGTATGCAGAGAGAAATACTAACAGAAGAGCTCCCCCCCAATAGCCAAGTGAAAACCAAGAACCGTGTTATGCTCAGTCCCTAACACAAGACCCACCTATGCAGAATAATGCACAGGTGAACTTTGTGCAACCTTGCCAAATCCGACCACACCAATCATATAACTAGGATAAATACCCTCCTAACGTAGTGAAGAAAAAAGGAAAAAACAAGCCCAAAAGGAATAATGGATAGGGGCCAAAAACTAGCAATTCCAGCCACGATCTCATGCTAGAGACAAATCCAACCGAAATCAGAACCAAGAGCTAAGCAATGCCCAACGGCAGAGCAAAAGGCCACCTCTTCGAGCAAACCACTCTTGTTCAATATGTGGTGAGTACAACGATTATACTCACCAATGTCCCAATCTCCCTGAGCTGAAGAAGTTGCATAGTAACTGAGGACAAGGAGGATCTTCCCACCAAACTATGATACAGAAACCGTTCCCCCATCAAGGAATGGTTAACACTCGGCAACAAAATCCAGACGACTCCAGAAAAAGAAGCCACTAAATCTACTTGATTGGCGAAGAGATGTTTTTTCAAACACGGAATCGCAATTACGACACCCCACCAGACACCAACGTTTCAGGGGCTAGTACCAGTGCACCAACTACACCTTTGACCATTTCAAAGATGCCTATTGAACCATTGCCAAAGATTGCGAACGGACCAAATAGGTGAGCAGGAAACTATTCTAAAGCGGTCCATAATTATAGCATCATGGATGACCTATCCCAATCTCCCGCTGCTATGTTAGATTTGGAAGTATTGCATTCATGCCCAAAACAACAGAAAGCCTTGCTTTCTGCGTTAGGCGCTATCGACCCTGCCGATACGTGCTTGATGGCTTTTGACTTAGATAAAACCACCCCTAGGCTTCTTTCGATGGTCACCTTTCAAATACCAGTGTCGATCTAGAATATCACCATTCACCAACGTGTCATTAACGAGGGTGCATCCATGCATCATGTCAACATTTTTTTGGAAGAAGTTAGGGTCTCCCGAACTAAAACCATTAATCATCACGCTTAGAGCATATGACGGTTGTCCTTCAACCCCCGTCGGTCTCTACCAAAAAGTCTCAATCTGCTTAGCTGGAAAGATGGTTCATATAGACATCGAAGTCTTGGACACTCACTTGGACTATAATATACTCCTTGGTCAGAGTTATATGTACCTCATGTCATCCATAACCTCCTCCGTCTTCCACATTATGATGTTCCCCCACGAGGATTGCATCATTACTATCGACCAACTAACACATAGCTAGAAATGAACCCTAACAAACACCGATGTAATTCTACCCTATGTAGAGACATCCTCAGATATGCTTTCCCAGTACCAAGAATATGGCCTTGGCCAGTTCAAACCATCGTTCGTTCTAGGATCATTCCTAGGAGATCCCCCCATTATATCTGAGTCATCAACTGATGTCATAGGGGCTTTAGTGTGCATGTTGTCCACATCAAGCACCGAAGATAGTCAGGACACAGACACAAGAAGTAACGACACCAATTCCTCAGCCACAACAACCTCTCTAGCCTACTCTGCTTCCCAAACCCCTTTCCTCTACCCCCTATCTGGTTTCGTCTCCCAGCAGGTTTTGGCAACAACGGTGTTACCAAACATATCATTTGCAATACCAATTTGGTATCTCGTCCACCCTACAGGGATAGGAGCCACGCACATCAATGCCATAGGATTAAAGCCCCTCAACCCCAAGGAGCCCCCACCCATTAAAAAAACAGTCAAAAACACCCCTGTAAAGGAAATTCCCATTGAAAAATCTATGGTTGCGGCTAAGAAAACTGAGAAGAGAGGAAATAATATGGAGACTCCCGCCATGCAAAGGGAATAACCAGTTTGCGCCATATGCGACGTAATAGGTCACCCTACCCATATATGCTCAGATTTGGACAAATTAAAACCACTCCTCGGCTCTGAGGTCGACATCACGACGTTGCGTTCCCGTAAAAAGGAACCTGCCACCACAAGTAAAGGAAAATCATTGCATACGAATCACGCATGTGCTATTTGCATCAATTATGGACACTTTAATCATCATTGCCCAGAGATCCCACGATATAGGGATTCCCTTCATGCCATCAAGCAATCCTATCAAGAGGATCCCTCCACCAAGTCTGTTGGAGATGAGCCTCATATCATCTTGTACCTGTAGGAGGAACGATGGGCACCAGAAAGACCCCCAGTCATGCCCCCTCCCGTTATACGCTACATGTTGTGTGATGAATGTGGTCACTTCCTTGAAGAATTTGCAGCCCTGGAACTCATCCATAGATGGTATCCTATAAAATTGGTTTACCACGTTGGATTGTGCGCAACACAATTCACATGTCCTTTATGTGCCAACAACCACCTTCTGGAAAATTGTCACTATATCCCCTGATTCCGGTTAGCCCTCGCTAGCTTGTGCTCAGCCATAGTCCGCCTCTCCCAAGAAGATGAAATGGACTCAAAATCCATAAAGAGTCCGACAACCCAAGAGGATGAAACGAGCAGATCCATCATGTTCTTGTCAGCTGAAAAGAGACCAATCAGGGAACCCCTAATTACCCCCAACCACTCTCTACAAAGAATACCAACATGCCCAATCATGTGGTTGCCATTTGCACTTATTTAAGAGCATTACGAGGCTGGTACCCTGCTAGACAAAAAACTGAGTACGACGGGACCCCCATATCTAAGATATTTTGCCCAATATGTTAGGGAAATCACTGTGGACAACGCTTTACTTATATCCCATGAGTCTTTCCCCTCATCGATATGATTCATACAATAGATAAGAAATGGGACGATGAACTCAAGAAATTTAGAAAGTACATCACCCCTAGGCCAACGACCCCACACCCACATGGGTGTGATGGGAAAACTAGGACGACATACCAACCAAGCATGATCCAGGCCAAACCTAGGATAACATGTGGACTATGTGACCTGAATGACCACTGGGTCAATCAATGCAAATAACTAAAGCCCCTCGCAAGAAATTTTTGCATAGTCTCTTCTCACCCTCAAAGACTTCTCTCTAACCAAGAGAAGATCATGCGTACCTATTATCAGATTTGTTCACAATTTCATCATACAATTAAATGTGCACATCTCCCCAAGCTAAGAGCGACAAGAGCAGGGTTTATTTTACACTCCCCCAAATATTTAGACGAACTCAAGCCAACAACAATGAAGTGGAAGTAGAAGACCACCTCTTCTACAACAGATCCTTTCCAAGCGTCCACATCGAGGATGACGAGTAGTGTTGACTCCCATACAATCTACTTAGTTGGCGCAGTGGTACCATGCACCATGTGCATTGGCCAGAACCAGGAACCAGAGGCGTGCCCGCTAATGGAAACATTTAGGAACCTCTAAAGTAGGTACAATTTCTACCCACAAGAAATTGACCATCCTAGTGGACAACCCAACCTTGCACTTACGCAAACTCCCATCATAGAGATTCTTCCCCCACCAAACACCAACGACACAATACACCACATACGATTTGTATCATCGCGTATCAGAAATAGCATTTTAGCCGCCCCCTGTCCCAGGATTTCCACCTTATTCCTGTCGTAAAAGTTCAAGCTACCTTGTGATTTTTCATTGATTTCCATGAAATCCCGCATTTGCATGCCATCATCAAAATCCTCGATGACACCCAGCCTCTAGAACAACGCCTAGTACAACTAGAAATCATCGATGAAAGTCAACGATAGTCGCCGCAAAACAATGAGGCCCATAAGAAATGGGTAAAAGCATCATTTGACCGCCACATCAACCCTTGCTCATTCAGTGAGGGAGAACTAGTCCTCCGCTATGATGTCGCAAAAGAATCCCTAGGGCCAGGAAAGTTCGAAACCTTGAGGAAAGAACCCTACATATTAAAGCATTGCCTCCGCCAAGGGGCATACATATTGACGGAACGAGACAGGACATGCCTTAGCAACCCCGTCAATGGCCTTTACCTCAAGAAGTTCTACCCATAAAGGCCAAGATGGTGTTGCCCTAGAGTGAATGTACACCAACCCAACCATTGTAAATTTTTGACCAAAAAAGACTTATTACGAAACACGCTCAAAGTACCACCATGGATTACCAGCCTGAACCTTACTTTGGATTTGCTGATGGAGCATCAAGATGGTCTAAAAGTTTAGTAGAAGCTTCCTAGGTCATATATCACCCTGACCGATCACCACTCTACACAAACGGTGTGTGCATCGGTTCAACAACAAACAATTAGGTAGAATATGATGTCGTCATCAGACTTATGTGTGACGCCCTCCATAAGGGCATATGCCATATGCATGTCTAGCTCGATTCCCAGTTAGTAGTGTCATAGTTAAACCAAACATTTGAGACAAGAGATTCGCATCTATTTAGAAAATACGCAAAAATATTAAGCAGAAAATTTGACTATATTACATTTACACATGTACCAAGGAGTCAAAACCAAATAGTTGATCGCATAGCTAAAAATATTCTAAACTAGAATGCATCTCAGATAAACCATCATACATAAAAAACCAAAAACATAGATATCCATCATTATAACATCATCCATAAATAGAAACAGGGGGCACAACATGTTGAGTCGCAAAAATATCTCTCATATATATATATATATATCATGGTGTATATGTCTGAGTACAAAAATATTGTCGCTGGCCCATCAGCTAGCTCAAAGATACACAAAAAGTCATCAAAAATAGGGGAAGCATCCTCATAATGGGTTCTTTCCCCGTGTACAAGTATACTCTATGGTGGTGCTCCCTCAGGAGGGGCACCTAGACCCACAATTTCTCCTAGTACCACTACTGGAGACGACGTCAAAACTGAGACAACCATCTGACGTAAAATAGGCTGATAGTCCCTCTCCCAAGCCATCACTGTCTCCAGCTATACCTCCTCGAGGTTATCCAAAAAACCTCGAGAAGGTATCCCCTGGGTCAAGAGGTCCAATTGACCCCAAGCATCCTATACAACTGACACCAGAGTATTCAGCTCAGCATTGCGAGCCTCTGCTGCATTAGCACATGCCACATTTGCATCAGCATGAACTCGCTCGGCTGCAACCTCGACAACATCCGAGCTGTTGCCCTCCCTCGAAGGGCCAGCACAACCATTAGGTCCTCCAACAACATCTCCTCCCTGCCCTCCATGACCACCCCGAGGTCTCCTAAGAGGATTGTGGCTGACCAATCGAGCCATGGGGTGACCTACCTCACCAACATCTGCAAGAGTAACCAGAACTACGTGAGTGTCACCATCAAAACACATAAGCACATATATACTAAAAGAAATGCAGAAAACATAAAAACATACCTATTGACCCTCAAGCATAACCAGGAGGGAGACCCATCTCTGGATCCCCCCGGAAATCCATCCCTGCATATGGGAATGGCAGAAACATCTGGGGGTTGACCTCAAACCAGACCTCCATCATGGCATTTCAATAACGCCCCACCATGCCCCCACCACCTTGGGGTATCACCGGAGCCCACCTCCTCATGCGAGGATCCCGTGGCCCCTAGGAGGCACTGCCACCACCGGTCTCAGCAACACTACCCTCTCATACATAATGCTGCATAGAATACTGGCGTACGCAAAAAACTTTGATCCACTGTGGACCTTGTTGATCAACATCACCATCTCATCGTAGCAAAAGTAGGAAAAATCAAAGAAATGACCGGACCTCAACCGACACAAGACTCCAAATTGTGGGCCAGATGCCTGATGTGGAACTAACAACCCCGTGAGTCGCACAATAACTTCTGTAGCACACAACTCAGCCAAATTTTTCATTGAAGCTATGCTGATGCACCCCTTCGTAAGGGGCGCCCCGCCACATTGACATACCATGAACCTCTCCAAATCCACCCTCCCTGAAGGGAGTGGATAGTGAAGCACCTCACCATGAGGCAGTAACCTAGTCACGAAGTACACATCTGTCTCAGGATAGATGGCCAGGTTAGTCCCGCACAACATAAACATGTTGCACCTCCTGTGCTAATGCTGGATCAAGTAATGAAGAAATCGGTCCTGCGACAAAAGAAGCTCGTTATCCACAAAATTTAGGAGCCCCCATTGCACCATCTGATGGCATGCCCTAGCGTCAGCAGCCAATGCAGTGCGGAGCTCAGGCCAATCCCGCTCCCTCCACAATGTAATATTCCCACATTAGCACACAGTTAAATGGAATATTAAAATTTTGTCTTTATCACCTAGCAGCTAAATAAATGGGTAAGGAAGTCCATGCATATTAAAAACATGAATAAAATCCCTCACATGTGAAAGGGGATAGTTATAAGAGCTAGATTTCACACCCTTATGTGTGAAATAGGATAGTTTCATGGATACAAGGTCAAGTTTGACCAAGTCAACAGCGCTGGGATAGGAGGTGGAGGACACTTTGATAGACAGCGCAGTATGAATGGGAATAGGGTTATTTGGTGGAGGAAACCCTAATGAGTGGGACCCATGGAGAGAGGGATTTCACTTTTTTAAAAGGAGGGAAAGGCAGCCATTGTTATTCATGTTATGTATTATTTATTTCTTGGTTTTTTCAAACTTTGTACATTCTCCTACTATTTAGTAGAGTTGCAGTGCTGCTTAGCACAAGGATTTCCTATTTAGGAATTCATTCTCCTTTCAAGAGAGGCCTCTTGAAGGATCTTGCACTTCATATCTCCACATTTCAGGCTCAAGGCCAAGCCACCTTCTTCAGCTACAGTGTTATTCCTGTAGCAGGAAATGTTGTGTTGCAGGGTGTTGCAGTGGAGGGTTCCACAACACCACTTCTAGAGCTTATATTTCAAATGAGGGAGCTTCTATTCCTCTGGGAGGTCAGTGAGGAAGATTCGGGAGCTGATTGCACA
Source organism: Pinus albicaulis (assembly GCA_034641835.2). Classification (NCBI taxonomy): domain Eukaryota; kingdom Viridiplantae; phylum Streptophyta; class Pinopsida; order Pinales; family Pinaceae; genus Pinus; species Pinus albicaulis. The sequence continues at coordinate 601,376,264 of CM076579.1, read as the reverse complement.
TCTTTGGCATTAGGCCAAGCATTTCCCATAACCTACAGCACAGTCCCTCTCCTTGAGTGCGTTATTTCTGAGAGTATTTGTAGTGGGGATTTCCATTGCTAGTTTGGAGGGTGAGATCTTCAGTGTTAGGATCAGCCTTTCACTTGGAAGATCCATTGGAGGAGGTCTACTACATATTGGGCATCATATTCAACCATATCCATTTATTTCATGGGTTGTAGCTACTATTCAATCTTTCCCCTACAACTTCGGCATTTTGTGTTTTTTCAAAATTCAGCCAATCCTTCCAGGATTGTCTAGTATCAATGTTCTTCATATTTCCAAGTACATGTTTCTTGAGGCTTGTGTTGCCTAGCTTGAGTGATTTTTTCCTCAAGGATTTGTATATCTTATGCTGCTATAACATAATAAGATGGCTATTTGGATCTTCTGGCACTCTATGTGTTAATGTATCACTGCTACTCCATTTTTGTGTATACATATTGTTGTAACTCCACATTTGGAATATCTTAAGATATTCCCAATAGTGTAGATTTTCCCTATTTTGGGATATTACAGTGGTTGGGCCATTTTGGTATCAAAGCATCAATCTTGGCTCAGCCTGTGGATCTCAGCCAATATGTTATCTAGAAGACAAGAAGACAAAGAGAATACTCCATTATGTGGAGAAATAAAGGAAGATAGGCTTACAAAGCTTCTTCCAAGATCTGTACAGAGCATTCGTGAAGATTTCAAGAAGATAAGGAGGGAGATGTATATAGAATCTCCAAGAGGGTTTGAGACTGAGTCAAACTCTAGATTTTCTTATGGGGAGTGTAAGAATGCAGCCACACCCTATGATGCACATCGTAGTCACATGCCCAGTTTTTCCATGAGAGAAAGGGAGGAAGAAGGAATACCTAAGAGGGGAACTCTTAGTGGTTTCTTGCATGAATACAGATCTCAAACTCAGAAGTTTAGAGATCATATCACTTTCCCAGAGTTTTTCAAGATCAAGGTGAGGAGGAGAAAGCACCATAATGTGGATAGATTTCTTTTGTCTACCTTTGATGGTTCCCCTACATGTTCAGCAAGGGCTTCAGTGGAAGAGCTAGACACCTTTTTGTAGCAGCATCAAATTTTTTAAAATGAAGCCATCAGAGTTGCAGCGCTGAATCTTGGAGGTAAGGCCTATGCATGGTGGACATTTGAGTCTTTCTCTTTGAAAAATGCAAATACTTCTTCTTATGAAAGGTTTATTAAGGCATTTATGGGAAGGTTTGATGGAAAACGTTCTGTAACACATGTGGAGAAGTTAAACAAACATAAAAAAAAAAAAAACCCTTGCATGTGATGGAGGAAATTATAAAATCAGATCCACTTCAGAAACCCATGGAGGAGATTGACATCTTGCAGCATACCTTGTTAGAGGCAAAGCCTCTATCTCACATTCCTGAACAAGAGGGCATGGAGATCTCTTTTTCAAGAGAGGATCCATTTCTTGAGAGGTTGCCCATACATGTTGATGAGGAGGAGGGCAACAACATTGTCATGTCTAGATTTGATCTAGCACCTCATGCATAGGAAGGAGGAGCTCTTGCTCCAACTAGAGGAATTCTTGTATAATTGCAAGAAATTCCCCAGGATCTCACATGTGGAGATCAAGGCACAAATCATGATTTACATGTGCCATTGATGATAGGGTGTAGAACTGTGGAGATAAAAGGAGGAGATAGGGAGGATGACCAGCATCATGTGTTGAGGATCACATACCCTTGCTATTTCATGAGGTTAATGCACCTAAGAGGGAGACTAGATTATGCATTGAGAGCAGGGACACGTTTTTCCATTCATATATGCAGTATAATCTTGATGATGATGTCTCATTTCATGGAGAGATTTCACCAAGGAGACCACCAGATTAGCAGATGATGAGAGATGCTTCAAATTTTGAGGCACCATTCTTTGATTTTAGAGGAGTGGAGACCTTGGGAGGTCATTGTACAGCGCTAAGAGTCTTGGGTAGACTCCAGGAGGAGAGCGACATTATCTCAACATCATCTTTACGCACTCTCATTTCAGATTCTGCGTTGTGGCAGAAGCAGTAGGGGAAGGATAGTAGCCTTCCAACTTGCATCTTTGGCATGGGAGATGTCAAAGGAGAGGAAAACCATATGACAGATGTTCTTCATGATAGATCATCAATGCTTTCCCTATGGAGGATAGATCCATGTTGGAGCTCCCAGATGTTGGTGGAGTATTCCAAGGATCATTTTGCTTGCATGATATTGGATGATCAGCATATGAGGATATGCATGGATCATGTGGATATTGAGGAGATACATAACTCTTTGGAAGAGTTAGCACAACCACCTCTTTTCTCTTTGAGGAAGAGAGGAGACTCATCTATGAGCCACTCCATTTGCATGAGAAAGACATATGGTAAGGGTATTTTTTGTTTGCGTAATGATTAGTATAATGTATATATGCATCCCTTAACCATACATGTGCAGGATGTTGCTCCAAGGGGGAGCATTCTTTTTTCTAGACTTCTTGGTCTACTTGAGGCCATGAGCAGTATTGGTGACCACTCCCTAGGAGGACTTGGGGAGGAGATGTATTTTGAAGAACATGCTTACTTTGCACCATACATCATTCACTTTCTCCAAACATATGAGGAGAGTGGGTTAGCAAGCAAGTGGTTGAGAAACCACACTTTTTGTCACTCTCTCTTGCAGTTGAGGATCAAACTGTGTTGGTTACATTTGAGGGACTATTGTCCTTCTCCCTTGCTACATATGGCAGCTAGTATGGTTCTCATTATGGTTCCTTATGTTGTTGTTGTTCTTGTTTTGATTGGGAGCATGATTGGGGGAATGACACATTGGTTGGATGTGTCCCTTGGGGGAGAGATTTCCCACATTGTTTGCATTGCATGTTCTAATGGGAGCATGAGAGGTAGTATGGCCACCATAGCCAAACATTTGTTCTTCTATGAGGTGATCCATGGGATTGATTGGATGCCATATGATGGTGACTTCCAACTCATCACATATGAGATGATTTGGGCCAACATGTTTCATAACATTGGAGGAGAGATCCTTGAGGATCTAGTCTTCTTCTTGCCACCTGAGGGTAACGTTATTGCAGACCAAGATTAGCAGACACTCTACACTTATCTTAAGTGGAGAGGAGGAAAGCATGGGGTAGGATATTTTGTCTACCAAGATCAGATTTTCAGCCCACCTACATTGCAGGAGCCAAAGGTGGAAGAGGATTTTTAGGAGTTGCCATGTTGGGAGGTAACTCATTTTATATGGATGATTTATTGGGGGATGGAGGATCCACATGGGGAAGATGTTCCTCAACACATTTCAGACTCCATGACTTGGGAGGAGACTTTCCTATTCTATCCTTGCAGTTTCTTGAGGACAAGAAACATTTGGGAGGGGAGGACTATAATATTCCCACTTTAGCACACAGCTAAATGGAATATTAAAATTTTGTCTTTATCACCTAGCAGCTAAATAAATGGGTAAGGAAGCCCATGCATATTAAAAACATGAATAAAATCCCTCACATGTGAAAGGGGATAGTCATAAGAGCTAGATTTCTCATCCTTATGTCTAAAATAGAACATTTGCATGGAGACAAGGTCAAATTTGACAAAGTCAACAGCGCTGGGATAGGAGGTGGAGGACAACTTGATAGACAATGCAATATGAATGGGAAGAGGGTTATTTGGTGGAGGAAACCCTAATGAGTGGGACCCATGGAGAGAGGGCTTTTACTTGTTTAAAAGGAGGGCAAGGAAGCCATTGTTATTCACGTTATGTATTATCGATTTCTTGGTCTGTTCAGACTTTTTACATTCTCCTGCTGTTTAGCAAAGTTGCAGTGTTGCTTAGTGATAGGATTTCCTGTTTAGGAATTCCTTCTCCTTTCAAGAGAGGCCTATTGAAGGAGCTTTCACTTCATATCTCCACATTTCAGGCTCAAGGCCAAGCCACCTCCTTCAGCTATAGCGTTATTCCTGTAGCAGGAAACGTTGTGTTGTAGGGTGTTGCAGTGGAGGGTTCCACAACACCACTTCTAGAGCTTATATTTCAAAGGAGGGAGCTTCTATTCCTCTGGGAGGTCAGTTAGGAAGATTTAGGAGCTAATTGCACATCTTTCGCATCAGGCCAAGAATTTCCCATCACCTACAGCGCAGTCCCTCTCCTTGACTGCGTTATTTCTGAGAGTATTTGCAGTGGGGATTTGCATTGCTAGTTTGGAGGGTGAGATATTCAGTGTTAGGATTAGCCTTTCACTTGGAAGATCCATTAGAGGAGTTCTAATATATATTTGGAATCATATTCAGCCATCTCCATTCATTTCATGAGTTGTAGCTGCTATTCAGTCTTGCCCCTGCAACTCCGGTATTCTGTGTTTTTGCAAATTTTAGCCGATCCTTCCAGGTTTGTCTAGAAATTTCCTTTGGGAGTATATATCTTTTCTCCCCATATTGTATGAGTTTTATAATGATATACATATGTATTGACATCATTTTGCAGCAGTTATTCTTCATAGACTGCGCAGTCATAGCCTTGGGCTTTCTTCATGTAGCAGTGTTCTTCATATTTCCAAGTACATGTTTCTTGAGGCTTGTGTTGCCTAGCTTGAGTGATTTTTTCCTCAAGGATTTGTATAGCTTATGTTGCTATAACATAATAAGATGGCTATTGGGATCTTCTGGCATTCTATGTGTTAATGTATCACTACTACTCCATTGTCGTGTTTACATATTTTTGTAGCTCCACATTTGGAATATCTTAAGATATTCCCAATAGTGTAGATTCTACCTATTTTGGGATATTACACACAAAAACCTGTCATGTAAACAAGAACCCATCAGCAACAGAAAAAACACCAAGAAATAGGCAAAAATCCAAAAACGTTTGCCTCGGCCTTTTGCATGCCTGTCCCTCAGACATGCGTGCTCAAGGCGTGCCTGTATTTTCCAGAGGCACGCATAAGGTGCACCAACATAGGGGAACAGAGTGCTTAGAGCACGTGAATCCCATGGAAATATGCACAGAGGGTGCGCCCTTGCCCGGATCACCCTCATAGGGCAAAAAATCACTCACAATCCGTACAAACCAAGTTTTTATAGACCCCAGCACCCTCAGACTGAAAACATTAAAGTGCAGGATGTCATGGAGGTTACCTGGGCATGATATCACTAATCCTTGGTGCTCTGGCAAACCGCAACGGTAAGAAATGCTCCATAGAAGCCTTTGAACTCTCAGAAACTCAACAAGTACAAATGAATTGAATTAGGGCCATATTCACCTATATATCACCTTTTTCAAAAACTTTGGAGGACCATAATGAGAGATTAGAAGGTACTTTCTCTGAACTATAAGTAGTGCTATGATGAGTGCTCCATAATGAGTAGAGGCAATGCCACACATTCGCACTTCGAAAAAATAAAATTTCAGTGCCAACAAGTATGCCCTCTCTCATATTCTTTTTTAAAGCTCATGACTTTCAATAATATTTGATAAAGAAGATTCTTTCACTTGAGGTATTTTTTTTGCAGGAAATCTCGCAAACCGTCCACAACTCCATCCACTGAAAGTTCCAGAGCAGGTAACATTCCACCCCCAGCATGATAGAGTCCCAGAAAACTCTGCATATCCTGACATAATTTCTCCATCAGAAATCAACCATAGGTTCCACATATCTGATCGTGTTTATCATCACCTCACCCTGCACATGATAAACATCCTCGATTGGTCAATAGAGCCTCCCCTCCATGGCACTCGTCACCCACTATAGACCATATATCACAGCAAAAGTGACGCCACGACCATACCACTTTAGTCCGGGAAACACCTCATGCCCATCTATCCATTATGCATAAGGTCAATTTTTACCATACAAAATAAAACCCCTCTCCCAGACGATCAGGTTGTACAATCAAATCAAAAGTGCACTACTATGCCTCACATTTGGCCCACCATACCTCCATCCGCATAATCCCATCTACGATATTTTTTCATCTCGTCATAAACTTCACACATGAGACCAACCAATGGGGCCCCCACCCCCAGCAAAAAACCTTCCTCACATTAGCAGTGAGCGAACACTTTCATGTTTTGGGGCACCCATATCTATGTTTTGTACAAACCAAACCGCATTATTTTATTCTTTTGATAAGTGTACAAAGGCCGCAAATGATGCACTAAGACCCCCACCCACTCATTCATTTTTTCTCCCTTGGCACCAGTCCCTGAACATCATTGGTCGGAGTATCACACCCTCACGCAAAATCCACCATGACATTCATAGCCAGTTTATACCCACCCTAGAAGTCCTACCAACTCCATAGATTTCCCCATCAGAAATAGCTATGAATGTCGCCAAGCTACTTATAATACTCCAACCTTGGGCCACTGAATCCACATCATCAGCTTTTAGTCACCCCTCGCCACCATGCCTATGTCAAACCCATCACATCTAGGATCCTGATCCTTCATATCAGTGACCCCTTGTTCAGTTGAGGCTTCCTTTTCTTGACTTCAACACCTATTCTCCAAAAAGGAAGCGATACCATGGATCACCCCTCTCCATAAAAGGGGCATCCTCGGATGGCACTGTGGGAGACATCATTGCCAAAAAATTTCATCGATCCTCCTAACATTAGACTACAACACAATCTTTCATCTCAACATGGTATTGTACCTTACAACCATTGCACTTTGATCAAATTTGTCGAAGACCCATGCCTTCATAAGCGTCTCTTTCAACAATGCTTACATAGGAAGATCCCAGCCATCACCTATGTGTACAATGTGCAGTTATATGCCATACCAATTTTATGCATATGGGTACCATATTCCACCTATCATCAAATAAAAAACACCCTTGAGGGTGTCAGCAGTCGTCGTCATCAACCAATAGATCACTACCATATTAGTGACATAGACAAAACATGTATCTATCAAATAGATTTGTTTAACTAGCCACAACATTACGAGCATGGGACATGCTCGCCTCATAGAAAATTTGTATATACATTGTATTATATTTTCTTACAGGGGTCCCATAGGACATGGTCATTCTTTGAACTGGTGCAGGGTGTATCTAATTCCGAGCTTCATGCAAGTCTCTCTCTCTCTCTATGCACAGTATACATAAAATAAACTATAATGTATTTCGGCTATATAGTTCTTCCTAGAACTCACACATTAGGAGGAAACTGTTAACACTGGAAAATTGTACAAGCAAAGAAAAAATTATTTAATGTCAGGAAGAAAGATTTACAGGGCTGAGAGACATTAGAGAATATAGAAAGTATTTAAAAATCTATAAGGTCTAAGGAAAAATCAAATTTGAGTGAGTCATAAATGATTTTGCACACAAAATCCTTCGGAAAGAGCGCCTTTTCACGCCTTTTAACATGAAATTTACGCAATCTTGGGAGTGGCGAAAGTCACTTTCTGGGACCACAAAAAGCACACTCCAGGACAATGATTTCACACTTGAAGCTGCCTAAGGACAGCCACCAAAGCCTCCTTAGGCATCAAGGGAGCACACAATGGAATCATCCCCCTCTCTTGTGTCACCATCCACAATGTACCAAGAGAGAGAAGCGGGATTTTAATTCTCCGATATAAGGCCGCCAAGAGATGAACAACTTGAGAGCACATTGTTATGCTGGCTAGAATTTCCCTAAGAAATACCAGCAGTGTGTGATCTAGAGCTGAGATAGAGGGGACTCAATTGTTAGCCATCCAACAAGTCCAGTCCACCACAGTAGAGATAGGGAGACGTTGCACCGAGGAAAACTTGGAAGTAAATACATCCTTGTATCAGGACTTAGAACCCAAGTTCAAAGGGCCCTTTGGCAAGAGGGTTAAAGCTTCATCCTCATTTCCTACCAACACTCAATAAGAGGGGTTGAAAGAGCCACCGTTTGGATTATTGTAGTTGTTTGACTCTATACAGAGATTTTGTTTTATTTGTTTTAGTTTTAGTTTAGTTTTAGTTTGAATATGCATGATATTTCTCTATCTATTATGTTTATGCTCTAGCAAGTTCCACTAACTTGCTTGACTCCACTTCTTTTTCTGCCTGTGACCAATAACTTAAGAGGGTAAACAACACCCCTTATGTTGGTTTGATTCCGTACATGCATGCACCAAACAAAGTAACACACCTATCATTGAGTCACATCGCCCCTTACTTGGAGAAAAAAAATTAAAAACAACCGAGAAATCCAATGCAACGTATTGAGTCACATCTCACCTTTCTTGGAGAAAAAAAACTTAAAAAAAAACATAGAAATCCAGTGCAGCGTAGAAATAGAGGTCGCATGGCTCCTTGATTGGATAAACACTGCATGCGTGTCACCTTATCACATTATGGACAAGTGGCCAAATATAAGGATCCCATATTTAGTTATCAAATGTGTTGTCCTAGATATTTCATTAAAGTGATTAAAATATCATACTTTATTAATTAATTTATAAATTGGTGATTTTGTAAATTTATGCATGAAGCACATGTGGTTAACTGAATTTTTATAAGCATAAACCTATCATTCTCTCGTAGGTTTATCTTTAGTTTCTCACAAACTCTACATAGTTTTTATCCTCAAATCTAAGATTCATGGAGAATGTACCATGTTCATGAACGCTTCACTAGTTTACGGTTAAGATATTTAGCAAATTTCATTCTTCTTTTTCTGAATTTTCCTCTACTTTTGGGTTTTGTGGTATTTTAATTGGGCTTCACTACGTCTTGTAGGTGTTTTATTCCTCTTTCAGCTTCAAATATGTCTTGCCACAACTTCAAAGATGTGTGGGCTTAGAAAAAGCGATAAAGTAAGATGTTTGGGCTTGGAAAAGGCAATAAAGTGGGTTGTTTAAGTTGTAGGATTACATAATTTGCATGCAAATTTCATAGGTCTTTCAATCATGATTGTCTTTAGATGTTTCCAACTTTTTTTATTGTCCTCGTTGACCCATTGAATCTGAAGCTTCTAAGGAAAAATCCAAGTTAGTGGTTTACGTATTTTTTCGGTCCTGTAAAAGGCTTTTCTTGTTATTTCCTCAAGGCATAAAATCAATCCTTTTCCATCTCATGGAAACAGCTGGGTTGCATTCCATAAACCAGTGCTTTCACACCTTTATATTCTGTATTATTCCTAGATGGAGGAACCTGCATACTGATGATAATATTGTGCCCTCCTTGCTAGTATAAATACATTGAACATGTTCAAATATGCACCCTCTACTTTAGATAATCTTTAAAAAGTGCATTTAATATGATAATATACAACAATACTGGTCTACCTTCAAATCTCATCAAGACAAATCTAGAAATATATTAAAGAATGGTGTCCTTGATTTCAAATATGTTGCAAATGTTAAATATTATGGAACCTCCCTTACAAGTTAAATTCTTGTACTTGGAAACTCAAATAAGTTCAAAATGTTAAATATTATAAAAACCTCCCTTCCTAGTCAAATTCTTGTACTGTTAAATATTATGGAACCTCCCTTACTAGTTAAATTCCTATACATGGTTGCCAAGTGAATTTTTTATGTTTTGATATTAACATTCAACATCCTATGATATTTTTGTTTCCAAATTATATTTTAGACTTCACAATTTAAATTGTTCACAATGTGTTTTTGATTAAAATGGCTCACCATGCATGTCAAACAGTCCAGTCCTCTCACTTAATGAAGCATCCAAATCTAATAGTTTATATCCTCCATTTAGCCAAGAATATGAAGGTTGTTGGCTAACAACTCTATTAGACATAGCAGTTTCAAATGTTCTAGCCAAATAATTTCCCAGTTTCAGTCTAGTGCTCTCACTTAATGAAGCATCCAAATTTAATTATTATATCCTCCATTTAGCCAAGAATATGAAGGTTGTTGGCTAACAAATATATTAAACACAACAGTTTCAGATGTTCCAGCCAAATAATTTCCCAGTTTCATAATGTGCGAATGTGAAACCGTCAGAATATTCATTGCCCTCACAATCACAGAAATATCTCTCCTCTCCAAAATACTAGTTAGGCTCCAACTATAGAAAATCAGGAGAGGGCCTTACACATATCTATACACTAGCGTTGTGGTTGGAGGTACTGAAATTGCAAACTAACGTTGCATGTTGGTAGTGCCAGGCAGGGATTACCGCTACGCAGTTGGCCTTTTTTATTTACAAAAACATACTTTATAATTTTGCATTAAATCTAAATTTTAGTTTAATATATATCACTTTATTAATGTAAAGCTATATATTAAACTTTTACAAAGTGCAAAAAACATATTTTCAATATGTTTTGGAAAATATATTTTGACAAGAATATGTTACAAAAATTCCAATTCCTTTGACTTCAAAGTGCATTTAAACAAATTGTCTTTTCCTCTTTTTGTCAAATAAATGAGCCCAAGATTTGTATTTTTTGTAGAGATCTACTGAAAAAAAAATATTGAAAAAAATTATGGGAGGAAGAAAGGCTTTCCTTCAAACCCAAATAATCTAATATAGGAGAACTCTTCCTAGTATTCAAATATTCTTTTTTGACATAGAAATATTTTGGTTGTCTAAGAGAATCAATCTATTATAGAACCAATAATTATTTTTCAAAATGTGGGTAATAAGGCATTATAAACTTGATAGAAGTAGAAAGGATTTTTGTGCTTCTAGAGTGACATGTACTAGAATTGAATAGGGTCTTGGTTGAAGTCATATTTCATGACAAAGGAAAATATTTAAGTTTATTGAAATATAATAAAGTATAAAACAAATAAGAGTTCATGAATAACATCTTTATTTGATGAGAGTTTCCAAATTGGTAAGAAATTTCAGTTGAAGTGACATGAGCCTAGTCAAACATATCTCCTTCATGCAAAAAGTAGTGAAAAACATAAAGAATGGTTTTTTTTTTAGGATATTGAGTCATAACCCATGATTCGTGAAAAAATCATGCAAATTATATGTATTGGTTTGTGAGTTAACATACCTCAATCTTGGTAAGATTCATTGAAATAGTAGATGGTTGAATAAGAATTTTTTTTAAGATGGTTCCTCCAACTTGAGCATCTAGAAAAGAATATGATTCAAACAACTTAACAATTATATATGGAGTAACAAGTCATGGAAATATTTTGGAAATAATTGGAGTTAATGGAACATGGATATTACCACTTTCATGAAGTTGCTTGTGTATTTGTTTTGTATAAAAATTATCTATACACCAAGAAACTAACTCTTTGAAATATAAAACTCCCAACATGAAACTATCCTTTTTTATCCTAAAGGTATAAACCTTCTTATAAAGTCTTGAATACCACTTATAAGCAAAAATAAATAAATAAATAAAAATAAAAAACAAAAGCCATTGAAAGTTTCATCTTGGAATATTAGTATTATCCAAAAAAAATGACTCCCTTATTCTATTTTCCATCTTAGCTTTAACAATATCCAGTAACACGATATGGTGGCTATCATAATGATATCTCATTTAATGTGAACATAAACAAGATTAAGTGTCATTGAATTAGTCTTTAATTTGCTGTGGTGGTGCACATTATCGATAATTTTTGTTTATTAATAACAACTTCCACTTTCAAATGAAGTATGAATGTGAAAGTTGTGGCTTCTTAATGACAATACTTTCAAATATGTGAAGAACATGTCAGTGATGAGGATTTATTTGACATTGAAAAGAGTTCTTCATGTGGAATGTGGGATACAATATCATCTCTTGATGTTGAATCTTCCATTTTCGTAATGAAAATGAGACTATGGAAAGTTAAGGAATACAATTTGAGGAATGTGAAGGTTGAAATGGAGATTGTAGAAATGCAAACAAATGGGATTGTGGAAATTTCTGGAGATGGTCTCGTTGATAATATTCCACAATCCACAAATTTTATGAAAGTGACTAAGTATTGGTGTGATGCAGGATTATAGAGTTCAAGAAATTTGGAAGTTTCTATATGTAAATTTCCACATTCTACAAAATAACTACATGTTGAGTGGTGAAGAAAAGAGGAATGCACATATTTCTAAATGAGATTCTATATATTTTCATGGAATTAACTAAGTGTTGGTCATTCTCGAATACACGAATTCAAAGTTTGATGCATGGAATTCTCCAAATTCTCACAAAAATGAACAAGTGTTGCAGCATTTGTGTAATATGGGGTGGAGAGGTTCGGAAATAGGGAATTTAGGAAATCGAATTCTGTAAAATTACACTTGAAATTTTTCGAAGTGTAGTGTTGTGGAAATATATCATGCAAAGAGGGTATGATGTGGAGAATTTTGAATACTTATTTTTCCACATTTTATAAAGGGTTGAAAGAAAATAAGGCGTAATATATAGAATTAGCACATTGAAAAAAGGAAAAAACAATCACAACGAACATTGATCAATAGCTAGAAATTGAAGAAAGAGTTCCAAAGGAATCATATTGCAATATAAATTTTTCAAAAGAATTAATTACAAAAAAATGTTACGAAAAGCTAGTAAGGTCCTTTCAACACTCAAAAAATAAAGAAAGCTTATATTCTTATATTGTAAATTCCATCATATATCATGAGGAAATCAATTTTGAACTTTGAGGTGATTTCTTTGTTGTTTGAAACTTTTAAACATAGTTTAAAATGCGGGACTTTTACTTTTGCATGCCCAATTAATTATCAAATGATAGATAGGTTTCATAACCAGGATATATTTAATGAAATTGTCATGAAAGTAATATAGATTATTATAACAATGAAAAAGGGAGTTTTCCTAAAACCTCAAAAAATAATGTTTTAATGCTATTTAGAATCAAAGAATCAAAGGCACACTTACAAAGAAATATATTACTATTTCTATTGCTCCTATTGAATACTTACTATTTCTATTGCTCCTATTGAATACAATAATCATGTTGATGTCAAAAATTTTTATGAGTCAAATATAATTCAAAAGCTAAACTTATGGAATGAAAAATAATATCTAATAAGAAATTTACAACTAAACATTGGGGATAATAATTTTATATTGCAATTCACTCTTAGATAATTTTGGAATAATGATGATGATATCATCATGTTTTTTTCCTTTGATGAAAAAACTATGGACTTCCATCTTTCATTTGTAAATTATCGTGCATATTTTATTGGATAGTTCATCACAAAAGTTATATTAAAGAAAATTGAAATCTATTATATCATCATTTGATTCCTTTAGATTCCTTATATATTATTATTTGTTCTTGTTTTTTATGTGTGCCATAGATAAAATGCAGAAAATAGAGAACAGTGAAATACAAATGCACACTAATCACAATGAATACCAAGATATGCTCTGAGAAAATATTTGAAGAAAAAAACCAATTTTAAGGTGATGTTGCTTTGCTTTCTTTTTTCTGGAATGGAAATAATGCATATATAAAAGAGAAGGAACTCTCCATGGAGTTACTTGATACATATGGATTGTGGTATACTACATAACACAAACCCCCTCTGTTGTGCTCTTTCATTCCCACTCCCACATTTTTGTACTCTATTGTGGAACAAGATACACAATCAAAATGAATGGAACCCATTTTCCTCCTAGTGGCCTAGTTATAACATAGCCCGATAAACAACTACGGGTTAAAATTTACTACTTGAAATCTCAACTAGAGTTATGATTTTAACCCTTATAGATTATTATTCATAGTATTCATGTGTTTATCCCCTTTTCCATGAATTATAGGGGATGATGTGTCATCCTCTCCAGTTATGGTGGTAAATAATCATCTTTCAACTTCTCGGAGGCATAAATTTTACATCCAAACTTCGATTGACATATTTATTGCAACATTAGAAAGGTATCCAAGTGTAAAATAACATCACATAGTATTTTATTTTAGGGAATTTATATCCCCAATAAAATCATTTAAGGCCTCAAAATACTTTAGAATTTTTAGACCCCAATTCTCCAAATTGGGTCTCGCCGACAAAACTTCTCTTGTAAGATATTTCCTTAATTTTTTCCACTTTAAAGCATCAAGATGGATGAAAAATTATACAATGATCCAATCAAGATCAATATTAAACATGAAGAAGATTTTTTTGGCATTTTGTTATAAGAAGAAAAATATAACATTATATGATGTTACAACGAAACCATATTCAATAACATCATAATACTTTAAATATATCTCAAATTTGATCCTTTAATATAATCAAAATTCAATGAAAAGGGTGCAAAAGTAATTTGAAAAAGTTATTGTACATAAAATTGATTAAATTTCTTCCTCGATGGAGGTGGTAGGAGCAGTATTAGTGGCTCGGAAGATATCCTACAACTCTTCTCCCACATGGCATTAATATCGACCAAACCTAATGTGCATGCTTCACTTGGCACTTTTCTAGGGAAGGATCTACAAAACATATGGCATTTAATTACCATGGACCTAGTCGCGAGATATGTTTGCAGGACTTGGGAGATGAGGAATAAGCCTGTGGAGGTGGAAATTTTGTCAGGTGATTTGGGTGGCTTCTAACCTGAGCCATTCCTCGCTCTCTGGTGGAAGATAATGACAGTATGGTATGTATGCAAGAAAATCAGTGTCTTTTCATCTTTGGTGGTAGTGTAGGGAGTAGTTATGTGGGACCTAGGGGCATGGAGTGTGGAAGCATCAAAAAATAATCTTGTACAGGTATTGAGGGTTGAAACTCTGGTGCTCTGCATGGGAGTTGGTGGGAGTTGGATCTTTAGGGTGGTGACTGCAAAAGGTGGCAGAACCTCTCTGTGGTATTTGGTTTCCAACCAAGATTCAACTTGTTTGTGTTATCCTTGGAAAAGGTACAAGTTTTATGTCGAATTTGCATTGAATTTTGTTTTGTGACTTTTAGGGTTTCTAGTGTGGCATTTGAGGACTCTTTGGGTTTGGTGAAGCAGGTTATTTTGGGTAATAGAACCCTCAGGGCACTACCTACATTTCTTTATATCACTATTTGTCTATGGAGTTCAATTTTGGTGGGGAGTGGTAAGTTTTTTATGGCACCTCGCTCTCTGAGGAAAAACCCAGTCGCTCTTTTTTGTAGAGGAGAAGGGTGTGTTACAGAGTGTGTTGTTGGAGTCACACCATCAAGTTGATGATGCAAGAAGAAATAGACCTCGTTAGAGTTGGGATTTGGGTGTAATATGGGTTTTGGAAAGCCATTTAGATTGGCACCAGGGTATATGGGTTTCATTATCTGCATGGGTTGAGTCAAACAGCCAGACAGGGCACCATGCAATACCTACAAGGACAAGACCATCATCGTGCTAGTTTGCATGGGAAACAAAGTGATCACCGCGTAGTTCAGTTAGATGATTGGGAGGATATTGAGCAACAACAAGCTAATTCCTTGGGACGTCTCGACCTTCCACTTCCCTTCGACGTTTTAGAAGCATATCTCTGCTAAGTGTTAGTAGCAGTGGAGCAATTAGCTAAGGACAAGCATGACGATCTCAATGAGATCATTACATTCATGAATGACCTCTAGCACAATCAGTGGCACATGATGGATTGGTTGGTCTCCCTTTGACGTGGGTAGAAGTGGCTATAGGAGAGGTTGCAAAACTTCAAAGGGAGGATAACACATATGGAGGCTCATGTCCATGAATCCTTTTGGAAGCCACATGGCAATGGTCTAGATGATCTATCTTTAGGTAATCTAATGGGTTAATGATGTCAGTGGGTTTTATTTTTCTCCTTGTGTAGTTTTGGTTTCTTTTGGTAATATGAGTTTGGTCTCTAATTTTTGAACTACTATTGTCAGTGTCTTTTTTTCATTACCACCTATTCAAAAAGTTTGGTAGGAATGAGTCCATGGATGTTTTGGAACTATTCTTCGCATTATGTAACTCTTTCATGAATTAATACATTTTGTTGACTTAAAAAACAAAATGATGAAATTTATTGTCTTAATAATCATAGTAAAATATTTATTGCACATATTAGGAAGAAGGTGAAAAGTCGCAACAAGAAACATTAAAAAAAATTACCAACAATGAATCACTTAATGATAAATAAACAATGATTGATCTCATTGAATTAGAGAAGCCATCCACTATACCAAAAAAAAATATGCAAAAAGGAATTAATACAATTCCAAATGAATTCATATCAACCAAAATATCTTCAGAAATATTAAAAGATGAGCTTTCCAAAAATAAGATGTAAAATACAAGGATACCTTATTGTCATCCAAATTACAAAATTCATCG
Organism: Pinus albicaulis; assembly: GCA_034641835.2. Taxonomy (NCBI): domain Eukaryota; kingdom Viridiplantae; phylum Streptophyta; class Pinopsida; order Pinales; family Pinaceae; genus Pinus; species Pinus albicaulis. The sequence goes on along the minus strand of CM076579.1, from coordinate 601,360,015 downwards.
TATTATTCAACAAGCTAACCAAAAAAAAAATCAATATGAGTAGTCAAGTAAATATAATGTTATATGGAAGAAAATTTTAGGTGTGGAATCTTATTATTCCCCAAATCACAAAATTAGTTTTCACACAATTCTGTAAAAAATTGAATTAGGGTTGTCTAACCCTTTCACAATTTGACAGTTCTTCTCAACTCTTCATAACTATTTTCTTTTTACTAAAGGAATTGGAAATTGGGTTTGTCTCATTCTCACTTGAAATGGGGCCAGTTATGATTGCTACCACTATTACCGCTAGGTGAACCACACTGCCCCTAGCATGTGGCCTTGAGTAAACTCAAGGTATTTGAACCTAGAATCTCAAGGTACATAACACTTCATTTTCACAACAATCACCAATTGAGCTACCCCAAGGGCCTAACTCTTCATAACTCATATTTTCTTGTATCATCAACCATGATAGCATCAAGGATAAAGAATTATGTAAAGGAATTCAAGTTAAATTAAAAAAAGTAAATATTTCTATAAATATGCTTTGACGACAAAACATTCATAAAGGAGAAGAAAATGTAATAAAAATAAATATAAGTAATAATAATTAATCACTCAGATGAAAAGAAAAATCCTAATGAAAGGGAGTATCTTAAATAAGGACATATTGCTAGTGAAAATGCATTCACTTTATATATACATGGATTCTGATTGTAATTATATCATTCTATTGTCATTTCTCATTTTATTCAATACAATATTTTAATTCAAATGGATTCTCTTATGTTATTCCTTTTATTTTGGGTATTCATGATATGAACTAGATTGGTTCATTTCAAGGGAAAGAAACACTTTCTTTTATCCATGAATGATTTTTTCCATAATGATTGTTGAATGAAAACCACTTCACCTAAAATAACGCCTTGTGTTCTGACTACTAGTAGAATGTTAGCATCCATAATCAAATATGTTGAATGTGAAAATTTAAATCCCTCTCTCATTCTCATTTTTTGGAAAACAAGAAATGATATTGACAAATATTTAGTAATAATACAAATGAATAGGGGTGGTAGGAGCGAGAGGGGTGGTCATTTTCCTTGAGGAACAATAAAATATTAGATATGCTTGGGGACTAGGTACTTCAAAGGCTCAATTTATGGCTCTCTGGAAATATTTGGAGGTCACCATCAACAAAGGCATAAGAAGAACTAGTCTTAGGGGATTCAATTATTTTCATAAGGAAAATATTCAAATCTAAATTTCATAGAGCCCCCCCAAATTCTGAAATTGTGAACAAGATAGCTTTGCAACTAAAGAAATTTGAGGAGATTTCACTTTTCCACTTATATATGCACCTAAACATGGAAGAAGATAATATTTCTAATAAAGGGGCAATGATAAGGCAAGGAATATTAGAACTTAATCAATATAAGAGTATTTTCTCTCCTATTCCTTGAGACATATCCTTTATTTTCATTTGAATTGGTTAGCAAATTAGGCCACTCCTTGAACCATGGGAGACATTATAAATTTGAAAATATAGTCATTAGTGATATAGTTGTCTCTGAGCTCGTCACACATGAAGTTGGTAGTAGATGGGAAATAAAATGTGGAGGCGGAGAGTAGAACATGTCTCTTCCACATAATTCAAGACTTGGTTAGCTGGAAAGATGGTATGGTGTTTTGTTTTATTTGAAAAGCGATTTGAAATGGAAATCATCATCGATGATAGGACCATAATTCTCTATTGATCTGGTATTTAATTCCTTGCATTGCACTCCAGGTCTAGACATTAACTTCATCGAATTTTTCATCCTATTTGCAGGATCTTGGATCCAATTAGATCCAGAATTTATGTCTTTCATTGGGTGTCACGTCCTTCGGTTTGATTAATTGTTGTTATATATACAAGGGCTTCTTGATAATGTCTCTTATTTTTATTTTGTCCAATGGATTTCTCTGTGGTTTTGCAAGATGAGAACAAATATATTGGAAGTGGCTTCCTCTGGGGCAAATGATATTTAGAATGACTTGGCACGTTGGAAACAGTCAGTGGAGAATTTGTTCAAGGTATTAATGGGAATCATAAAATTATCAAACAAAAGGTTGGATCTGGTAGAGAAGGAGAAGGAAGCTAGGTTCCATCTACTAGAGAAACAATGTGAATGGTTGCAACTAAGAATGGATAAAAATATTACAAGTTTGGAGGTTGAGTTTCTAATTCTGAAACTGAAAGTTAATGGGGACATATCGATATTTGGTGATCTTGAATTCAAGATTGATAATAAGAAGTCGAGAGTTGGAAAGTAGATGGCCAAGGTTGGTGGGGTCAATGCGAGTGGAGAATTCATGCCCCACAACATTGAAGGGAATGTGGTAGCTACAAAATAAGTTGGGCCCTTTGGGGTTTTTCAATTTTCTTATATTTTTATGTATTGAAATTATGCACTTTTTTGGGACAGTTTTGCAGAATATATGGAAGATACCGATGTAAAATTTTAGTCCAAAAATCCTATGGAGGCAAGAAAATCTCATTGTGGTTATATCAGAATATGGAAGCCTTTGGAATTACTAAAGCATGTAAATGGTTTTTTCCATGCAGCCATATATCATAATCAAAACTCTACTCATTCTGTTTAAAAACAAATAATACAAATGAATAATGGAATTTATTTAATAGAGCTTACCAAAAAAAAAAACTATGAACTTATATACAAAATTCAACTAAAACATTGAAAATGCAAAGATAGTCAGCCAAATAATTAGTTATTGAATAATTACTTATTATTTTCTTTTATGAGAGTTGGAATCCATGTTCAAGTTATGGTTAAATCATCATCCTTGTTGAGACAATTGGTGTTCTTATATTTAAATTCCTTATTGTATCCTTCTTTTGGACTAATAATCAATCTTGGCTATAATTTTCATTTCCTCAATTTTAATGGGATGATTTATGTTGTTACAATGTTCAAACTTATGAAATAAATTATTTGCACTATTGTGATTTGTAGCTTGGGAGGTACTACAAGCTCTAGGGTTAAATATTTCAGAGGAACGGGCCCCACGAAAGTGGTTTCTGGGCCTAGCACCCAAGGTGGGGGTTTTGTACCTAAAGGTGTTGAGCCAAAACCATGTTGATTTTTTTTTGTTTGACACTTGGAGATGGAAGAGGACCCTTAGAGGAGAAAGGGGCAACTTCAAGCACCAATATTAGAGGTCTACAAAGGGAGATGTGAATTTTAATATGGTTATGTGGGTAAAAGAGCCTACAAGTTGAATCGTCTTGAATAAGAGGTTCCCTTTGGAGGGATATTCATTGCACCCACAAGAAGCATATAAATAAGACACACGGATACCTAATCCAAGTATCATCCAAAGTGAAAAACACATCAATGTCATCTCTAAAATAGCTCATATATGAAGCAATGTAGACAAATTCAAGAAGGATGAGCTTTTGGGATTGTTTTAGTGCGGGTTTCCTTGCAGAAAATGTCACATTTATTGGATGTTACATATGGTTGTAGTGTGCACATTTTAGGGTGTGTTTCTCTCTGAAATAGGCCATAAATCCTTTTTATTGCATTGCAGGGTTTTGTTTAGTTATTTGGATGAGGCCTAAAAGGAATAATATACTACGTCGTAGTCATAGGGAGGAGAAACAAAGTATTTGAGTTTATTTTGGAGGATAAATGCAGGAGTTAGAAGAAATAGGTTAGGGCTAACGTCTGCCCTAACCATGTTTCATAAACTCAGAAAAGTGAATAGTCACCAAGGACAAAGGGAGCATAAAAAAGGTATGTGTGTCTCCTTTTATTGATGATTTTTTGCTATTGGATAGAGTCCAGACTAGTGATTTTTTTGCTGGGCATATCTAGGTTGTTGGTGGTAAAAAATTAGGTGCTCAAAGTATCCCTACATCAGTTTCCAAGAAGGACATTGACAACTATAAGGAGGGTGAATATTGGAGGCTCTAGTGTTGATACCTTGAAGGACAAAGGATAGCTAAGTGAGTCAACCCAAGTTCATTGTTGGAGAAGGACATCTTGTTAGAAGGAATTAGAGGGAAGAAGTCCCAAAGGAGTTGAGGACCAATAGTGGGAACTTGAGAGTTGTTCAGAAACGAAGTTGTGAACAACTCAACATGAGAATTTATGTACTAATGCATTGAAGGACTAACGATCAACTAGAAAGTAGTTTGAGAAGTCATGCTTAGTGACCTAAAGGAGTAGGTCCATTAATAGAGGTAGGAGCTGCAAATTGGGAAAAGAAGGACCAACGAGTGTGTTCAGGGTATAATCAAGGCAATTGTGAACTCGAATACATCATTTAGATGACCAGTGTATCTTACTCTTAATGTACTCTTGTATTAATGAATGTAAGAGGGCCATTATACCTTATACAGGAGCCCTGTACTATTGTATTAAAGTTGTTACTAAAAATAAGTTGGGTTATTGAAAATTATAAAAAGTTGTTTATATTTATGCACGTGTTGATTTATTGTTGTTTATATTCCACTGTGAAAAGTAGTTAGTTGTGATATTAGGATTGCTAGTCTCAGTTATTATAAGACCCTAACCTAGATTACAGTATCATGGAAAAATAACATGGTATAATAGCTACTTTGAAGGGTCAATGTATCAGAGTGTGAATAGCGAAGTACAACGTAAGAGGGAGTTGGTCACATTGTTATTGAAAGGATCACATCAATGTCGAAGTTTTTGGTTGGTCTAAGGTGTTGTAACTTATTTTTACCCTCACAATAATTTGTAAATTTCCTTTTATTTAAAAAAAAAATAGAAAAATAAAAATAATAAAAAGAACGAAAAATCAAAAATCAAAAGAAAGAAATAGAAAAATAGAAAAGAAAAAGAAAAAACCAAAAGCATTCAACGGCCACCCCCCCCGCCCCCCACCCCACCAACAAACCTCTTATCTCCTTCCACTAACACTCTGCCACTATTTCCACCAGCATTCTGATAAATTTAACCATGAATATTTCTCCCACTAAATTTAGCAGCCGACCATTATATCATTCAATTCTCCTACCAATGTTCAAATGCATTAAATATTTTGTGCCATTAATGGTTAACTCAACAAAAATTTGTTATCATCACCATAATAAAGTTTTTATCTCAGAAAAGCTAATTTCTTTTTCCCTTCTACCTAGAACCATAGCTTCTAAAACGACAACACAAGCAAATTCCAGCAAATAGAAGCTTCTAATCCTCGTTGCTTCTGGGTAATTTTCAAATAGTTATTAGGAATTTTATTTTTCCCAAATGGATTCCCATAAAGGAAAATCTAAAGTGTCTGTAGACAATCCTCTATTACCCCCTATAATTTATTTAGATGAATTTACCATGTTTGACACCCTTTGTAAATTCGACTTGTACGAGCTTCAGAATGGGGAATTTCAAAAATATGATCATGCCAATGATGATATTTCTATTTGATAATACTTACTTCCTTAGTTTTGTTTCCCTCAGACATGCCATTTTCCAGAATTTGTCACATGGTGTGGATCCTAATATCTTCCTAGTCAGAGAGTTATATTGCTCAGAATAATAAGTCTCTTTTCTACATATCCTCTAAATCAATTTTTCATGCCCCGCAGTTAAACCATCAAGACTCCCTTCACCCTTTTTCCATGAATTCCCTTATGGATATTTATCAGAAACTCTCCTTTTCATAAAGAGCGCATATCTTTGAGTCCCTTTTACCTGAAAATTATGAATTTCCTGGAACAAACCCACCTTATCCTTTTGAAATGTTCCTAGAGATGTCTAGGAAATTTATTTCCTTAGTTTCTTGTCTGTTAGGATATCCCAATGATCAGTGGCTAGATTAATTAATTTCACGGCTTTTATCAGTTTTTTCTTCTCTCAAAAAACCTTCAATTATGTTCTATTAAATTCATTTTCTGTGTGATGTAATTCATGATCAGTTCCTAAAGTTTAGTGTTAAAGAGTAATTCAAGCACCAATAAATTTTGTTTTACTTATTTTTGTATCATTAGTATGAAATGTTAAATTTTCCCCTACAGAAATTTGATGTTGAATGAAAACCACAATCAACAATTCATTGGACCTCATTAGTGACGAAACCTTCTGAATAATTTTCTTTCAGTGATTTTGTCAATCAATTTTTGTATATGGAAATATGTTTGTTAAGTAGTGAAGGAGTTCCCAGAGCTTCTACAAAGATCAAAAGAATTATACAATTAAGTGAGAAGTCCAAACTTGGAGACTAATATTTATACCAGAATTTTACAGAAATCAGAATTTATGGTTGTGATCTTGCACCTTAGAAATTACCAGTGTTCCTCCCCATCATATTTTTTTCTTTGGAGTATATTAGAAAAATGATGAACATGGATGATGTTTAATTTGTTTCCAGGAAACAAAAAAACTCACTTTAAACTAAAGGAATATGTTGGCCCATTCATAGACAACACCAAAGATGCAGTAAAAGAATTGAATGATTTGTTAAGTGAGATGGAGTTTAGATTAAGTTTCAGTTGGTCATATGATCCATTGGGAGTAATATCATCAATTAGAGTTGGGAAGAAGTATGAATAATATATACATATTGCAAAGACATAAATTGAACAGTATGCCAACAAAGAAGAGTGGGAAGAGAACACATTGTAGAAGGTGGAGGAGCAAGTTTCCATACAAACAACATTGGAAACGCCTAGGATGAAAGAGAAAGAATTGAAGAGACCAAGAGAAAGAATATCTCCAACAGGATCAAAGCTGTAGAAAAAATCATTCAAAGTTTTTAAGAGAAGAAAATCTATGAATTTTGATGAAGAATCATCAAAATTTAAAACTTTTGAAGAACTTGCTAGAGTAATACTTTTAGGAGAGTCTTTATTTTCATTATAGTGGATTGAAGAAACTACCATGAGTTCTCCTTCTTCTCCTTCTTCTTTAGGACAACAGAGAATGTTTGAAAAAAATTTAAACATGAAGAAGAAAAATGAGGCATTAAAAACCTCAACATATGCAGAGTTATAGAAACAGTATTCCACAAATTATACCATATTAATTTATGCTTTGGATAGTGAAAGAGTACAGTTCTAGTTAGAATTTTTGGAACCAAAGGTCACTGTGCCTAAAACTGCTGAAGATTATAAAACTTTTTTATTTTCATTTGATACTAAAAATATACATCCTATAGATCAGATTTAACTTCACAAACAAGGTGGAGAAATTATTTACATGTCTTTGACAAGTTATACCATGACAACATCCAATCTACAACCATCTCTGAACAATATTCATTCTCAGCTAATGCTAGAAAATATGTCTTATCTAGCTAAGTATACTAATATTAAAGGTTTAGAAGATTTGGTTTTGAAATTAGGATTGAATCCTAATGATGTAAAGGAAGTTGAAGAAATAATTAAAAGTAGAAATTAAGACATTCAAGAACTGAGGAAACAATTCAAATTATGAACAATTGAACACCCTCAAGCACAAGAAGTAGGTCAGTGGAGAAAGAAAAGGAAAAAAAAAATTCGAAGAATTATGGAACAGAATGTATAGATTCAAAAAATGGAGGCATAGATGGAGAAATTGATAAAGTAAAGATAACTTCATACTATCACTAGAGCAGGGAAATCTACAACAACAGTGTCAATGACAGGAATAGAGTCTACTAGTAAGAATCCATCAGAGAAACTATCAAAATATATGGGAGACCTGTCATTAAAATATATATATAGATGGAGAATCTCAAAGGTAAGTTAGAGAAGACCCAAAATAAAAAAATAAACATTTGATAATGCATATCTTGTTGAAGTACAAAAAAATCAGATTAACCAATCAACTGGAAAAATATGAGAATGAATCATTGATTGCACAAAATTTATTTGAAGCAAAAGAAAAAATATGGATTGATATAAATTCAACCATAACTAAACTCTGGAAATCTATTGAAATCATCTTTGAACAAGAGGAACTGGTGAGAAGATCAAAAACATCCATCACAGATATCAAAGAAGATATATATCACAAGCCACGAGAAGCAACCTGAATAAACAAAGTGTTGAATTCTAAAACAAAGGAAGAACTGGAGGAGTTGGGAACTGAAGACATGAGTGATATAGTCCTTGAAGTCAGGAAATTTTTGACAAAAATAAATTTATTGTTACAATTAGAGAATAAATGTCAAAACCTAGAAGTACAAGTCAAAAATTTCGTAGAAAGTTTAATTTTTTACGCCAAAAATGACTTCCAGCTTTGAGAGATTCTAGTGGCTAGTTGATTCCACTGGAAAATTACCAGCACAAATTACATGAGATAGTATCAGATAGAACAAAGTATCCAAAATTCAAAGGGGTAATAAGTGGTAAAGAATTCATTAAAGGCCTAGAATGTGATCTTTTTATCCAACATGAAACTCAACATTTGTTCATTACTAGGCCAAATTTTTATAGATATACAGAGGTGGATGAAGTGTATAGAAAAGTAGCCAATTTTCTATTCCAGATGATAAACAATGGGATAAATTACTCGAAGTCATCGATTAAAAAAAAATCCATAATTTCAGCAACCAATTGCAGTGAAATAAGGAGAAAACAACAAGATAACATGAGCATAAAGTAGAGAATTCAGCATAGAAGAAACAATCATCGAACAACACCCTCAAATTATGTGTTGAATACTCAAATAAGTTCAAAAAATCTATTTTTCTGTTATATTTTTGTAAAATCCAAAACAGTTTCGGATAATTTTGTATTTTGTAAAAGAATTATTCAGGTCTATATATTTTTGAATTACGTTCCATAGGTATTTTGTAATATGAAGAAAGATGGGTTGAACCCTTGTGATGATCCAGTAACACTATTGTACTACTCTGGAAGTTTTTGAAGATAAGGAAATGATTCTAACTTCATTCTTAATAGCTTTTGTTCATGTGAGTCTTTCAATTTATTCTTGTATTTTTTTCATAATATGTTTTTGCGTATGTTCAAAGTAACTTAGGAGTTAGGGGAAGGCTAGATTGAGTATCAATCTCCTTGAAAGGCCACTGCAGAGTTATAATAATTTTGGAGATTAGTTAACTAAAAAATTTGTTTAAGTTAGTTCCTCTACATATTTAAATTGTTGCCTTCTTTCATATCTTGAACATATACTATTTGGCTATAGAATTCTTGTGCACACATTTATTGCATTTGATTAATTAAGTATTCAGTTTGAATATTTAATTATCATATATCCTCTTATTTTCCACTTTCAAACTCAACTAAAATATTTAAGCTGTTATGAATGTAGATCAGCCCTTTGAACTTCTCAGAAATATTTATACATTACAAGTGTTAAATGTTTAATACATTGGTCATACAATTCAATTAAAAGACTTACTAAGATTCTTTGGAACACTTCCCCGGCCTAGAAATTTCTACTAAGTTACAACATCAGATTGGCATCATTGTCGGGGAACAAACTTTGAATTTTTTTCCCTGGGACAATGATCAGACTTACCTCTTAGTGGTGAATAATAGGTTAGCAGGCTAAAATTCATCACCTGACGACTTCACATATTAGATATGGCTTCACGTAGGCATACCATATCTCATTCATATCCTAAGCTCTATTCTCCTTTATTAGATCCAGAGAGTCTTGTGATGATTGCATATATCATATGTAGATTATAAGCTTTCATGTATAATTATACTCCTCTCCCACTTCAAGAAATATCACAAGATGAGCCCTATCAATCAACCCTAAACCCTGTTGAATTATCATATCTGCCACCTAAAGTTCTAGAACTCCTTTCTAAGGGAGTATATCTTCAATCTGCATTACTAGTTCATCAGCTTGAGTATTTTGAGTTTCCTTCTTTCCATTATGAACCATTTGATACTAAAGAAGATCCAATAACTTCAATTACCTGAATTGAAACCAGTTGATTTCATTTCTTCTGAAATTCAAGCTTATCGTTCTATTTTTTCCAAGCCTAAAGAATAAATTAGCATTTATACTAATCCTATAGCCTTTGAAGATCATGAGAAAAACATATCTGGAGTCCATAAATTAGTTATTCATCCTTACCTTTTCAATAATTCTAAGCCTCCATCTCCGTCATCTTCCAATAAACTTGTCTTCCCTAAATAGAAAATCTTATCGCCACATCAAATGGCTCAATTTCAACCAATTATAACAACTTGGTATGCATCATTATTACTTTCACCAGCAACCCAACTTCATCTATTTCCTAATGGGTATTTGAAACATTTACCCATATTTAATGGAGAAATAGGGCCATCTGCAGAAGCTAATTTGGTTTCATTCCTTGATTTTGCAGACAATATGAATATTGAACATCATGATGTTTATATAGGATTATTTTTTCAATCATTAGAAGGAAATGTCAGAATATGGTTTAGGCAATTACAGGAAAATTATATAACTTCATGGAATGAATTAATCAACATCTTCAAGAATAAATGGGGTATTAAGAAATATCTTGATCGCTATTTAACAGAATTTGAATACTTGAGAAGAAACCCCAGTGAACCTGTTGTGGATTTTATCAAAATATTTAATAAGATTTATAATAAGATGCCACCATATTATAAACCCCCATTCATAGAAGCTAAAGTTATATTTTCTAAAGCATTTGACCATGATTTTTCTACAATTATTAGAGAAAGGAAATATGAAACCTTAGCAGATATGAAAACCAATGCAATTTATGTAGAAGCTAAGAGGTCAGCATCTAGTGAATTGAAATAAAAGTAGAAAAAGCTGAAAGGAAAATCAAAGCTAAAGAGGAAAGTACTTCATCATTAAATAATAAAGAATAATATCACAAAATTGATGAAATAACCTCTCTATTAATAAATTTGTCCAATCGAATTTCAAGAATGGAGGCTCAACCCAGAGCAACCCAACAGGTTGTAAACAGACCTTCAGTTCAATATAGAAGAAGTTTCCAACCTCTAATTTTAAAAGACGAAATACCAACCAGCAAATTCAACCTACATTAATGATTGATGATCAAGACCCTAAAGAAATGATTTCAGTTGTCACAAATGATATCAATTATTTTTAAGACCCTTCTTCTCAAAATTATGTTGTCCCTATTGGTCAAGATCAGTCTCTAGTCCAAAATAAAGAGTCCTCCTATTTTACTAAATACCAAGCCTTTTCTGAGTTTCTCATTGTTGAACTGAATAGGGAATATGACCTAAGACCTATAAAAGGTCCTATTAGGCCTTTAAACAAAAGGTTACTTTTGATGAGCATCAAGAGAACGTTTTTGAAGCAGCATATGCTCAACCTAAAAATTAGTAACAATAGTAGTCTTTTATAGAAAAAAAAAATCTAATTGTTTTTCATGTTGGAAGAAAATTAGAAAGGTAAAAATTCCAATTCCTTTATCTGAACTTTCAAGAAATCCAAGTTATAAAAAACAAGTCTCCAAATGGATAAAATCTTCAAGTGTGGATGCTGAAGGAGATGTGATTAGCCTACAGGATGAAAATAATAATTTTTTATGGGCCTAGCTCAGATATGATTAATGAAAGTGCACCTCCTTTATATGTTACATTGAAATTTCATGATTTCCTTTTGTACAACTATATGTTAGGTTATGGATATTCCCATAATCTAACACCTAAAGTTATCATGGACCAAATTTTGCTACAAATTACCAGGCCATATCATGATTTATATAATTTTGCTTCAAAGAAAGTACCTTGTTTGGTATTAATTAAAGATCTTGTTGTTACACTTGCTCAAATTCATGTGAAGAGGACAGTATTGGATATAGTTTTCACAAACATTCCTCCCAAATTTGGTACTTTTTTATCAATATCTTGTTGTGCTAAGCTTTGACAAAGCTTACAACTGGATATGTCCTATGCTACAATCCTAGTTTATGGAGGTGAATAGTTAAGGTTGTACAAAGAAATAATATTTATAAATATTGTCTGTAAAGCTAGTCCAACAATAAATAATCTTATATATGCTATAGAGAAATTTTTTAGATATTTTACTTTGGTTGTAAGTGACCTTTCCAATTGACAAACCAGAATTGAAGATACTATAAATATGCCTCATTATTCAGACAGTAATGTGTGGAAGATGTATTTTGATGGAGTATTTTCTAAATATGGATTTGGCACAGGAATTGTGCTCGTTTCACTTAAAGTAAAATATTACACAATCCTTCAAGCTATTTTTTGCTGCCACAAATAATGTGTCAGAATATTAGCTAAAAATCTGAAAGTACTAAGCCCGGTAGTTTATGGTGGTTTAGAATTGATTGTAAAGAATATTAGAAATCTCTATCAAAAAAATCATCCTAGACTCAGAGCTTATATAAATGAATTATGGGATTGTTTGTAAAATTATTTTCAAACTTTTAATATCTCAAAAATCTCGAGAGAAGATAATGTCCATGTAGATTCCCTGGCAGTTTCTACAATTTCATTCAAAATAGCTAATCCTTTGCAGTTACAATATCATTGTAGTTAGGTACATATATTCCATTCCTAATAATTTAAAACACTAGAAATTCTTCGAAGATGATGAACATTAAAGAATTTATTACAAGCTATTACTGAATTTTATGGTTTACATGTTGAAGAAGAAAACAATCATGAAATAAAATCAATTGAGGATAATTCATATATGAACTTTAAAGAGAAAATCATTGATCATGCCATCATTTAGTTATTAAATAATCATATTCCAAAAGCATTAGTCCTCCTTGAGTTTTTTTTTTATCAAAATGATGTATCAAAATCTTCATTGCTAAATTCGCAATAGGAAGATATGCATGACTGTAATATTGGTACTAAAGAAGAAATCATAAATGTGAAAATTTCAGCGAGTCTGCCTCAGGACATAAAGGAAACATATGTTAATTTGTTTAAATAATACATATATGTATTTTCATGGTCATATGAAGAATTGAAAACTTATGACCCAACTATTATTGAACCTAAAACTCCTTTGAAACGAGGAGCTAAGAAATTTCAACAAAAATTACGAAGGAGCAATCCATTTCTACTCCCTATCATTGAGAAAGAAGAAAAGTGTTGGATGCTAAGATAATTGTTCCTTTGAGATATTCTGAGTGGATAGCTAACTAGGTACCTATTAGGAAGAATAATGGATAAATAAGAATGTGTGTTGATTTCAGAAACTTGAACAAATTGTCCTTCAAAGACAATTTCCCATTACAAAAAATGGATCAATTACTTCAAAGAGTATTAGGATTTGACACGATTTCAATGTTAGATGCCTTTGAGGATACAATTAGATGTTGGTCAGTCAAGAAGACAAAGAAAAGAGAACATTCACAACTTCGTGGGGTACACTCATGTATGCCAAGGTGCCATTCGGTTTAATCACTGTTGGAGAAAATTTTAAGAGATCCATGGATTTGGAATTTTTTGGTAAGGTAAATAAATTTATAGTCATTGAACTTGATGATTTGACAATATTTTCTGAGTTTTATGCTAAACATGATAAACACTTGAGGAAATGTTTTGAGAGATGTAGGAAATTTTGGATTTCTCTTACCCCTAAAAAATCACTCTTTGCAATTAGCAAAGGCAAATTGTTAGGACATATAATTTCAAAAGAAGGAGTAATATTCTACCCTAAGAGAGTTTCAACAATTCAATTAATCAGTTTTCCTAGAAACAAAAAGGAAATTTAGTCATTTTTAGGAAAGATATTTTTTTCTAAGAAGGTTCATACCTAATTATGTTGAAATCCTTAAAGATATTACTAATATGCTCAAGAAAGATAATGGAGTTAAATGGACTATCCAAGCTGAATACAGTTTCTCATGGATCGATAAGGCAATGTCTGAAGCTCCAGTGCTTTCTAGTCTCGATTATTAAAAAAGAAATAGTATTTTCTCCTTTGCCTCAGAAACTACTATAGCATCAGTTTTATTACAGAGAAATGAAGATCGACTTGAAAAACCAATTTATTTTTTAGTAAGGTTTTGAGAGATGATGAACTCAAATATGACATCATTGATAAAAATTCTTATGCCTTGCTACAAGCTTTGAAATCATTTAGTATTTATGTTTTTCATTATCCTATAATTGCATATGTGTCTAACAATGTAGCCAAGACATTGTTAACTCATCCTGATACAGATTGAAAGAGGGGAAGATGGATTTCCAAGATACTTGAGTCTGATTTGGATATCATACATACAAAGTTAGTAAAAGGACAAGTTTTAGCTAAGTTTTTGGCAAAATCAAACTGGAAAATACTTCGTATTAGTACCATAATGCATATTTTAGAAGAGAAGAATCCACAAGAACCTTCTCAAATTTCAGAAGAGAAGAATCCAAAGAACCTTATCATATTTTAGAAGAGAAGAATCTAGAAGAACCTTCTCAGATTTTAGAAGAGAAGAATCCACAAGAACCTTCTTCTAGTCTAGTGCATATACCTCTTTCTTTACACATTGAGGATAATTTTTTATTATCATATTGGTACATTGAAAGACATTGTGCATTTTCTATGTGATTTATAGTATCCCCTTGAGTTCACAAAGAATCAATGTATATCTCTTAGTGTCAAGGCAATAAATTATTTCATAGTAAATAAAAAATTGTATCGGAAGGATCTAGAAATATACTTTTATTATGTTTGATTGAAAGTGAAACAGATGGAGTAATTGATCGATTTCATGAAGCATTTTATGGAGGGAATTTTTCTTGGAAATATACTACATATAAAAGATTACTAGTGGGTTTCTATTCACCAATTTTTTGTTTCATATGTTGGATAAAATATGAGAAGGTGTCCTCGAATGCGAGTGCTTAATTTGGGACAGGAGGTGGTAGCTCCACTTCATGGCACATGGCCTAGCCACATGGCTGCGCATGGGGCCTGTCTTGCTGCCCTTAAATGCTCTAGCTGCTCATCTCATGCCAACCTTACAGTCTCTGCCTCTCACCTTAACGCCCGTCTGGCCCACCGGCCTGTGCACTACTTCATGGCGTCGCTCCTTCCTTCGCTATCATTTGCTTCATGACGCCTTCGCTTCTCAGCCCTCTCTACTCAGTGTTCCCCTTTTCCCTCTGAGATGCTCTGTGAACTTCATCTTCATTTGACCTGAATGCTCCCACCATCCCACTACTCTGTCTCTTTTGCACGCCAACCATCTCTCGACCTCGACGCCTCTGCAATCCAGACTCCCTCGCACTCACTCATGCTCAAGCATGACGTAGAGGCATAGAATGCATTGTAGATGCGGTTAAGGCAGGGGCCAGTCCTCTTGGCCACCCATCTCAGTTCATTCAGATGGTCACTCCCCACCTCGTGAAGACAATTCATCCCAATTCCATTATGAATGCTCCCTAGATAGACCTCGAGTCACTGCCACCATCATTGTCAGCTTTCAGGAGATGCCTTTGAGCTCTGTTGGGTATGGTTCTAGAAAATGTCCCAGGAAATCTACAATTTCTCTAGCACCCCCTCAGAACTCTCAGAAATCTGAAGCTCTGCTGGTAAAATTAGGAGCGCACTCCTCTAGTAGTGAAGGTAGCGGAAGCGACAACCCAGAATGCTTTGTAGATGAGGAGAGGAAAATAAGTGGGAGCCCTGTGCTCACTGCTACCATGCCCGAGCCCAACGCGCAGCATTCGAAGAAGGACAAAGATTCTTCTGATGATTACAGGTGTCTTATCATTGAAGATCCTCTGCCATAGCCTCATGACACATAGCATGACATGCAGCCACATCAATGAGAGGTTACCTCTCTCTTTTTTGTTTAATATCTTAGATATCATGTTTTTCCTGAACAATTTGGCAAACTCTTGGTATTTTCTTGTTAATGCTAGTTTCCTTACTAAGGGCAGTGATTTTTGGTCCGGTTTCCCCATCTGGGGCAGTCATATTTTTGTCTTTATAAACTCTGCTCCCTCCAGAATTGCCTAGCATAACAATTCTAGAGGCAAGCTTTGAATTGTATGTTATGTGCAAATTAATAGAATAGTTTTATTTAGAAAAAAAATATATGAGAAGGTGTATCCCTTGTCATATTTTTGCAGGAAAATAAAGGTTAGCAACACTTCATTTTGTTCCAATTTTAGTTGAAGATTATTTCTCACAATGGGGATTAGATTTTATTAGAGAAATATTCCCTGATTCGAGTAATCAACACAGATGGATATTAAAATCCATTGATTACTTCATAAAGTAGGTTGAAGCAATTCATATAAAGAATGCAACTGATACAGTGGTAATAAAATTTATTGAAGAAAAAATTTTGTATAAATTTGGTTGTCCAAGACAAATAGTTAAAGATAATACACAATCCTTTGGCAGCATTAATATGATTGAATTTTTTCAAAAATATCAGATTACCTTACATTAGTCTACACCTTATTATCATAGTGGAATGGGCTAGAAGAATCATCAAATAAAATTTTAATTAAGGTCATCAAAAATGTGTTAGCAGATCATAAAAGGAATTGGGACATTCACCTAAAATATTTTGTATGGGAAAACAGGGTTTCACCTGAAAGGTCTACTGATAAATCTCCTTTTCAACTTGTTTATGGAATAGAAGCTATTTTACCTACTCAAATAGCATTTCCATTCATGAAATTTTTGCAGGAGTCATATGAAGAGGTAGACGATTTTTCAAGAAAGAATAATAAAATTATTGAGCTAAATAAAGATAGAGATGAAGTTCAACATAAACTTTGACAATATCAGGACAAAAATAAGATTTTGTTTGATAGAAAGGCTGAAGTCAGAAATTTCAGACAAGAAGATTTTGTTCTCATATGGGATGCAAGAAGAGAATAAAGAGGAAAGCATGGAAAGATTGATAACCTATGGTTAGGACCCTTCAATATTGCAAAAGTCAGAGGAAATAATACTTTTATTTTACACAATATGGAAGAAAAATATTTATCATTGCCAGTCAATGGAAAATATCTCAAAAATTATATTCAATATTGAGTGTCTTATTATCGCCATTGTACATTTCCAATTTTATTTTAAAATTCCAAACCAAGTGTGATTTTCACAGTAAAGGCTCCATATCCAGAGGAGAAGGCACATGGATCTGCAACTTCTCTGCATCCCGCAGGGGGAAGAAGTCCACATACGGAGCCAATGTTGTAATTTTTTTTACCCGCACAATAATTTGTAAATTTCCTTTTGTTTAAAAAAAAAATAGAAAAAAAATATAAGAAAAAGAATGAAAAATGAAAAATCAAAGAAAGAAATAGAAAAAGAGAAAAGAGAAGTCAAGAAAAGAAAAATAAATTACTTTTATCCTTAGAATAAAGTGAGCACGTTTAAATTCCACTCTTTATATTTTATTTAAAAATTTAAATAATTGTTTTTATTTTTAAATAATGTGATATGATTGTTGCCCACCAAAGAATTAAAGTTCATGTAGCTTTTAACGTTTATGATTGAGCGCACCAAGATCAATGACCTTCGTCCCATTGCGGGACCCCTCGCATTCCAAAAATTTAATGGGTGGGGGGGGGAGGGGGCTTACAAAGTGGTTTAACTTGATCCTTCCTTTTGCACATGCCCACTTCTAATGCATTACGGGACCCGCTCGCTCGAAACCACAAATAGCCAACACCCCCCCTACAAACTGCTTATCTCCTTCTTCTAATGCTCCACCACTATTTCCGCCAACATTCTGATAAGTTTAACCATGACTATTTCTCCCAGTAAATTTAGCAGGCGGTTTTTATGTCATTCAATTCTCCCTCCAATGTTCAAATGCATTAAATATTTTGTGCCATTAACGGTTAATTCAAAAAAGACCATTATCATCGCCATAATAAAGTTTTTATCTCAACAGAACTAAGTTCTTTTTCAATTCTACCTACAAATAGAGCTTCTAGAGCCATACATCGTGAGTGAATTACAAAAAATAACAGCTTCCAATCATCGTTACTTCCAGGTAATTTTCCAATTTTTCTCATTAATTTTATTTTTCCCAAATGGATACCCATGAAGGAAAATCTAAAGTCTCTGTAAACAATCCTCTATTACCCATTACAGTTTTTTTGAAACCAATTGTGAATTTGACTTGTACGAGCTTCACAATTGGGAATCTCAGAAATATGATGATGCTAGTGATGAGTTTTATTTTTGGGAATCCTTACTTCCTCATTTTCATTTCCCTTCGAAATACCATTTTCCATAATTTGTTACCTGGTGTGGAGCATGATACCTTCCCATTCAGAGAGTTGTAATTGATCAGAATAATGACACTATTTTCTAAATAACGATTGAATCAATTTGTAAGGCCCTATAGTTCAATCCTCAAGACTCCCTTCACCCCTTTTGCACCGATGTCCTTATGCAGATTTATCAGAAAATATTTTTTTCAGAAAGAGCACATATCTTTGAGTCTTTTCTACCATAAAATTTTGAATTTCCTAGAAGAAACCCACCTTATCCTTTTGCAATGGTCCCTGCTATTTCTAGGAAGGCTATTTCCTTATTTTCTTGTCTATTAGGATATCAAAATGATCAATGGGTAATTTATTTTATTTTGGGTTTTTTTATCAATGTTTTCTTCTGGTAAAAAAAATTCATTATTTTCAATTACTGTCAGTTTATGTCTGATGTAATTCATGATCATTTCCTAAAGTTCAGTGTTGAAGGGTCATTCAAGCACCAAACAATTTTGATTTACTTATTTTTATATCATTAGTTTGAAAGGTTCAAGTTTCCTCTAAATAAATTGGATGCTAAAGGAAAACCACAGTCAGTAATTCATTGGACCTCATTAGTGAGGAAAAAGAATTTTCTTTTAGTGACTTTTTCAATCAATTTTTGTATATGGAAATCTTTTTGTTAAACAGTGGCGGAGTTCACAGATTTTCTACAAAGATCAAAATAATTCCACACTTGAGTGAGCGATCCAAAGTTGGATATTGGTATTTATACCATAATTTTACATAAATTAGAATGTATGGTTGTGATCTTTCACCTTACAAATTACCAGTGTTCCTCCCCATTAGAATGTTTGATTTGGAGTATCTTAGATAGATGATGAACATGGATGATGTTCTTTTTTTCCACAAAACAAAATGCTTAATTTAAACTAAAGGAATAAGTTGGCCCATTCATAGTCAACACCAGAGCTGCAGTAAAAGAGGTCAATGATTTTATAACTCATATGAAGCTTAGACTAAGTTTCAGTTGGTCATATGATCCATTGGGAGTAATATCATCAATGAGAGTTGGGAAGAAGTCTCCACCATATGTACATATTTCAAAGCCATAAATTGAACAGTATGCCAACAAAAAAGAATGGCAGCAGAAGACATTGAAACAAGTGGACGAGCAAGTTTTCAGTCAAACAAAATTGTAAACTCCTAGGCTGAAAGAGAAAAAAATTGAAGAGACTAAGAGAAATCATACCTCCAACAGGATCAGAGTTGCAGAAAACAACCTTAAAATTTTTTTAGAGAAGAAAATATATGAATATTGATGAAGAATCATCAGAATTTAAAACTTCTTAAGAACCTACTATAGTTATACTTTCAAGAGAGTCTGAATTTTCATTATAACAGATTGAAGAAACTACCGTGAGTTCTCCTTATTCTACTTCTTCTTTATGACAAGAAAGAATTTTTTCAAAAAATGTAAAGATGAGGAAGAAAAACGAGGCAATAAAAACCTCAACATATGAAAATTTATGGGAACAGTCTTCAACAACTCAGAAAAAATTTACTTTCTACTTTGGATAGTGAAAGAGGATGGTTTCGGTTAGCATTTCTAGAACAAAGGGTCCCTATTCCTAAAACTGTTGAAGATTATAAAACCGATGTATTTGCATTTGATACTAAATAGATGCATCCTATATATCAGATTGATATTCACAAACAAGTTGGAGAAATCATTTACACATCTTTGACAAGTTCTGTCATGGAAGCATCCAAGCTACAAGCATCTCTCAACAATATTCATTCTCATATGAAGCTATAAACGATGTCTTCTCTAGATAAGGATACCAATATTAAAGGGTTAGAATATCTTGTTTTGAAATTACGATTGAATCTTAATGATGTAAAGGCAGTTGAATAAATAATTAAAAGTAGAAATGAAGACATTCAAGCACTAAGGAAACAGCTGAAATTTCGAACAACTGGACACCCTCGAGCACAATAAGTAGGTCAGTTGCAGAAAGAAAAGGAAAACATGCTTCGAATTATTGTGTAACATAATGTATATATTCAAAAAATGGAGGTAGAGAAGGATAAATCAATAAATAAAATAGAACTTTAGATCAACACTGGAGCAGGGACATCTCCAACAACAATGTCAATAGTAGAAACATAGTCTACTAGTCAGAATCTAGAAAAGCAACTATCAAAAGCTATGGGAGACCTGTAATTAAAATATATGGAGATTATGAAGCTCAGAGTTTAGATAGACAAGACCCAAGATAAAAAAAAAAAAAAAATTGATAATGCATATCTTGCAGAAATACATAAGAACTTCATATTAACCAAGCAACTAGAAAAATATGAAAACGAATCATTGATGCACAAAATTTATCTGAAGCAAAATAAAAAGTATGGATTGATATAAATTCAACCATAACAAAAAATTGGACATCTATTGAAATCATATTTGAACAAGAGGAACTGTTGACAAGACAAAAACAACCATCATAGAAATCAAAGAAGATGTATATCACAAGTCAAGAGAAGCAACCGGAATAATCAAAGTGTTGAATTATAAAACAAAGGAAAAACTGGAAGAGTTGGGAATTGAGGACAAGATTGATACAATCCTTGAAGTAAGAAAAGTATTGATAAAAAAAAAAAAAATTGATGTTACAATTAGAGAATAAATGTTAAACTTTAGAAGTACAAGTCAAAAAGTTTCATAGAAAGTTTAACGTTTTATGCAATAAAGTACTTCCATATTTGAGAGATTCTAGTGGCTAATTGATTCCACTAGAAAATTATCAACATAGATTACATGAGATAATGGCATATTAAAACAAAGTTTTCCAAAGTCAAAGGGATCATTAGTGGTAAATCATTCATTGAAGGCCTAGAATATGATGTTTTTATCCAACATGAAATTCAACATTTCTTCATTATTAGGTGGACTTTTGAGAAATATACAGAGGTGGATGAGGTGTATATAAAAGTAACCAAATTTTCTATTCCAAATGATAAAATATGGGATAAATTACTCGAACTCATCGAGTAAAACTGTATCCATAGTTTAAACAATCAGTTGGAGTGAAATAAGGAGCAGACAACAAGATAATAGGAGCATAATCCAGAGAATTCAGCATAGAAGCAACAAACATCAAACAACACCCTCATAGTATGTGATGATTACTCAAATCAGTTCAAAAATACTATTTTTGTTTTCTATTTTTATAAAATCCAAATCATTTTTGTATAATTTTGTATTTTGTAAAAGAATTATTTCAGATCTATATATTTTTTGAATTACACTCTATAACTATTTTGTAACATGAAGATAGAGGGGTTGAAACCTTGTGATGATTTAGTAACACTATTGTACTACTTTGAATTTTTCTGAATATAATCAAAGGATTTTGACTTCATTCTTAACAACTTCTATTCATGTGAGTCTTTCAAGTTATTATTTTATGTTTTTCATAATCTATTTCTGCATATGTTTAAAGTAACATAGGATTTAGGGAAAGACTATATTGAGTATAAATCTCCATGAAAGCCCACTACGGCATTATAGTTATTTTGGAGATTAATTAACTAAACAAATTGTTTAAGTTAGGTTCTCTTCATCTTTAATTTTTTTCCCTTTGTCATCTTTCAAACATATATTGTTTAGCTGTAGAATTCTTCTTCATGCATCTACTATATTTGATTAATTAAGTATTCATTTTGAATTTTTAATTATCATATATCTTCTTCTTTTCCACTTTCAAACTCAACTAAAATATTTAAGTTGTTATGAATGAAAATCAACCATTTGAACAGGGAAAATTTTAAGGATGGAAAATTGTCTTGAAGTTTAAAAAATTGGCGAATCTCACTAGACCCTAATATGAAAACTATAAAATGTTTATGGATGTATTTGTAAAATTATTCAAATTTATAATGATTTTATATATACTCTCTATATAATGTTGGCGATTTTTAAGGTAAAATAATTTTATATTGTAAAATTTGGGCGAATTATTTTTATAAAAAATGGAAATTAGCGAATATTTTTTTTGGAAAAATCATGGAAAATTAGCCCACCTACGAATATTAGCCCCTAAAATTTTCCATGCATTTGAACTTCTGAGAAAGGTTTATATATTGCAAGTGTTAGAGGTTTAATACATTAGTCATCCAATTCAATTAAAACCCTTACTAATATGCTTTGGCATAGTTCCCCGACCTAGAACTTTCGACTAAGATACAACATAAGGTATGGGGATGTTGGGATGGGTTCGCCTATGGGTAAATTGTTGTATAATTTTGGGTTAATTTTGGTGAATTTTTTATTAATACACGTTGCGCATAGATTTCGAGGGGATTTGGAGTGGGTCAAAGTCCCTTAATCAATTTAATGGGTAAAAAGGGGAAACCATGGTTTGAAACTCATGGTTTTCCTTTTTACCCATTACATTGATTAAGGGACTTTGACCCACCCCAAAGCCCCTTGATTTGTACACGCAGCATGTCTTAATCAAAACTTTACCAAAATTAACCCAAAATTATACAAACATTTACCCATAGGGGACCCCATCCCAACAGGGGACAAGTTGGAAGGGTTATCCAAATATAGTCCATGAAAGAAAATGATCAAGTTGGTTTTGATGTTGAACAGGATCTGGAAATTTTCCAAGAAAGCGATCAAGAAGCTGACTGACCCTAAGGAGTTGTAAGTGTATAAAGAATTGGATACAAAGGGGAAGTTGATCATCCTAGATGATTTCAAGAATTCCGTAATACCTCATCTGTCTAGGAAGAAAATTGTCGATGAAATATTGGAAGCTCTTTAAAATATGTTCTAGAATGAGAATGAGAATAAGGTATTGGTATTAGAGGATAATTGGAAGGCCATGAAGATGATACAAGATCAAGGGGTGAATTTGTATCTAACGAGGTTGTCTTAGCTTCGAAATGAGTTTGCCACCATCAGTGAGACTATTTCATATTCTCAGATGGTGAATATGGAATTGAAGGGGTTTATTCGAGAGTCGAAGTTGTTCATCAAGGGGATCGTTTCCATGGACAAGCTACCAGACTGGAATATGTTGTGGTATGAATTCATTAAGGAATAATTGCAATACGAGGATAGCCATCCGAACAATAAGGCTTTTTATGAAGCAATGGATCTTGCAACAAGAATGAATTTCAAGAGAAATAATAACTTGAGTAAGATCAGTTGTTTCAATAGCGGTGATATTGGTCATTATTTGACGAAGTGTCCGAGGAATATGTCTGGAGATGATGAGAAGAAGAAGGGGAACC
Source organism: Pinus albicaulis (assembly GCA_034641835.2). Lineage (NCBI taxonomy): Eukaryota > Viridiplantae > Streptophyta > Pinopsida > Pinales > Pinaceae > Pinus > Pinus albicaulis. The sequence continues at coordinate 601,336,575 of CM076579.1, read as the reverse complement.
GAGTTGCAGGTGTCGCCACTTCTACTGAGATAGATGATCTCTCTGAGCGATTTGGAGAGTGAGGATTTTTCATTGATCTCTCATTTCTCTCAGAGTACCATCGATGAGGTTGAATGGCACGTGGAAAATGGTTTGTTGAAGAACATGACATGTTTGTAGGATGTGTTCAAGATTCTAGATAAGTGGGACTCGAAGTTTCACATGGTGTTGGGTGAAAAGAGTCAGAAGGAAATCAAAGGATCATGTGTCATGTCATTTAGGATGAATTCAGGTTAGTTGATGCAAGTTTAGTTCAATATGTATTGTTTGTACTAGAACTCAGATATGATGTTTTGTCTTCCTCAGGGATCAAGTAGAAGGGGTTTGAAGTGTTGTTCCAGGGTGGAAAGGTGGGAATTAGGTCCAAAGTCTGTAGCTCTACAGGTGTTGTGATTGGAGTTAGGGAGCATGGTCTATATAGGCTTAAGGGAAAGCCTATAAATCATGGGAAGAAGAAGGAATATAAGTTCTAGGTTTTATAGGTTCACAGGGAGATGAGTTCTAGAGGGATTTTGCAAGTTCATAAGAACGATGTGCAGCCCAAGAATATTTTCTGTTCAGTTGAGATCAAGGGTGCGTCTACAACCATCAAGAAGGAATTGTGGATTGGCTTGAAATAATTTGGAGAGTATAAAAATCAGGAGGCTTCCAGTGGTAGTCACACTTCCGAGAAGGGTTCATTCCTTGCTTCCAGGTTTGAAAGAGTTATGGGAATCATGAGTTGGGCCAATGTCACTAGCAGTGACAATGATGACGAGTTACTTCTTAGTCTTGGAAGTACATCCCTCGTTAAGATGGATTGTTGAGATTTTTAGCTTGGGATGTACTCCAAGCCCTATGGTTCGGGGTTTTGGAGGAATGGGCTCCATAAAAGTGATTTGTGGGCTTAGAACCCAAGGAGGGGTTTTTTTACCCAAAGGAGTTGGGCCAAAACCATGTTTACTTATGTTGTTTTGACTCTTAGAGATGGAAGATGACCCTTAGAGGAGAAATTTCAGGTTAGCTAGCATAAGAGGTGCCCTTTGGATGGTTATTAATTGCACCCACAAGAAGCATATAAATAAGACACAAGGAGACCTCATTTGAGTGTCATCCAAAGTGAAAATCACATCAATAGCATCTCTAAAATAGTGCAGATCTAAAGAAACCTAGATGAATTCGAGAAGGATGAGTTTTTGGGACAGTTTTAGTGCGAGTTTCCTTGGAGAATAGGCCGCAAATATTGGAGGTGACTTATGGTTGTAGGGTACACATTTAAGGGTGGTTTTCTCTCTGAAATAGATCACAAATACTTTCTGTTACATTGCAGGGTTCAATGCAGTTGTTTGAAGGAGACTGAGAGGCTTGTAAGTAGCTTAGCCTAGGTCGCAGTTAGAGGGAGGAGTAGTGCAGTATTTGATCAGGTTTTGGAGGGAAAATGTATGAGTTAGCAATAGTATGTTAGGCCTGACATGTGTTGTAACTAGGTTTGTCTTAAACTTATAAAAGTGCATAGTTTGTAAGGAAAAAGGGAGAAAAAAAAGGTATGTGTGTATCCTTTTTTTAATGATGTTTTTCTAGTGGATATAGTCCATATTGGACAATTTTTGGTTGTGAATACTAAGGTTGTTGGAGGGAAACAAGTAGGTGTTCAAAGTAGTCCTAGATTAGTTTCCAAGAAGGATTTGATAGTTGTAAGGAAGGTGATGTTTGGAGGCTCTAGTGTTGACTCCTTGAAGGACAAAGGATATCAAAGTGTGTCAGCCGAAGTTCATTGGAGAAGGAAATCTTCCAATGAAAGGTGGCAGCCCTCTGGACCAAATTTTTTCTTCATTGGAGTAGCGCATGAAGGAATTATAGGGAAGAAGTCCCAAAGGAGTTGAGGAGCAACAGTGGGCAGTTGAGAGTTGTGAACAAACAAAGTTGTGAACATCCCAAAAGGAGTCTTTATGTGTTGATGCATTGAAGGACTAACGACCAACTAGATATTAGTTAGAGAAGTTGTGTTTAGTGACCTAAAGGAGCGGGGCCATTGATAGAGGAAGGAGCTGTAGATTGGGAGAAGAAGGACCAATAGGTTTGTTTAGGGTACAATCAAGGAAGATATGAAGTTGACTACATCATCTAGATGATCAGTGTATCTTATTCTTGTGTTCTTGTATTAGTGGATGTATGAGGGCCATTGTACCTAGTATGGTAGCCCTAAACTATTATATTAAATTTATTAATATAACAAAGTTGTGTTATTGAAAATTGTATAAAGTTGTCTATATTCATGCACATGCTTATTTAATGTTGATTATATTTTGTTGTGCAAAGTAGATTGTTGTGATATTTGGATTGGTAGTGTTAGTGATTCTAAGATTCTAACCTAGATTCTAATATCGTTGAAAAACAACATGCACTATGCTCTTTAATCCTAGTTTGTTTTTATATCCTTATTAGCCCTATGTATGCTTTCTAACAAGCATGAGGAATTTGTTAAAGTCGTTTTTGTGACTTGGTTCAATGGGATCCCATACAAACCCAAGGAAATTCTTAGTTTTTTTTAGTAATGAGAAGATAATATTGAAGTTTATTATTTTTAGATGTTTGTATATTTTATCCATAATTCCTTATGTGTATGGAAGGGATACCTTATTTTTTTTAATTTTACTTAACCTGGAAGACCCAAAGCTTCTTATTCGTTGTTTGTTTTTTTAGCAAAATCATTTTCAATTTGAGAAGAAATGTATCAATTTCTTAAGAATAATTTGCATTAAATTCCTTTCTCTTGTTTGATGTCATCTATATGAAATATATTTATGGCATTAGTAATCAAAGTGTTCAAGATACATGTCTTTTAGCTCTAATGGTAGTGAGAATTTGTATGCATTTTTCCTTTAAACCTTATGCACCATACATTTTTCTTTTTTTTTTATCACCAATACATCCAAAAAATTGAAGAGATATTTTATTCAAACTTCATGGTAAATTTAATTGAATTAATTTTTCAATTACTATGTTCATTTTGTTTTCTAATTCATCCCTTCCATGGACCCAAATAACATAGGTTTCATCAATAGATATTAACCACTAGTTAGGTTTCAATTGAGTAGAAATTATCTCTTTATCTTCAAAATTAATGATAAATAAGTTTTCCGCTATTGATAAGAGTGTGGATCCCATAGTCACGCTATGAGTTTTATCATACAAGTATCCTTGGAAGCTAAAAACGGTTGATTCAACATACAAGCCCATAAAAGTTTCAATCTTAGGCTCTATTAGATCTATGTAAAATCCCATAATTTGACCTTAGGAAAAAATAAATTTGATTTTACTCATAATAGTAATTCATTGTGTAGCATCTATTTGGGCTCAAATATACTGATATAGACATTTTAGAAGTGTATATATAGACCTATTTATGTGTTTCATGATATTGTTTTTTAGTTTCATGTTCATGATGATGACAAATATATGATTTCTTTAAACATGCAAAATAAAACATGGAATTTCAATACATGGATATAAGTTCAAAGTTATGTTGTGAATGTATAACTGATGTACGGAATGGTGTAAATAAACATACATTTCTTAATTTAAGATCAATATGTATATGGATTCTCATGTGAATTTTTTTATGCATTTGCATGGATATGTTGTTAGTGAGCTAACCTATGTTGAAGTTCTTAACATCAAGAAATTATTTAGTTTATGATTTCAAATATTCTTATGATTTATGGTATGTGTGGCTATGATAGGATGCATAAGTTTCCCAACATGGTTTCTCAATGACATCACTCTAAGAAAAATAGTTGCATAGTATTGCTTAACATATATTGTTGACCCTAGTTTTATTAAGGAGGGTGGAGGTATTACCAACCAAATATCCTCTTAAATAAAATTTTATTAGGATGGGTTGAGGTGTTTACCACTATTTATTCTCTATCTGAAGTCATGGGAGGGATATGATAAGCCAAATTCCCCCTAAACTTTTCCTAGCAAGTGCCAATTTCCTATTGGAAATATTATTTAAGGAAGTTGACACTTATTCTTACAGGTTCTATATGTGTTAGGCCAATGTAGTTGATTCTCTAACATAGTCCAATAGATGAAAATGTTGGATGAGGAAGATGGAGGTGGGTTGGGGAGGAAGGGTAATTTAAAGTTAGTTGAGAATGTTACTTTAGGATTACATGTGCCACTCAGAATTCCTTACTCAGTTCCTACCTTGTTTATAACACTTGTTTTGATTCACTCTTGATATTTTTTAATGTTATGATTAATGATTAATTAATTATTGTAATTTTGTTACAATAATGATACATATATTTGATTTGATGTGAACATACAACAACCATGCATTATAGGTAGTGATTTTTTATGACTAGTACATGTGTAAGCTATGTGTACATTGGTTACACATAGATACAATTTTCATGTAGATTAGAACACTTAATTGATGTATTAATCACTAAACTAGGTCATCAACTATTTAATTAATGTCTTAAAGATTATGTAAATTATATTGTATATGTAAATATCAAGTAGAATTCAATATGTTCATATACTTTGATAATCAGTTGACACGATTGGTGAAATGGTTATGGTAAGTTTCCATAAATTTTGGGAATAATTGTCAAAGTTGCATTTATAAGTTATCATGAAAAGAAAGACTTTGAATTCTATTTTATTGTTATTTAGTGTAAACTCACTTAGTATTATATTTTAATTAGCTTTCCCTCGAAAATTATAGGAGGGGGATGTTGGTGGCCATTAAAGAGGGTCTTTAAGGACACATGGGGATGTGTATGAAAACTTCATAAATATAGAGGAGGAGATGGAGAAGTTGGTGGTTGTTGAGAGATTGGAGAGTTATAGTTCTTGGAAGAAATAATTTCTTGTGAAAATATTCTTATAGCATATGTGTATTGTTGTTCTTAGAGTTACAAGCATGAAGGGTGAAGAGAATTAAATATTTCATGGAGCTAATAAGTCAACTAAGATTCTAGTTGGTTGGGAGGATAATTTGGTTCCAATTTGGGTAAGTGGTGAAAGAAGGTTTTGGAGACATCTACCTACTGATCACTAGAGTACACTATTGTTGAGAAAAATCAAATCAAGGAGAAGGTATTTTCCTTTGTGCTTTTTTTATGTTTATATTTAAATGTTTAAATCCTAAGATGAAAGTATGGTGCTGCAAAATTGTTACATTCAAAATGATTATTTAAATTCATGAAAAATATCATTTCTAAAATATGAATGAATTATGGTATGTTGTATATTACTTCATTTAAAGAGTAGAAAAATTATGATTAAAACAAAACTCTTAGAGCATATGTATGTAAATTAGTAAATGTTATTGCATAGCATCCCATAGATATGTACCACATTTGATAGGATATTCTATTATATTCATTACAAAGATAGAGAAAACATCTAGACTTAGAGCCATCGTTTGTTTCCACATTTGCATTCCTTTAATCATTTCAACAAAGAGAGAAGAGTATTTATGTATTTATGTTATACACCTAATATTTTAATTTCTTGGCTAATAAATTTCCAAACTTGTATTTTGGTGAGAAGATGACATCAAAAATAGCCGTTGGAGGAGGACCCACTTTGTGGATGTTTGGAACCCTATAGATTTGTAGAACCATTGATAAAAAGTTATTAGCTTCCTTTTAGCTTTCATCTAATGACGATATTTTGATGGCATTAGATATATTCTTCATAATATAGGATTCTTTCTAAGTTTCTTGTACCATATACTATTATTCAAATGATAATTCATATTCTAAATATAATCAATTTTGTTTAGGATTATGTTTTCCCTCCTTTATTAAATTTTATAATGAAAATTTTCTCATTATCGTGTAGTTCTTGAGTACCAAACCCTCTTCATTGCCATTATTGTACCTTCGAGGTTTCACTCTTCTTAATGTTATTGAAAAATGTTGATGGATCCATTCAATCTCTCCTCTATTTCAAAAATCGTTTCTTTTACAAGAATGATTTTAGGATTCACAACAAAATTTAGACGTTTTTCCAACAAACGTATAGAACGCGAGTTGAGTTGCATACTAGAGAGGTTTACAACAAAGTGATTTGTATTTATTACTAAAGACACACCTCCTTCATTGTTTGTATTGTTAATTTATAGAATATATTGTTCATTTATAGGTTTTTCAAACTTAGGATTCTGATTTTGAACCTCCTCTTTATACAGCCAATATACCCTCCTTTTTAAACCACCATCCCAATGTTCCCATGTGTTGGTGTCTACAAATATCGCTAGCTTTATATGTAATTTATGAAGTCACTAATGTTATCACCTAAAAATCACTCCTATTGAAATATGAGTGATTAATTAAATCGTCTATCATTAAGGTGCACCATGGCATTAATATACCAATCAAATAAAGTGCTAAAAAACTATGGAATTTTGGGTTTTTGTATAATTGCATAGGTTTCCCTCATAAAGTTCATGCAATTTTTGTGGACATTATTCGATATCCATGCAAGTCAACAAAGCATGCAAACGTTGGCATATTCTATTTAACAAAAATCCATCCAAAACACTTCAAGTCCAAGTTCCAAAACTCTTGAGTTCATTTTTCCCAAAAATTCACAAATAAGAGTGACAAAAAAAAATTAGCAGGTCGAAGGTACATGTACTTCATTCATAATTATGTTATAAAAGGGATGGTATGCATTTAGAAAGAGCCAATAAAGTTTAATAGGAATTTTGAGGTAAAAACGTAAACATGTAAAAGTAAACGTAATGTTTAACATTTAATATATTTAACATTTTTAATCTGATGTTGACCCTATAAAAAATCAATCTAATTATTATTATGTATAAATACAATATAAACTTAAAATATAAAGAGTTTTACGAACACTTAAAAAAGAGGTAGGGTAAATAAATAAAAATATAAATAAGTTGGATGTATGGTAAATAAATAAACCCCTTTTTATACTTATTCCAGAAGTATGGTAAATAAATAAAAATATAAATAAAATAGAGATATGGTAAATAAATAAATATAAAATAAGTATAAAGAAGCATGGTAAATAAATAAATATAAAAGAAGTATAAAAATTTATGGTAAATAAATAAAACCTATTTTTATATTTACTCCTATTGTATATTTACAAACACTCAAAAAATAGATTTTATTTAGGTGATGCCTATTGGTTAAATACCATGGGCCAAATAATTATTATTACCATGCAAAAAAAACATTATTAACCTATTATTATTATTCTTATTAAATATAATATTAATATTAATATTATTAAATTTAATAACTAATTTGGATTAATACAATATTAAATTTTTATATATTATTTATATTATAATATATATTAATATGTAATGATATATTAATTCTAGATATATATAGGAGGGAAGAATAAAGGCATGGAGTGATAGAGGTGGAGAGATGGCAGGAGTGACAAGGGAGAGATGGAGATAAAATGAAAGGATGGGAGAGGAGGAATGAAGAGAGAGAGAGGGAGAGGAGTGAGAGAGGTAGAGAAGGGTAAGAGAGGGAGATAGAGACATAAATATGGAGGGGGGAGAGAGACAAGGATAGAGGTATGGATATAGTGAGAGGATTGGAGAGAGAGAGAGAGAGAGAGAGAGAGAGAGAGAGAGGAGGAGGAGGAGGAGAGTGATGGGGTAAGATAGAGGATTAGAGGGTAGAGAGAGAGAGATAGGATGCAACATTGTTGAGTGAGTTGAGTGGAGAGCTCTAAGGGTGTGACTGCTACTGAGAAGAGGCCAAGTGTTTTTGTGTTTTTGTGAAATGTTGAGAGTTCCTATGCAGAGGAAAGAGACTGAGAGTGTGTCTTTGCTAATGTGAGAGGTCGAGTGATCTTGTGGAACAGAAGGGGCTGAGAGCCGATAATATGTTGCTGAGAGATGTGAAACGTGTGTTGCTGCAGAATGCGCATAGGAAAAAGTGTTGCGTGGGATAAAAGAAGTGTAGGTTGCTAAGTAGAACATAGGGTCAAAGGTAAAGGATAGCAAAGAATTGAAAATAGGAAGAGAAGATGTCATTTACAGTGAACATTAGTTCCTTATTGAGAGTGGGTTGGAGCCTTCAAACCAGGAAGTTTGTGCTTCCATCTCAGTGGGTATATGAAGAAAGCTTGGGGTTTGGCGCCTCCTATAAGTTGGTGCTTGCATAAATCCAAGGAGTTGCAAGTTGGTGCTTTCATAAATCCAAGGAGTTGCAAGTTGGTTCTTCAGTTGGTGTTTTCAGTAAGATTATGAAGTGTCTGTAGAAGAGGTGAGTTGGTGCTTCATGTTAATGGGTGATATCAAAAAATAAAAAGGATTTGGTGCTTTAGGTGAGTGGTGGCTCAAAAAATAATCGATGTAATAGAGTAGGAGCTCATATTTACATCAAATAATAAATAATTTTTTGTGGTTTTTCTCCCGAAATGGTTTCCACATAAAACCTCAATGTTCATGTGTATGTTGCTCATGGTGTATGTGTTTATGTGTTGGTTTTATATTGCTGCCACATGATATGTTGTTGATTTTTTTAATGGATCATACTATGAGCTCTGGAAGATTAGAATGGAATCTTATTTGATGGTAATCCATGAAGATATGTTGTTGTTTGTGATATATGGAAAGAGGAATGAGTTCAATGCAGAAGCTAAGGATATTATCATGAAAGGGATATCAAAGGCATATGTTAATTGAGTGAAGAATTGTGGTACAACAAAGGAAATGTTGAACAAACTGCAATGTCTATATGGAGGATAAAGTTACGCAGCAACAAAAGAGATTAATGAACCTTGTTTCTCAAGGAGTGAACCTGAATATTTAAAGGATGCTAATACCGAGAAGAAGATAAGGAAGAAGAAGAAGAAGAAGGCATCTTAGAATAAAGATTCTCAAAATATGCTCTAAGGATGATGAAGGTATGTTATTTATTTTTAATAAGTGTGAAAAAATAGGTCATTTATCTTTTATATGTTCATGTGAAGCTTCTAAAGAATCTAGTAGTGATGTATATATACCTACATTAGTAGCAATATCAAATGAGTTATCCATTGAAGAAGAAGAGGTATCCCAAGTGTGCTCATCCATACAAGAAAATAAGAGTACCCCTATTAGTGATGAAGGGATACTCCTCATACCTATGAAAAACTCCATGGATGCAGAGAGGAATTTCAATCTTTGTGATAACTCAGCTAGCACCCATGATAGCAAAGAAAAGGATCTGAATGAAAGGATATACTTTAGAAAGAATTTGATCTTTTCTCTAAAGGATATCAAAGACCTATCAGAGGCAAATTTCAAGAAAAAGGGGCAGTTTCATGATTATGACCTTGAGAATGAGAACTTGAGAAAAACAATTGTAGATTTAAATGCTAATTGAGGATAGATTAGTAGACTAAATGGGATGATAAGCTATCACCTAAATAAAGAAGATATCTTTATGAGAGACTAAAATCTAACGTAGTCTCATTTATACATGATTTAGAAGAGGCTAATCATCAATTGTCTCAATATCAAAATTTTAAAAAGGGCTCCAAGTTTTTGAATTACACTTTTAGCAAGAAAATACGTATCTTCATCAAGGTTGGTTTGAGTTTCAAAGAAGAATCAAGCTTCGATAATTAAAGGTTGAAGGTTCAAACACCCATGTAAGGGAAGTTGAAAATTCCAACAACAATAAAGGAAAATAAGTCATTGGATAGTAGAAGCACAAATAAAAGTAGCAGCAGCAAGAGGAAAAAATGTAGTAGCATAATTTTAAGCAACAACAACGAGGAGAGAAACAAAATAAATCTAGGAAGACATAAGGAAGAATAGAATGCAACAATTAAAACAACCATGGAAGGCATATGAAGAACTACAAAAATTCCTTTCCCTCTCAAGGAAGAATCCTTCCAAGAAAAAGGTATATTTTGTTATCAAAAGCCTTTTCATGGTTATTTTATTTCTTGCAGTAATTTTGGACATAGGCCATAGATTGTAGATGGAATTCAAGAAAACAGTGTGTGTGGAGAAACAATATGAGAAAGCATGTTGGTAGTAGTAGAGTCCTTAATAGGAATGCGTCTAAGTATAGAAATCATTTTTCCCCATTCTTACTTTATTTCAAATGGATGTTATTTCTTTGTAATAAGTATGAAAAAATAGGTCATTTATCTTTTATATGTTCATGTGAATATTTTAAAGAAAGGAATATAGGTTCATCTAGTAATAATATATATATACCTACATTAGTAGCAATATCAAATGAGGGATCCACTGAAGAAGAAGAGGGATCCCAAGTGTGCTCATCCATAGGAGAAAATAAGAGTACCCTTAGTAGTGATGAATAAGGGATACTCCTCAGACCTATGAAAGACTCCATGGACACGGAGAGGAATTTAGATCTTTGTGGTAACTCAGCTAGAACCTATGATAGAGAAGAAAAGAATCTGAATGAAAGGATCTACTTTAGAAAGTATTTTATCTTTTCCCTAAATTATATCAAGGAACTATCAGAGTAAAATATCAAGCAAAAGGAGTAGTTGCGTGATTATGACCTTGAGAATGAGAAGTTGAGAAAAACAATTGTAGATTTAAATTCTCAATGAGGAGAGACTAGCAGATTAAATGGGATGATAAGAAATTAGTTGAATGAAATAAAATCTCTTTGTGAGAGACTAAAAGCTAAATTAGTTTCATTGAGACATGATTTAGAAAAGGCTAATCATCAATTGTCTCAATATCAAAAGTTTAAAAAAGGTTCCAATTTTTTTAATGACACTTTTAGCAAGAAAATACCTCTCTTCATAAAGGTTGGCTTGGGTTTGAAAGAATATTCAAGCCCCAAAAAGGAAAGGTTGAAGGTTCAACCACCCATGTAAGGGAAGTTGGAAATTCCAACAACAACAAAGGAAAAGAAGTTTTCGGACAAAAGCAACACAAAGAAAAGTATTAGCGGCAAGAGGAGAAAAGGCAGGAGAATAATTTTAAGCAACAACAATGAGGATAAAAACAAAATAAAGTTAGGCAGCCGCAAGGAAGAATACAAGGCAGAAATTCAAACAACCATGGAAGACACATGAAGAACCAACAAAAGTCCATTCCCTCTCAAGGAAAAATCCTTCAAAGAAAAATTATCTTTTGTTATCAAAAGCCTTTTCATGGTTATTTTTTCCTTGCAGTCATTTTGGACATAAGGCCATGGATTGTATATGGAATGCAAGAAAACAGTGTGTGCGTAGAAAAAACATGAGAAAGGATTTTTTCAGTAGTATAGGCCTTAATAGTAATGCTTCTAAGTATAGCAATCCTTTTTCCCCATTCTTAATTTATTTCAAATGCTACAACTATGGCAATTTTGGGCCAAATTCAGTAAATTGTAGGTATAACAAGGTGAAGCATGTCTCTCGAAATATGCACGATGATGTAGCAACACAACTAGTGAAGCCAATAGAGGAACTAATTTTGTCTTAAGAACTTTGTGTCAAATATACATGCTAAAATATGGAGTAAGAAATCATCAAGGAGTTTATTTTTCTCTGAATAAAAACCAAAGGAAAATCAAAAAGGGTAATCCGTGTATTTTAGTAATGAATCCCTTTGTTATTTCTAGTTGTAATGAGTGCAAGCCTCAAGTGATGAATGTGAGTATTAGCCCAATCAATTATATCGTGAAGGAAAATAACAGAGGCTATTAAAATAAGGCCTAGGTAAAGAAATAAGAAAAGGAGGAGTGCCCTCCAACCATGCGTAGGTAAGAGAAAGCCCAAACATGGGAAAAGAAGAAGTTAGAAGGTAATGACTCTATCAATACTTGGCCATTGCATTTCTGGAAGAAGAAAGAGGACATACTACTCAGGAGGAGGATATCCTCTGTTTCTCTTCACTAAAACAAGATATCAGCCTCAAGAGAGGTCGAATAAGTCAGATGCAAGAAACTGGAAAAGGATAATCATAAAGGTGCATCTAAACTTTTGAGGCATGGTCAAGTCCCTTTGTTGATTATAGTGATAAACTTGTTTATTTCAAATATATCAAATTTTTGAGAGAAATGAAAGAGAAACCAACATGGTTGCATTGGGAGTACACAACAATACTCTATGTTGTGGAATAAGAGGTATTGTCACATAAATGTGGAATGACAAGGGGCCCAGAATTAATTCAGGTCCACAAGATAAATCCCCATGTAGAGTCAAGGAAGAAGATGCAAGATATCAAAGAGAATTGGATTAGGGGGAGTTGCTTTAGTAAGAAGAAGCAGGAAACCATTTTCAGCCTCGGGAATAAATATTACATAGGAATTGAAAGGCTTGCATATTGGGTGAAATACCCTTTTTTCATTTAATATTGTGAATTTGATTATGCTTATCAATATTGTGTTCATGAAAAAAATTGGTATAAGCTTTACATGTACATTATATTTAAATTGGTATCACTATTTAAATTGGTGGTATTTGGTTCATATGGAGTATTTTGTTTGTGCAAATGGGAATTTCTTTTTTAGAAGGAACTATTAAATTTTTTCTAGTACATTCTCCAATTTGTATCAACCTTTTGGTGCTATTGGCGTCATCTAAGAAGCAATCCTTTTTTGGAGAGGTATGATCTCAGGGGGAGAAGCATTAACTGTTAGGATGCTCAAGTGAAGTGAGCATGGTCTCAGCAATAGCAACAATGATGAAGAGTAAGCTGAAATGTATTATTATTGGTATCATTTTTTTGTTAATTGGTACAAAATATGCATTGGCAGAGAAATTATTTATTCAACGTCCTAAAGAATTTAGAACTGGATTAATTCAATAAGAGGCAATATATGTTCAGGAGGATCATATCATATATGGCCAGTTCCTATAGAAGTAGCAGTAGATACAAGAAGACACGAGGGCGTACTTTACTAACGTCTTTTTTTTCAGGTTTATTTTCCCTTGATGATCATAACTAGGTTTAAATGTAATACTTCAAGTGCCTCATCAAAGAGAAGTATGTAAATAAGAATTCACATCAGCAGCCAAACCCTCATTCAATGATTGTCAGAAGGAGAAGAAGCAAGCTATACCTCTTTTCCATTGATCTCAAACAGGGAGAGAAGCTTATTGGAGAAGCTATGATGGCCCATGTAGAGGAGAGAAAGCCATTGGTGGCTCATGAAAGGAGAAGTGTGGAAGTAGCATGAGGATTCAACATAAATGGGGAGAAATTTTGAGGTGTTTCCATCAATACCAAGGGGGGATATTGTTGGACAGTTGGAATTTCATAGATGGTTAATGGTAGTGAGTGTGTTGCCATTGATTCCAACAACCATGGGGGAATGTGTTGGACAGTGGGAAATTTTGTTGGCATTGATGTAAACTAGGCTAACATAGATGTAGGTGCAAATAGATTTTGGAATTGATATGTTGGTGTGTCAAGCTTAGGGTGAGTCCATGCTTGGTGCAGTATTTTGTATAGAATCACATAGTAGCAAACTTGTTGGAGAAGCCATAAAATGATGGCTATGATGGTTGAGAGTCCCATTCTTTGAAGGAATTTATTCCTAGGAATATTAGCTCAAATTCTCTTGGAAATGGCATAGTTGGATATTCCTTGGAAATATATTACCAACAGTATGTTGAAGCCTGCAAATGGCTTCCTAGATCGAAAGATATTGATAGTCAAAATCGGGATCTCCACGGTCAAAGACTAGAAGCCTAGAAGTAAACTGAAAGCTAGTGGGAAAAAATCTTGAAATCCCAAAGCTTCATTTAATAATTGATACGGGAGAGTCTCAAGCTGAACCAGTGGGAACAATTCCTGGAAGCAACCTGACAGCTAGCAGGAACAATGCCCATAAGGTACGAAGCATAGAAGCCCGGAATCCCATAAATTTATTAATATGTGATATATGATTGCTTGGATATGGGCTATAAGGGATAGATAATTGGTAGGTCATCAATCAACAAAACTCATAGAAGATATTTCCTTGAAGGTTGAGCTAGAAAGAAATTTTAATTGGGAACCGATCATTTCCGGTGGTGCTAATAGGCAGAAGTCTTTAGAAGTCGATAAGTGGAGGTCTTCAAAGGCCGACCTATGGAAAGTGGGCCAGCCTGGAGTTCTGCACTTCAATAGGAATGACATGGAGATTTTGGGCCATACCCAAACAATATAGCCCAAAATTTTAAGGAATTGCAATGAATAAAATTTATGGGCAAAGGGAGTTTCAGGTATGTTATGAACTTGGTGACAACAAGAGTTATTAGTGGGTGTACACAAGTGGGCTAGGTTGGAAGCCTAGAAGCCCATACGATCTTAACGAGAGCTATCAAATTGAGATACAGGGAGTCGGGAATTCGGGCTCTAACTCCTAGTGGCATATGTATATGAGTGGGCCGAGTGGATGTCGAAGCGACAATTTCAAGTGTTTTGGTGACCAAGGGTTATGTGAAAATAACAAAGAAAATGTCACTATGGGCGTATGTTTCAAGGGATGGATGAGTTAGTAGCTCTTTGGTATCATGGGCCTATTTTAACTCTTATGCCATATTAAGGGTCCAATACAGATCTAAGTGCTAAGAACCTACGAATATGAACAGGTCTATAGCTTTGGAGATGATTCCATCCATATTTGGCAGATACACCAACTTGGTTATTCACCGTAAGTTGGTTATGTAGGGATGGATGGGTTGACATCTATCTAGTGGAATGTACTATAACTGGGAGTTATGCCATCTTCATAGGCTTTCCCAAGTTGGACTTCCAAGAAGATCTGTATGGCATTAGAGAGGACCACATATGCATAGGATAAATTAATGGAGTTTTTCTTGAGCTGAAGCAATCCTCCTCTAATATTACTTACAGGCTTCATAGAATTAAATGGAAAATATGGCTAAGTGCCAGAGTTTTTATCACATTCCAAGAGAGCCATCCCTGAAGTAAAATTTGTGCTTTGTGGTAAATTAAGAAGAAATGAGATCCATGTTATGCGTGTAGACAAAATTCATGAGTGGTATTCCTTGAGTGTGTAGGTTGGCTAGGATTTAATACTTAGTATGGAGAATGATAAAGTTCCCATCCTCACGTTTAGTGCAATTGCATTGACCTGAAAATTGATGCTATAGTAGGAAGGTAAAGCCATGTGAAAAGTACACTTGGAAATTATGGAGGACAACAGAGACAACATCGTTCCCTGTGTAGTAGGGGAACATAACCTAGGATTTCCATTGAGAAAATGTGGGATGCAACATTGTTGTGTGAGCTGAGTGGAGAAATTTTATAGTGTGAGCACTGCTAAGGAGTGGCCAAGTGTGCTTGTATTGTTGTGAAAGGCTGAGAGTGCCTATGCATAGGAAAGAGGTAGAGAGTGTGCCTATGATGTTGTGAGAGGTAGAGATAGTTTGTGGAACAAAAGGGGTTGAGAGTTTATCATATGATGCTGAGAGAAAAGGGATGAGAGATATGAAATGTGTATTGTTGCAGAATGTGTAGAGGACATATTATTGCATGGGCTGAATGAAGTGTAGGCTCCTAGGTAGAATAGAGGTCCAAAGGCATATGAGAATAGAGAACTGAAAAGAAGTATACAGGCTTCCATTTACAGTGAACATAAGTTCCTTATTGAGAATGGTTTAGAGCTTGCAAAGTAGGAAGTTGGTGCTTCCATCTCATTGGGTATCTAAAGAAATCTTGGGGATTGGTGCCTCCTACAAGCGTGTTCCTTCATATATCCAAGGAGCTACAAGTTGGTTCCTACAACAAATCCATGAATTTTGTGCTTCATTTGGTGCTTTTGGTAATTTGAGCAGGTGTCTGCAAAAGAAGGGAGTTGGTGCTTCCTGCTAGTGGGTGCTAGCAAACAATCCAAAGGATTTGGTGCTTCCTGTGAGTAGTGGCTCACAAAAACATTGATGTAATAGAGTAAGAACTCATTTTTGCATTAAATAGCAAACAATATTTGGTTATTTTTCTCTCGGAAGTGTTTCCACGTTAAACCTCAGTGTTCATGTGTATGTTTCTCATGGCGTATGTGTTTAATTATTGATTTCATATTTCTATCACATGATATTCTATTTATGATTTTATGGATGGATTCAATGTTTGAATTTGGTATAAAAATTGGCACATATTTTTAAATTGGCCGTAATATTGAGATTCTGTCCCCCCTATTATTAATTGTTACAACGTTGGAAAGAATGGAGTAAGATAATTATTGAGGAAATTATAGGTCAAAAGGGGTTGCCTCTTAGATAATGATATTGTTTCCAAATTCACTACATGGATCCCATACATAAGAAACATGTGTTTGAATTAAAACCAATATCTTTGAACCATTGTTTCTACTGGCATATGAAATCCTTGTTGGGGAGGGTGTTGTTGGACATAAATGATATGAAGGACGAAATATTACTTATGATGGAGATTCATCTTCAACTTCAAATGAAATATTAGAGTTGTATATTGGGAAGGATAAAGGAATACCTAGGCATCTAGATTTAGGAAGTCAATATTAGTGGAGAAAGGATCCCATAGAGGTGGATCCAGCTTCTAATTCCACACTCCCTCCTTGATTTTTTTTATTTCATAATGGTATTATTTAACATATGGTTTATCAATTTACTCAGCTCACTTGATTTAAGACAATCCATTTTTTAACGTAATTGTATGTTTGAGTCACTTGGTTTGGTTTCTTGATTCATAAACCAAAGCATGTTCAAACTATCAGACATGTATGTGTGTGATCAATGAAACTTTAACTTCACAAAAAAAGGTGCAACAGAGATGAAAAATGTGTGAAAGTGACACAAAAAATTACATGGGGAGACTCAAATGAGATGTAAAAATAATATGACGAGTGAATTTCATGTTTCTTATTTTTCAATTTACGGAACTTATGCAAGTGATGATGCTAGAATATTGTGTTGTAGTTATACTTAAGGTTTTCATTCCTTACACAATGTTATTATTATTTATGCAGCAATGCTTTTAGATGATTATGATTGTAAATTAATAATAATTGAAATATTGTGTTATTTACTACCTTTGTTTCACCATTTTTCTAAGAATTGAAGGAAATACTTCTCATGAATATGTTGTCCATCAATCCCTACAACACAAGCCAAAAGTAATTAAGAAATATATTGTTGTGGTTAGGGATGGTTCATGATGGTAAGACAACATTGGCACCCAAACCTTATGTAAGAAATATTTTTGCTTCTTGTTATAATAAAATATGTACATGGTATTATCAAACCGCTTTATTGAAGTTATACATAACTACCATAAAATACCATCTCCTTATTGATTAACATGGACAATTAAAAATATCCATTGAAATTGGCTTCCATGGTTAATTAGATCTAGAAGTGGATTAATGTAATTACCTAAATTCCATTTTGTTAGTACATATATGCTACAAATGGAGAAACTTATTATGAAATTTTCTACCATATACACAATCTTCATCTAGTAGAGGTACCTTTGAAAATTGGTAGTTTTTTTCTCCACTTCAAAGTCTCTTGAAATATTGGAGTGGTGTTCATCATGCAATACATGTACCTTTTGATCTCCCTAAGGAACACAAGTGACATTCAACTTGTACATAATCCCATACTATAGTAGGTAATCATGAAACTATTCATTTGTCATGGTTGTTGCAAAGTTCTATAGGATTTTGTATATGCATGTAAAGTGTTGACAATGCACATAGTATTCTTTGGAATAATTGGAACTAGAAAATTGTAATTACACAAACAGTGTCTGATTTTACTATTAGTGGTATTCATAATAAATCTACAACCCAATTTATTATTCCTCCTAGTATTTAATCATAATTAAAATAACTACCAATCTGATGATAATTATGTCCCGAAAGCAAGAAATATACCTCTAAAAATATATATTTCTCAGGTAAAAACACCATAATGAAGCCCGTAATTGAGAGTGGTAATACTAACAACACCTATTTTTTATGGGTTTAAATTACCACCATTTTATACCATGGCCTTAAGAACATGGTAATGTTTCAAACAAAAACATTAAAATTGACCCCCAAATTCAAAAGTGGCACCAAGAGCAGCACTAGTTTCTTTTTGGAGTCAAAATTGGTTCTTCTTCGAAAGCATGGCCTTAGAAACTTCTACTATTGCAATCAAAATATTAAATCGACCCTTGAATTAAAATATGGTGCTCCAAACTGTTAGTTGTGATTTTTGCAGTAACTCAGAAAAAATATAATTTCTACTATTGGTGATCTAGATAGACTAATAACAATAGAAATTAATGAAACCCTATATTGCAATGTAAAACATATGTCTTCAAATATGCACCAAAAATAGTTAGAAAAACCCTCTAACATATATCAAAAAATAAAAAAAACATACATTCAACATTAAAATCATGTACCTAGTCGAAAAGTAAATTGTTTTTATTATTGAAATTATGAAGTACACTTGTTGATGGAAATTTACTAACTTGGAACTGTAAACTCCTCCTCTATGGGAGGGTTATTTTCTCCCCTTGTTGTCGACTGCTGAAACTTTTATCTTCCTGTTGGTATGAAAATGGGAAATGGATGAGATTAAACTCTAATGGAGAGCTCAAATGGTCCAGGATCTTAGGTTCCACGAAAATATATTATCATGTCATAAATGGTGAAGAAAAACTTCTTTATGTATAACAAAATACTAATTTGGCTTGATGTGATCAAATAATAAAATGTCTGGTAGACCAAATCAAAATCTAATTTTTATGAGTATTTCATTATTTTTGGGAGAGGATTAATGAAATGGTGAATAATATTTATTTACTTAACTAACTCAAAAAATAACAATTAATTGAGTTAATTAAGAAAATTAGGTGAAAGAATTAACAAATAAAAAAAACATATTAATTATTTTTGGGTGATATGGTTAAATAAGTTAGAAATAATCATTAAATAATTATTTCCTAGGAGAAAATAAAATGGTTAAGGAATAAAATAAATAATGATTTATAAGTATTCCTATGGAAATCATAAGAGTAGGTGAAAATATTTTTAATTATTTTTACAATAAATGGGTACTTATGAAAATAACATGAAATCAAATGAATTTCTAGGTTATTTTCATGTGGGTAAAGTAATTAAATGGTAATAATTTAGGGAAAATGGTTCACTAAATTATTTCCTAACATGAAAGTGGGTTTGAATGTGTGTAAAACCCATACCACATAGTGTATTTCAATCAACATAGTAAGACACTGACCCAATCACACTGTCAATGACATGATATGCCCTCAGTGTAGAAGAAGCACTAGGGAAAGGGGAATCGGGAAGAATGGTTTAAATATATCTTGACTATGAATAGATTAGATCAAATGGCATGGACTTTTGGATGACCCCTTCTTCATTTCTTAAGAAGTTGGATGTGGCATCCTTAGCATTTGGGGCAAGTAAAGCTTTCAGGAACCCATCCAAAAAGACATGGTCATTGAATTCCAGATCTTTTCACAAGCTTCATCTATTCCATCACTATTGAATATGATGAGAGATAAGGGTAGTATATATTTGGAAACAAGTTTTCAAGTGTTGGCTTGAGGGGTCCTGACCTAAGTTCAGATTTAAGGTTAACCAACAAAACCCTCTTACAATTGGCCCTTTCAGCAGTGACCTACTTGCACAAGTCACAATCTCACCCAAAGTAGTATGGGGGGGTGATGGAACCAAGTTTCCACACCCTGCGAGAGAATTAAATTATGTGGGTGTCCTCAGATCCTAAACAATGGTGATCTGACCTTCGCAATAGAAGCCCTAACCAATAACCCTAACTAGACATGTTTAGGTCAATTTACACAGGTTATCCTATGCGCGCACCGATACATATCTCACAATCCTTCCAATAGTATTTAAAATATGACATTCAAGATCAACATAAATATATTTATTCATTTATCTTTCATATAAGGTAAAATATAGTCACGTAACCGATCCAAACATAGATAACATAGTAATTGGAAATAACATGCAAAAACATATCGTAAAGCAAAAGACAGATGCATTTGATGCTCAAATATCATCCAAACATTCCTTTATTCATTCACAGTTCATATCTTACTTACAACACCTTCATTCTACCCGCGCGAATAGCTAGCAGCGTCTGCACACAGCAGGACTAAGGTCTCCACACACACACCCAGCAGGGTCTGCACACAGCAGGACTAAGGTCTCCACACACATAGCCAGCAGGAGCCTTCTAAACCAAGACAAATTCGCCTTCCAGCTCAGAACATCAAAACATTGTTCAGACTTTCTAATTCATGTCTTCTATCGACTCAATCTAAACTCTTATTTATAACTTTACCCTACGCTCATTTAAGGTTCACAAATTATGGTTTGTAGCCCCTAGTTCTACCCTTTGGCCCATTACAACTCATGAGGGGATTTGACCCTCCCAAAAGCCCCTTGACCTGTGCTTCACATAGCGCACATGACTAAACTTACAAAAAAATTACAAAAATTACCATATTTTTACCCAAAATTCTATCCTAAGGGACCCCACTCCAGCAAGCCCCCAACACAATCTTGTGACTCGTCTCGAGTCATAGCAGTGTTGGGTTTTTCATTTTGGGCTGCAGTTCTTCAATAGCAACAACAAAGGGTGATAGGATGCCTGTGCTCTGATCTACTGCACTTTGCGCTGTGTCCACCAGATTCTTCTACGTCAGCCCTTCTATGGCTAGAATTATAATTTGAATAGTCTGATTCAGATTCTTAATGGCTTCATCCAAGTCTTGTGACAGTTTCATCACCTAGTCTTCCCACAGCTTCATGTGCTCTGTCATGATATTTTTCTTCCTGCGTAGCTCCTCTACTTCAACGTGTAGAATTTGACTTGTCTGCAAGCGGGCCATGCACTGAGCAGTGATAAAAGTGGGCAAGGCCTCCTTGAGGTCGTCGACTGCCTCCTCCTTGGTGCGCAACTCTCGAGAGATATTCTTGACTAGTGAGTCTATTTGCACATATGTCCACATATCCATTGTTGTTTTGAGTAGCGCAGAGCCCTTGTCAACATTACCAGAGATACTTTCTGATGCTTCCTTCACCAAGGTTGCCCACTGCGTGTGCACCTCCAAGGGAATCTCTGGCTGCATCTTAGCCTACAACGTTTCAATCTGTTGCTCAAACTCTGTTTTTAGCATCTACACCTTTGACTGGGAATCCTTTAGCACTGTGACCAAGATTTCAATTTTTACCTGTGGCACTGCTAATGCAGGAATGGCTACCTCTAGGAGGTCCCCGCACAATATTTCAATTAGGTGCTCGAGCTCTGCTCATTGTACTACAGCCACCTGCTGCGCTGTCTAAGCTTTTATTGATTCTTCCATTTTAGCTGCATTTGTATGTATGCTCTACTTCACTTAACTGTTGTTGCATGCATGCCTCCTTGCATTGCAGCTCGTCGAAGATGATAGTTTAGATAGCATGTAACTTTCCACTTGGAAACATGGACAGATCAATCCCGTCCTCTGGGCAGTTCTGCACCTGCGCGTGCAATTCTAGCGACCCCAATGTGTCTACTGCACCCGGGAAGGAGCAGATCCTACTGTTTGTGGTGGTGATTATCATTTTTGTCGGCAGGCTCTCTTAAATCAACCTCGCTTGATTCACGCTCTCTTGTAAATTGTCAGTCTTCATCTGGAGTACCTGCAAACCAGATTGCAATGCCTTGACTGTAGCCTTGTATTGTTCTTCCATCGTAGTCCAACTGTCTTAGAGGCATATGCGAATGCATCTGCTACTTTGTCTAGGTCATCTTCAGTCAAACTGACCTCTTCTGCACCTCCAAATTTGGATCCTTTCCACTTCTTCTATAGACCCTTGGGTGTTTTGGTGCCACGCTTTGTGCCACGCGGAGATTCTTCACCAGTATCATCCAATCCATCAAGGCCTCCAGGGTCCACATCAGCTTCCCCTCCAAGGTGTTGCTCTGTGTCCTTCTCTGCTTCATGTTGGGGCTCCTTCTCACCATCCTTCTCTGCGCCTGTTTCTGTATCCTTGTCAGTGCGTGGCTCAACTTCTTTCTCTTTCTCTCCTGGATATGTCTCCTTTCCTAAAGTAGATGTTGTGATGGGCTAGGTGGAGCTGAGCCCAACTTTCCATGCTTCTGGTCAGGTTGCAATGACTCGGTCGACCTCCGCTTCAGTCACCATGAAGGGCAAATTGTACCACACAAGGTCACTGTGTGCCCTGATATGCAAATGGTGTATGGATATCTAAAAATATGCGATGTTTTTTTTACTTCTCATAAACTGTTAGGGATAGTCTTGGTCACGAATGGATCGTTGCAGCTAGCACGCCCTCAAATGGCACCCAAAAAATCTTGTTTTCCTTCACTCAATTAACGCTTAGGGTCGGCAGAATCCCATAGATTGGCGTAGTGCACCCCCTCGCATACGCTAGGCTCCAATTCTGGGAGGACCACCCCCTCTCAGGTCTCCCATGCTATTAGCGCAATCAGCAGAAACAACCATGAATATAAGAACTTCTTGCCTTCTTCCTACACCTCACGTACGTTGTCCAAGAATTCCTAGCAAAGGTATTGGGACCAGTTGTAGCTGGACCCCTTCTCACACTGGCCTTCCAACGCAATTATGTTCACAGGGACTATCTTTGGGTGGCACTTGTGCATCAACTTTCAGCCTAGGAATAAGGTCCCTAGGAACACACTTGCGCTTGCAATTATTTGCATCGAGAATCCCCTGGCGTCCCAACCGACTTGGTAATATTTCTTTACCTTTGTAGAGACCTTTATCTCATTAGTCTTCCAAAAACTTTCCATAGGACAAGGCCCCTTCTTGGGCAAGCCAGTGATCCAGTGGATCAATGCGGCATCTATCGGAATCCTTCCTTGAATCCATAGGCATCCCTCATGCACCAATGATAGCAGTTGGC
Organism: Pinus albicaulis; assembly: GCA_034641835.2. Taxonomy (NCBI): domain Eukaryota; kingdom Viridiplantae; phylum Streptophyta; class Pinopsida; order Pinales; family Pinaceae; genus Pinus; species Pinus albicaulis. The sequence goes on along the minus strand of CM076579.1, from coordinate 601,313,668 downwards.
GCACACATATAATGGTGATAGGGTACCTCCCAAAATGAGGAATCCTCAGCAGATTGAGGATCCCATCATTTCTCATCCCACGTGCCCATGGCATAGGCTCAACCTTCAACACATCGTAATAGAGCACATGCTCTAGATAATATTTTGGCACCAACTCAGGGAATGTCTCTTAGTCCCTCAGTCCCTTGAAAAATATCCTTTCAGATTCAGAATATGACACAAATTGATCTACTGTAAATTATGTCACAAACCCACCCAAAATATTGTCAAGCCAGTGATCTATAGTATGGGTGATGAAATTATCAGTCTGCTCCAACTGTTGGATCATTTCAGGTGTCCACTGTGTGACCTTGTTGTCCTTCCAATAGGTTTGGAACTCTGCTAATATTGAAAACCACTCTTGTAATTCATGCACAAAGGTTACAAATTATATCTCATGAACCTCTGTGAAGATATACTTTTGTTTCCAATATTTAGCAAACATCTTCTTACTTTTGTTTTCTTTAGGGGAAAATTCTTCAATTTTATTCTCAAACCAGTCCTCTAATTCAGGCTTTGGTGGCCACCACATCACCCAATATCTCTCAAAATGATCCTGGTCCCGGAAACGGAACCATTTGTTGGCTTGAGGGGTCCTAACCCAGGTTAAAATTTAAGGTTAACCAACAAAAATCTCTTACTATTGGCCCTTTCGGAAGTGACCTACTTGTGCAAGTCACAGTATCACCCGAAGCAGTATGGGGGGGGTGCTGGAACCAGGTTACCACACCCTAAGAGAGAATTAAATGATGTGGGTGTCTTCGTATCTTAAACAACTGTGATATAACCTTCACAACAAAAGCCCTAACCATAAACCCTAACCAAACATATTGAGGTCAATTTACATAGGTTAACCTGCACGTGCACCGATACAGATCTCGCAATCCTTCCAATATTTTTTAATATATAGCATTCAAGATCAACAACAATAGATTTATTCATTTCTCATTCATCTAAGGTAAAATATAGTCGCGCAACCGATCCAAAAATAGATAACAAAGTAATTGGAAATAACATGCAGAAAAAGATCATAAATCAAAATACAGATGCATTTGATGCTCAGATATCATCCAAAGCATTCCTTTATTCATTCTCAGTTATTATCTTCCTTACAACACCTTCATTCTACCCACGCACATAGCCAGCAGGGTCCGCACACAACAGGACTAAGGTCTTCATGCACACAGCTAACAGGAGCCTTCTAAACCCAGACAAATTCGCCTTTCATCTCAGAACATCAAACATAGTTCAGAATTTCTACTTCATGTCTTCTATCAACTCGATCTAAAATCATTTTATACCTTTATCCTGCGCTCATCTAAGGTCCGCAAACTGTGGTTTGTGGCCCCTAGTTCTAACCTTTGTCCCATTACAACTCATGAGGGGCTTTAACCCACCCCAAATCACCTTGACATGTGCTTCGCTTAGCGTGCACGACTAAAATTACAAAAAATTTACAAAAAATACCATATTTTTACCCAAAATTCAGTCTCCATGAAAATAGGGTAAGAAATCATTTGTGATAGTCATGGATACCTAATGTGAGCCATGAGTCTAGTCAATATACCACTTCATAGGGATGCCAATGAGGGTACGCTGGAATAGTTGGAGACAAATGGAATATTTCATAATGGAGTTCAAGGAACCCCACATGTAGAAGGACTAGATGTGATTGGATGGATATTCTCCAGGGTTTCCTTCAAACTTAGGGATGTATGATGAAAGCTTAGCTTCAATAGGGGGCCAATTGGGATCATGGTGGAGAGGATCACTGATTAGCTAACTCAAATCAGGGTAAATTTAATTCAACCATGTAGGGAAGAAATGGTTGATTTACAAAAATTCCTTGAGAGGTTCTTGTGTTACCTCCTTGATGGAGTCCCTAATTATTACTAGAATTACCACCAAAATTTCCTCTATAATGGCCTCCTACATTGGGACTAATGTTTCCACCAGTGTTAGTACCAATAATGGTAGTGAATGAGGGTTCAGAGGTTTGTAAATATGAGGAAGAACTGGATGAATCAAAAGAACTAAAGTGCAAATATGGACTACAGGAAGGACCCTAATTCTTATAACAGGTGTAAGTGTATTTCCTAACAAATAATTAGGATGGAAACTGTGTAGTCTCCATAACTAGAACCTATGGGGCACAATGATGTCTAGACAAATATGGCTCTAAAAGGATAGAGGATAATAAAGGTGTAAAATATTAACAAAAAACAAGAATAAAATTATGTGAAGCATTTCAAAGTGTATTCTAACAATTATTTATTGTTAATATAAATTAATGAAACTCATCCTATAAAAGAAAAAATGACTCCTATCTTGAAATATGAACTACACCTCACACAAGCTTGAAACTATGTTTTGATGGCCTTTCAAAAAACTTTGATCCCAAATGGTCATGCTCAGAAACTGGGATGAGTGAAGGTATGGAAGATGTATGGTTGATTCCTAAAACCATAACCTATAGGTTGTTTCATCCTATAATGATGGGAAAATATAACTACCTTTTTCGAGTGGGGGTGAGTGAATCTAAGGTTTTTGGTATTAGCAATGGAACTAGATTCCCTACCTAGATTTGGGAAACTCAAGGGTAACCACTACTATCCTTGGCCCAATTCTTAGCCCCTTCACGAGTTTCTACTCAACATTGACTTTGGACCACTAGATGGTGGAGTATTTTAAGCCCCCTAGTTTTTCAACCAATTATGTCTCAAATGTAGAGTGATTGGTGGGTGTTATTTGGATGTGTACCCCACAAATCTTAACTTACCTACAAGATTTATTTTCTTGGTGTCCAAGTGGGATTAAATCCATGTTAGTTAAATTAGTGGTTTATTTTAAATTCTTGGCTTGGCGGATTGAACCAAGTGCTCATTCACTTAAGGGTATGAATTGTGTGCATGTGAGAATGTGATACTTCATTACAAGAAAATTAAATAATGTTGCTAGAAAATAAATTGCAGAATGGAAAAAATAATTGAAAATAAATAGAAATTAAAATAAAATTTGATAGAAAACTATTTCCCACCCAAAAAAGGCTTAAAAATGACACAAGAGAGGGTTTGTGAATGGAAATAGGAGGTTATTTGATGGGGACTAATGGATAAAAAATAAAATGGGATTGGATCTATAGTTTATAAGCCAACTTAATGTAGAAAATAAATACAAAGAAACATTAAATTCCTAGTTGTAATGAGACCAAAAAAAATCCTATGGTGAAGTGAATTAAAAGAGTTAAATATGGAGAAATAAAAAAGGGTTGAATATGAGCACAATTTTGGTTTCAAACTCCCAAAGGTACTGAATCTACAGACTTGTAATGGACTATGGTGACACATATTTAGTTCTACATAGTAAACTCCTAGTTCAAAATCCCACTCTTTATTGGTAGGAGGTGTACATAAAACCCCCAGGGTTCTTTCCTTCCTCCAAAAACTTGGCAAAGTGAAAAGATCTAGGTATGTTGTGGACTATAACAAACAGTGCCGAGAATCCATAAAGAATAGCTAGAACTAAAAAATATAGAAAAAACTAGTGAAAATAATAAAGTGGACCTTGTAAGGATTTATATGCACTCTTCCTTTTGATGAAGTGCATACACACACAATCTTTTGCAAAGCATGTTGCATACATATTTGAACAAAGGGATATACATTCTTTCTCTAGTGAACTCATGTATACAAGTGCTTCTTTTGAAATCATGTCGCGTACAGATGTGAACAATTTAAATTTTTTCCCAACCTTATAGTCCTAGGAATCCTAAATATCATGTCGTCTCCTAATCATTTGGTACCCATAACTTGAAAAAAATATAGAGAGAAGATAGAAACACTAGTCTCTTCCCAAAATCACCACAAAAAACATTTAACGCAAAATAATAATAATAATAATAATTGTAGTATGAATTAGCAAATTCATCAAGGATATGTGTTCAACTTAGTGTTTGCACCATTTGTTAGTTGTGATTTCTACAACAAGTAAGAAAAAATATACTTTCTACTACCAATGGAAATGAATGAAGCCCTATATTGCAATGTAAAACATAGGTCTTCAAATATACACCAGAAATAGTTAGAAAAACCTTGAAAAAGATATCATAAATTGAAAACACACACACATTTAGCATTACAATCATCTACCTAATGGAAAATTAAATCAATTTTACTATAGAAAATATGACGTGCACCTCTAGAGGGATATTAACTTAGTGGGACCTCTAAAATCCTCCTTTGTGGGAGGGTTATTTTCTCCTTTTTCTGTCGACTATTGTGGCATTCTCTCTTCTTGTTGGTATGCATATGGGAAATGAATAAGACTGAGCTCAAATGGTCTAGGATCTTAGGTTCCATGACAAGATACGATCATGTTATAAATAAAACCTCTCTAGTTAAATCAAAATACTAGGATAGTCTTGATATGGTCAAATAATAAAATATTTGGTAGAGAAAATCAAGATCTAACTATTATGAGTATTTTGTTATTTTTGGGAGAGGAAAATATTAATGAAATGGTTAATAATCATTATTTAATTAACTCAAAAATAATGATTAATGTAGTTAATTAATAAAAGTGAGTGAAATGATTAATAAATAAAAATTATTTACTAATTGTTATGGGTGATATGGCCAAATGAATTAGAAATAATAATTAAATAATGATTTAGTAATTATTTCCTTGGAGAAAAATGAAATGATTAAGAAATAATAGATAAACCAACTTAGATCCATCTTAAATTCGGATCTACCAAGCGCTAAGAGGGATGAAATATCTTTTCTCTCTAGAAGAGGTTTGCATCTCAAGAGAACTGATCCCTTTCAATGCTTGGTAGATCTAGAGTTAAGATGGATCTAGGCTAGTTTAATTCCCCCCTTTAGATAGACTACATTCCACATGAATACCATTGGTCAATACCATAGGTTCTCAATACCATGGGCCATTTTTATTTTTATTTTATTTTATTTTGACCAGTTTAAAATGTTTACATTACATTACATTAATTTTTTATTTTATTTTATTTTTAAATTTTATTTTATTATACTTTAATGTAATTTAACTTAGTCAAAATGTTAAAAATTACATTACAACATCTCTGCCACACTGGTTTGGAGAGCGCCTCTCAGTGCAATAACGATTTCTTTGATTATTGCTATGGAAACAGTAAAAGTGGGTGAAAATATTTTTAATTATTTCACAATAAATGGATAAATATGATAATAATATTTGTTAGTTGTGATTTTTGAAGCAAGTGAGAAAAAATATTATTTCTATTGTCATTGACCTAGATAGGCTAACAACTATAGAAATGAATGAAACCCTAGATTGCAACGTAAAACACAGGTCTTCATATTTGCACCAACAATAGTCAGAAAAACCCTTCAACAGATATAAGAGACTGAAAACACGCACATTCAACATTACAATCATGCATCCAATGGAAAACTAAATAATTTTTATTATTGAAAATATGAATTATACCTATAGAGGGAAATGTACTAAGTTGGGCATATAAACTCCTCCTATGTGGGAGGGTTCTTTTCTCCCTTTGTTTTAGGTTTTTGTGGATTTCTCTCTTCCTGTCAGTATGAAAATGGGAAATGGATGAGATAAAACTATAATGTTGAGCTCAAATGATCTAGGATCTTAGGTTCCATGAAAAGAGATGATCATGTCATAAATAGTAAAGAAAAATCACAATATTTATAACAAAATACTAGATGTTATAAAATACTAGATTAGTCTTGATATGGTCAAATAATAAAATTTTGAGTAAACCAAATGAAGATCTAACCATTATAAGTATTTTTTTATTTTTGGGAGAGGAAAATATTAATGAAATGGTCAATAATACTTGGAGTTATCTACGGAGGTGGGGGAATTTCCCAGACTGTCAAAAGTGGCTGGAATCTAGGCAAAACAAAATTAAGAAATCTTGTAGTAGTAGTGTTTAAATCATGTCTTTGATGGTGGAAATGGATTCAGCATCATTAAAAGCCTCAAGGGAACCTAAAATATTAAATTTTGATAGCCATAACCTGGATTTACAAAAATCCCTGCCGAATTTTATTAAAATCTTGCTAGGCGAAAAATGAAATGATTAAGAAAAAATAGATAAATAATCATTTATTTAATTGGAGGGAAACATAGTCGAGGTTGGAAATGACACATCTAAAGATTCCTTTCCCCAACGACAAGTGAACTCAGTGTTGTAAGAGAAGATTGGAATCAGGAGTAATGTAGTCCAGGCCTCCCCTCCTTCTCAGTCTAAGCCATAAGCAAATGAAAATTAGGTCAATTATCTTATGGGGGAAATGTAATGGGACAATTATCTCTTAGTTTTGTTATGTTATGCGAATATATAGTGATTTTAGGTGTTTTTGAGAGGTTGTATGAAGAAATATAGTTCATAATATTTGTATGGCGATAGGGTGTTAATTGTGTCAATCCATTTCGGACATTTACATAAGAAATTTGGGTTCAAGATGTACAAGGTTATGACCTTCAAACCATAAAATTTTAATGACATATATAACTATTTCTTTAAAAAAATGATTCATTTAATTATTCTTATGGAAGCGATAAAAGTGGGTGACTTTTTTTAATTATTTTCATAATAAATTAGTAAATGTTAAAATAACATGAAATTAAATGAAATTCAAGGTATTTTTCATGTGGGTAAAGTAATTAAATTGAAATAATTTATGAAAAGTGGTTCACTAATTTATTTCCTAATGTGAAAATGAGTTCTAAGGTTTGTAAAACCCATCTCACATGGCTTGTTTTGATCAATCTAGTGGACAATGGTTAGGTGATCACTTTCTAGTTAATAACATGATAATGCCCTTCCCTTTTTCAAGGTCAAAATTGTATTTTATTTGAAACTAATAACGTTGAAAATTGATACTCTTCCAACCAAAATATTTAAAATAAATCATTTTTAAATTAAAAATATGCATTGTCAATTATAACTCTCTTTATCTTTAAATTTAAAATTGTTGAAACTAAAATCTAACATAACATAACAAAACAACAACAATAATAACTCAAAATATTAATATATATGTATATATAATTTTAATAACTTTTTAAAGAGAGATTTTAAATTGAAAGCAAAGAAAAACAAAACAACAATCCCATCCTACATAAATTGAAAAAATAATATTAGACATCAATTAAAACAAAATAAATGTCAAAAAGAAAATTAAAAAAAATGGTTTTTTTAAAAGATGTCGCGTGTATATTAGAAATGGGATTTCTTATTAAATTTATTTAGTTTTATTTATTTATTAAAAAATATAATTTTTAAAAATATTTCATATAATTTGTTCTTATATTTTATCTTTTATTTTTTAATTTATTTTAATGTATTTTGAATTAATTTAATATATTTTAAATTTAAATTTATTGAGTACCGAAGAGGATCAAATTTTTTGATGTGTAATTTTTTAATCATTTAATTTCATGTCATGTATTAATTCTTTTATAATTTTTTTATACTTTTCAATGTTTTATAAATTTGGATTTATTATGGATTTAGGTTCGTTTAATTTTTTTAGATGTTGCTTATTTTTTCTTCTTTCTATGTATATGGTCCACAGTCCGAGGAGATAGGTGACCGTTACATCCACAAAATATTTGTACTGGGCAGATCTACCTGAAAGGGTCACTTTCTAGCAACTTAACCACAAACCTTGACCTTGAGAGTGTCCAAAGAAATGAACCTGTGACCTCTCAATCAAAGGTGTTACATATATATATCTATGTAGTTATTTATTGATAACATAGTTTTGTTTTGTTTTATTTAAGATAAATTGACTTATAATTTTTTGAAAAATAATAATGTAACGTTATGTTTCTTCATTTTTTTTATAATTCAAAATGTTTCTATTATATAAAAATGTTACATCGTTGAATACAGTTTCTAAAAATCCGTCTAGCCTCGCTCTACTAAATTTATTGGCAAGAAGGTGACATCCAAAATAGATAGCAATTTGTCAGTACAATCTTATTAACCAAAGTTGAAATGGAAAGTGAAACCAGAAAACTTTCAAAATCAAAATGAATCCAACAAACAGCAAGGCTTAAAATGGTTAACCGAAGTAGGGTTATCCAGTCCAACACTAGGTGATGAAGAAGGTCTAAAATCACATTGGACATGTTTTTACATGTGTGCAAGCCTCCCTTCAAAGCATTCTAGTTTCTCATAAATTCTCCTTTGACCCCTCTATAAGTTGGTCAGTTTATCTTGCATTTTCCATTGATTATGTTGGGGATTATTCAAATTTTTTATGATTGCATTCCTATTATCATGACTATCCCTGGTAACCTACTCCAGGAGAAGGGTCAGATGTCTAGTTGGTTGTAGAATATGTCTAGGGGGGGTGGCAATTCAATAGTTCCAGGTGATTTTCTAGGTTTGGGATCAACTTCCTCGCGAAGGTCATGGTCTCCCTTGATATTCCCACCATTATGACCCATTTCTCACATACCTCTTCTCTCCTTTCCACGATGGTAGTGCATAGTCCATAGAGCTAGGCTATAAATAAACCTGCAAGGAAATTTGAACCTCACGAGCTTCTAGATGTCAACTCAAGTATATCTACAGGACACCCCACTCAAGAAAAGACGTAGCAAGAAAACCAATGACCCATGGTATTGAATCTTCTCATATGCCCTAATTAGATGACTTGAATCTACTAATAGATAATATTAGCACCAACCATACACCACCCAGATGGGCACAAGAAACCTCCCTCCCTTGTGCCAAACCCTCAACTAGAAGTAGTAGGAAACAACATTGACTACCTTAAGTCACCTCTGGAGATTATAGAATACCACATGGCCCCCTAGGAAACTAATAGACTAACTCAATTTCCTAGAAATAGACTCAGCTACCACCTCGACTGCAACAACCATAAAATAGGAGTCCAAAAACTCCACACAAATTCATTAGGAGTCACCAAACATAAAAAATATTCATCGATCTTGGCAAATTTAGAGGAAGAGTAGGCTCAAACCCTTATTTCTAATCCCTCTAAAACCACTAGACGTTATTAACTAGACCTCTAAAATAACAAAAATTCCAAACATAATTCACATAAATAAGTTGGAGCTCCCCGAAGAGGGGATGACCACCTAATTGTTTGATAATTATAATATAAAACCACTAAGAGCAACTAGAAACCCTTATTGTTTTCCTGGTCAAATATTTCTAGTTCAATTCAAGCTGGAAATCCACCAAGTAAATACCATGGAGTGTTGAGAAATCCATAAAACCATGTGAAATTCTCTGGTAGGACCTCCATATGCCACAGTCCCATATTTGTTTGCCTTGGTCCAACTTGTTGAAGATTTCAATTCACCAACATTCCATGAAAAACCACCACGATTCCACATTCAATTGCCATACACAGTCTAACTCCTACATATTTACATCCTGCATAGGTGAAGTAGGTCCAATGTTGTCCTCTATATCTCCCATACCAAAATGCAGACAACCACCTTTGCTGGAAACCAACACCTATGTAACCCATCGAATCAACTAAAGGAATGCCCACTCTACATGAGCTTGCATGGCTCTACAGTTTCATGCCTCCCCCCTTTAACAATTGACAAGACCCATGGGGTGGTAGGTGTTATCACCAAAAAAATTTCACCTAGCCATTTCTAACTAGGTGGATCAAAACACACCATGTAAGTTTAATTTTGCCATAGTAAAATCACTTTGACTATAGGAAATAATTTAATAAACCATTTTTATTAAGTTATTTCTGATTAAAACCCATGAGAGTAATTAAATAAATCATTATTTACTTAATTTTCTCTAGGAATAATTATTAAATCATTGTTTGATAATTATTCCTTGTCACATTTGAGTAAATCACCTAGGAATAATTAAATAAATCATTATTTATTTATTTTTCCTTAATTCGATTGTTGGACTAATTGTTAAATCATTATTTAATAATTATTTCATTTTCACACTCTTTTTATTATTCGTCAAAATAGTTAATTAATCATTTTATTTGTTAATTATTTCTCAATAAAGATATTTGACCATTTTGAATACATTTTCCCTCTCCAAAAATATAATAAAGTATTCGTAATGGTCAGATCAAGATTTTGGTCAATAAAATTTTAGTATTCTCCATTTTTGATATCAACCTAATACTTTTCTATAAATAAGAAGGTTTTTCATTCATTTCTCACCATGATCGTTATCATCGTCACGATAATCATCTCATATTTGTGAGGTCCCATTAGAGTTCTACACATTGTTTGGGTTTTCACACATTGAGAGAGGAAGATCTGAATATTGAAGCGACAAGTACATCAAAGGACCCATCCCATGGAGGGGGTTTACGAACCTTTGTAAATATTCTTCACCAAGTGATATTAATAAAAGATTCATTCTGTCAAAGCTTTACCATAATTTGGTCATTACATCAGATTCATTTTTTTTTTTTGTTCTTTTAGATCGCATAAATCTATTTCCTGCGAGTTTGTTCTCACATATTTGTTGCAGATATGAAGTATAAGTAACCACAATTGTTGTTAGGGTCACTAGTCATGTGTGACTTAAGAGAGATATTTTCGGTATACCTTCCAAGAAATTACATACTAAAAATAGACGCTCCCCACGGATCCTAATGTTTCCCCAGTCTATCACCCCCGTCAAGAAATTATGTTTATTCATATATTTGTTTAGGATAAAAAAATTTCATACTAGGTTATAGAGTATCTTTTTTTTTTTCTTGACTCACTAGGATTTAAACTTTCAATCTTATATTTTACATATTATTTCATAGCATGAGGATCACGAATTGAGGCACTCCCATTGGCTAGGTTATAGTGTATCTTGTTACTCTTAATGTTAAAAGGGAAAAAAATGAAAGATAGGAAAATTTTATTTTCATTTCTCTTTTACCTAATTTTTATTAAAAATTTAAACTATATCATTTAGAAAAAAAAAAAAAATTAAATGGTCGGGAAAGAAAGATCAAATAAAAATGAAAAAATAAATAGAATATATATATATACATGAAAACAAATTATTAAAAAAAAATCATAATCTATTTCAACAACCCAAAAATAGAAGCAAACGGGAAAGTGGAGTCAACAAACAAAGTCCTAGAGAATATCGTGATGAAGACTGTCCAAATGAATAGAAAGGACTGGTCAGAGAAATCGACAGATGCACTATGGTCATATAGGATAACATGGCAGGAATAAGCGTGAAGGATCATGATGAAAAACCCTAAAAATGGTGGAAGGTGCAGGTAGGTTCAGGCTAGGTACGAGCTTTGGAATCTACACGTGTAAATTCTTTGGATGTGACAGGTGTCTGGGATTTTCAGAATAACGCAACCATCTATGCTCTTTGCTGTAGGACACGGTTCGTATGGGATTTTCCAGAACTGCAACCAATTAATTGAGGCTAGGATGGCGGTTTTCGTTTTACCAAACCCTAACATTTCTTCTAGATGGCGTCGTGGGCAAGTGAGTTTTGTGTAGGTGTGATTTCTGCACTGTCGTGGTGTTTGTTTAATACCTAAACCCTTGTTTATCGATGGGGTTTGAATAGGATCACGTGGAAGTTGAACCGGTGCCAGAAGACCTACTAACCTGCTGGGGGGACGAGGTTTCATAAAAAAACCTGGATCTATACTTTCTGGTCATTGCAGAGAGAGAGATGAGGTCCAAAGGTTTGGGAAGTGCTTTTGTCTTAACTAACGGGGCTGTGTTGTTAGAGAAAATCTTGTAGAGCACCTTCAACTTTGTGTGGAAGGTCAGAGATGTAAAAGCGTCAGTCTCATCTATGGATTCCCAGGAGCATTTTGGTGGTGATCCTCATCAGGCAATCTAGAAAAACCCTCAAAACCTTTCGCTGCCAGGTATTTCCTCTTTTTCGGTTTTTACAAGGGGATTAGAAGATATTGTTGCGAGTTGTGGTTTCCAAGGATCTATGGGTTTAAAATATTTTGTGTAAGAGAGTCATAGAGGTCAGGAGTTGGATAGAGGAAGACTTAGGGAAGACTTATTTTTGCAAAGGAACCCTATCCTGTGCCAGGGTTTCAATTTATTAGAAAATTTCATTCTATCGCAAGGCAGTGAAGTGGCAAGCACGGGATTGGTTTTGGCAGACGGTTCAAATCGAAATTATTTGGGGTTAAAGCAGATAGTCAGAAGACAGGAGGGGGTTCTCTTTTCCTTGTGAGCAGGGGGAGAAGAAGGAAGATTCTCAGATAACCACAAAGGAATAAGTCAGGAGGAGGAGTTGGGTCTTGAAGAAGGGCAGGCAGTAGTGGGTGATTTGGACCGGGAAGGTACTCATCATGCTGGGGGAAGGAAATCAGGGTCGCCTTTGCTAGGAGTCTCAGATGTGCTCGAAAGTCCTGTGGAAAGTGAGGAAGGAGGAAGAAGTGGGACTGCAGGAACAAAAAGGAAAACAAACAAGCTAATCAAGAGAAAAGATGAGCGCCCTTATTGTGTCTTTGGAGTAGACATCTGCATTGATGAAGTTATGGAAGCAATAGAGACCATACTCGTAGGCAGAGTCAGAGGAAGAAAATTATCGGCTAATTATATCACAGAATGGATGAATTCGGAATGGTTGGAGGTGCCAAAAAAACCTATGGAAATCCAAACTCTGGCTCAGGGATGGTTCAACCTCAAATTTGAGAAGAAAGAACACTTGGATTGGGTACTTGAGAGGAACTGATATTTCAGGAAAAGGCTTGTCTTGTTCAGAAGATGGACACTGCTCTTCGATTCTCAGAGAGAGAAAATGGAGAAGTCCCCCGTCTAGGTAAAGATCCCTAGTCTCCCATTTCCTTTCTGGACGGACTCAGCATTTTTCTCAATTGGGAATACCCTGGGACAATTCTTGGAAGTAGACCTGTCTTTCAAGCAAACCAGGGATCTGAGTGCAGCCAGAATTCTAGTAAATTTAAATCCCAAAGAAGGGCTTGTTAATGAAATGTGTCTGAAGTAAAAGGATTATGAATTCAATCAGAAATTGGATTATGAACACTTACCGTTTCGTTGTCATCAGTGCCAAAAGTATGGTAACCTTGCAAAGGATTGTCCTCTTGTGCATCGCAGAATAATAAAATAGAAAAAGAGAATTTGGAAGTCCATTCCATCTGCAGAGGCAGAAGAGAATAGGTATCCAGAAGAGGATTTGATGGAAGGGGTTGAGGGTTTGGGTGCAAATATGAACAAACCGTTGCCTTCGGATCACACAGAATATCATCAAAATTCACCAGCAAAGGATCAAGATCAGGATATCCCCCCTGCACAGTCTCCCACCTGAAGCTGGATCAGCAGGAACTTCCTTGGAGGGTATGCCTCTAGTCTCTTCTCCATCCATTTTCACATCCTTTTGCACATTTGCTTTTCTTTATCTAATCCTGGTCCCTCGAGGCCTAATCAAATGGAATATATGCAAATGTATGAAGTCAATGAGTCTCTTGATAGTATCATTACTTCTATCCCTTCATCCTCTATGGCCCCTCTCTCCGAAGTTGAGGCTGATCTCGCTCCTTCCCAGTCAGGTATTACTAATAAACCTCCCTATAACCTTATATCCTCAATAAAAAAAACCTTGGAAAGGAGAAGCTGTAGGAGGTTTGGAATCTAGTCACGTCCCGATTAGGCCAAGAAAGCTGAGAGGAAGGAAATCGAATCTCTCCCAGGCTCAAGTCAAGGCTAAATTATACATATGGGAAATAGAGGTCCCTCTCAGGGGTGCTTAGAGCAGCACAGCCATCCCCCAGAGTTATTGATGATTATTCTTTCTTACAACTGTATGGGTTTAGCTAGTCAACCCAAAAAAGCAGCGTTAAGGGACTTAATGAAAACCCACAACCTTGATGTCCTTATGCTTCAAGAAACCCTAAGCTTGGAGGAGGAGTTGAAATATCTTCTATCAAATATGTTCCCAGGATGGGTTTTTTAGGCTTTGGATGCTCAAGGTAGATCGTGGGGACTGGCGATGGGTTTTAACTCTGGGAGAATGAAGGATTTGTCTTCATGGGGCTTTGAAAATTCTCTAACTATGGAAGTATACTCTAATGAACTTTATCACCCTATTCTCCTTCTCAATGTATATGGCCCATGTTCGGAGAGAGTGCAATTTTGGAACACCCTCTTTGCCAAATCATGTCTGAATGATCCAACCTTATACTAGGAGGAGACCTTAATTTCTCTCTGGGGATTTCGGAATCCTGGGGACCCTTTGCATGGGTAGACACACTTACTGATTATTTTTCCAATAACATGGCCTCCTCTCATCAGGTGGATGCAAATTTGATCAAGCCGAGACTTACTTGGAGGAACAGGGGAATGGGAGACGAATAGGTGGCTAAGAAACTGGATTGTTTCCTTCTTAGTGAAGACTTGGGGGCAAGATCATCTGTATTTCAGAATTGGGTTGGGGAGGGTGGTCAATCTGACCACCTCCCCATACTCTTAGAAATTAAAGGTACTCAGAAGAAACCTGGAGCTCTACTCAAATTTAATTCCTCATGGCTTAAAGATGAGTCCTATAGCTCTTTTTTCCATGCTACATGGGGGAAGGACGGGCCAATGGAAGCTAGAAATATGAGCAGGTTCTTCATGGAGAATCTGAAGAAAAATGAAGAAAGCTACCCAAGATTGGGAAAAAGATAAAAAATTAAAGGAGGAAGATGAATTAAGGAAGGTCAATGAGGAATTATATTTTCTTGAAAGTCTGGAGGGGGCAAGATATTCCTCTATTGAATTAAGACATAGAATAAGGAGTCTGGAAGCAGTTCGAAAGAAAATACTGTTGGAAAGAGAATAAAGTTAGCGTCTGAAAAGTAGGGCTATTTGGCTTCTAGCTGGAGACGAGAATACCAAGTTCTTTCATAATTATGCCAAAGAAAGGAAAAACATAAATACAATTTGGAACTGCAGACAAAGGATGGAGGTATGGCACGCTGTTTTGAAGACCTTTCCTCTCTTGGATTCAAACACTTTAAATCCCTGTTCAGAGCTGCTATGGAGGCATATATTGCTGAAGTAATTAGGGTGGCCCAGTTCTTCCCTAATTACATTGATGAGGAAGGAAATAACAACATTATGGAGCCTGTCACAAAGGAGGAAGTGGAAGGAATCCTAAAATCAATGCAGAAGGATAAAATTCCAGGACCTGATGGATGGATGGTGGAATGTTTTCAAAATTTCTTGGAATTCTTGGGGGGGACCTTCTAGAGTTGGTAGAAGAGTCGCACAGCATGGGTTCCATTTATCAACCCTTCAATGCCACCTTCTTAGCCCTTATCCTGAAAAAAGAACACCCAACGTCCTTTGATGACTTCAGACCCATATCCCTTTGTACCTGTATCTATAAAATCATTTCAAAAGTGATAGCCTCCTCCCTAAAACCTTTCCTCTCTAGGAGTATCTCCTTGGAACAATTTGGATTCTTGGATGGAAGGAAAATCCATGGGGTTGTTGGGGTTTCCCAAGAGACATTCTATAGTCTAAAAAGAAGCAGGAAAAAAGGAGCCATTGTCAAAATTGACTTATCCAAGGCTTATGACAGAATCAACTGGATGTATATGAGGCTTCCAATGAAACACCTTGGATTTAGGATTGACTTCATAAACTGGGTGATGGGGTGCATTTCTTCATCCAGTATAGCCATCTTGATTAATGGGGCGGCTACAAAATTCTTCAATGTGCAAAGGGGTCTCTGTCAAGGATGTCCCCTCTCCCCCCTTCTTTTTTAACTGGCAGCGGAGGGCCTGAGTCTAATGATTCATGAAGCAAGGAGACGAGGGGAGATAAAATTTATAGAAGTGGCAGTGAATTTATTTGTCACACATATGTTGCTTGTTGATGATATCCTACTGTTCAGTAATGGAAGTTTGGAAGATTTTCGTTGTCTCAAGGAGGTGCTGGATATCTTCCTAAAAGCCACTGGCCTATGCATAAACTGTCAAAAATCCACCTTGAGAATGGTTGGTCTTTCTAGAGTAGAAGTGGGCAGAATCAAAGAAGTTCTTCATTTTGAAGTAAAAACTCTCTAGGAAACTTTCAGGTATTTGGGATTTTATCTAAAGCCAGACTCCTATCTCATTCAAGATTGGAAGTGGCTAATTCCAAAGATAGAGGCAAGAATGAAGCACTGGAGCTACAAATGGCCATCTCGAGCAGGAAGGCTTGTGCTGATAAAATCTGTAGCTATGGCCATTCGGGTGTATTGGGTACGGACTTTCTTGGGTCTTAAAAAGAATACTCTCCTCTATCAACAAGAAATGCATTAGATTCTTATGGGTGGGCTCAAAGGTGGAACATGTGACACCCTAGGTGGCTTGGGAGAAAATAGTGAGGCCAAAAGCATGGGGAGGATGGGGAATAAAGGAACTCCCCTCTTTCTCAAATTATTTGGCAACAAAATTAGCCTGGAGACTTATCACTCTTGATAATCTTTGGACGTCTATTATAAAAAGAAAATATAGAGACCCAATGCCAATTCTGGACTGGTTG
The DNA here is from genome assembly GCA_034641835.2 of Pinus albicaulis. Lineage (NCBI taxonomy): Eukaryota > Viridiplantae > Streptophyta > Pinopsida > Pinales > Pinaceae > Pinus > Pinus albicaulis. Next base: position 601,297,105 of record CM076579.1, on the reverse strand, counting down.
TGAATGCCATTAAAAAAAACAAAGAATTCATCAATTGTCTCGAAAGAAACTATAGCCTCGGTTAATCTCATTAAACAGGGGATAGCTTGGCATGTGGGTGATGAAACTCAGGTAAGACTAGGACGTGAACCAAAGGTGGGATGCTCAAAGAGATATGCCTTATCAAGATACCTATTAGAGCAGTTGGATCAAAGGGGCACCAACACTTTAAGTCATATAGCAAATCATAATCGATAAAAAATGTGGAGACAAGCTTGGATGATAGGGGATGAACTTCATCTTGAAGATAGATGGTTGGAGGAATGACAAGGCTTCATTTTGAATCTTCAAAATTCCAATGTGAGGATATAGGAAAATATGGATGAGCTCAGGTGGGTCCACTCCTCGTTCGGGATGTACTCTCCAAAATATGGATATAAATGGCTCATGTCACAAAAAGGTTTAGGGAAGCCGGAGTGGTGGTTCAAACCTTTATGGGGGTTGAAGGGGCCGAAAAAAATGAGATTTTTCTTCTGGAGCCTTCTTCAGAACAAAGTTCCTTCCTGGGACTTCCTATAGCATAGGGGAAAGATCAGTCCTAGATGGTGCTCACTATGCAAGGCTAGCCTTGAATCAGTTCAACACCTATTTCTCACATGCCCCTTTAATATCAGTCTTTGGAATGAGTCTCTAAGGCTTCTCAAAATCCCACAAATATGGGAAAGCAGGGATGTGCAGGAAGCTTGGCAGAGATGGTGGCAAGAAGCTCCAAATGACAGGGTCAGAAATATCCCTCTGCTGATAGCATGGGGAGCTTGGATATCAAGGAATCATGTTATCTTCAAAGATTCTCTCTTTCCGATCAATATCCTTTCAGCAGAAGGGGCCTCCATTTATGATTATTTTCCAATTCTAGCCCCCCCACAACAAGGTCAAGTCATCCAACAAGAAAACATAAGGGGGAAAATCCCATGGGCTTATTTTGATGGCGCCTTGGACCCTCAAAAAAGATGTGGAGCGAGTCTCTCTATTCATTTCCCTTCCAGAAAAACTCTTAAAGCATCGGTCGGTCTGGGTCAGGGGACAAATAATTTTGCAGAGTTAAAAGCTTTGCATCTTCTGTTATGCTGGATTTCATTCCTGCGAATGAGAGAAGTTCAGATTTTCAGGGATTTCATGACCATCAGTTTAATGGGACTCAAAGATGTCTTAATTATATTTTTCTTCCTTTACTAAACGAGGTATCCCATCTTAAAATATTTCTTAATGAGATAATTGTTTGTCACATTTGCAGGGAACGAAATCATGAAGTAGACCTCCTATCTAAGGAGGGAATTTGACATGATCTGGGGCACTAGCTAGCTATTGAGGTCGATGGAGGGCTGGTCCAAAATATTTAACAACCTCCTTTTCCCTGATGGTTTTGTGTTGCTCTTGTTTTTATTTTTCTTGGTCTTTCAAAAAAACAAACATAATGATGTATTTTGGTGCTAAACATATACTTATATTCCCTGTCTCTATTTTGGACTATTTTCCTCAATGATGAATTCCAGGAGATAGGAGAAAACACTCATCTTTCATTTTTTTTTACTAAAAGATATTGGAACTAGATCGGTGTCTACCACCCAGCCTTTGGTTTTTCGTAAATAAAAAAAAAAGACACAGTCTTTTCACATCTCTGTTTCAAGCGTAATTTTCCTAATAAGGAAAGCCCGGGGTTTGAAAAAAAACGTCTTAGCTATTGCTTATGTGAAATGGTTGAGAGGATTGAGGTACCTCTATTCTCATCAGTAGTAACTCCATTACCCCTCTCAAAGAAGGGGAAATGTAGTTTTTTGGAATGCATTATGCATATACTATGTAACTTTCTATGACTTAATAGATGGTTTGATTTTTTTCTTTGGGAAAAAAACAACCCAAAAATATATTTAAATTGTTTTTTTGAAAAATATAAAAAAAAAACCAATTAAGTGAGAAAAAAAAAAGTAATTAAAAGAAAAGGAAAAATTACCCCTTCTCTAATGGTTTTTTTCTCTAATTTAATTTTATTTGAATTTGTATTTTTAATGTTTTGTTTTCATTTTTTAAATATGTATTTTCTATATTTTTATTTGTTTCATATTTATAAATTTGTTTTAAGTATATATTGTTGTCATCTCTTTAAAACAATCAAATGAGGATAGGGTTTTTTCAATATTATTTTTTTCTCGGGAAAAAAATATTCAAAATAGATATGTTTCCCCTTTTGCTTGAGGATTATTTCTCCTCTTCTCCCTTTTTTCTCCATTTCTCTCTCTCTCTCTCTCTCTCTCTCTCTCTTTTGTGTTCATTATTATTTTGTTTGTAGTGATGTTGGGTTTTTACATTATGGTTTTAGAAATGTTACAATACTAAACTAAAAAAAAAGAGGCTATTGTTGGTAGCACATCTTTTCAACTTAGGGGTTGATTTCAGGATTTTGGTTGTAAGGGTATTGGTTTTCAAGGCCATGAGTTTGAAAGAAGTTGCAATTTTGACCTTAGAAAAGGAGGGGAAGTGCTATTAATAACACTAATTTTTTATTTCAAAATAGATTTCAAGGTTTTGGTTGCAATGATATACGTTGTTGAAGTGACAATTTCAAAGAAGAAGTGATTTTGAAACTGAAAAAAATGGTGATGCTCATGGCCACAACTTTCAATTCATGGGTTAATTTTAATTTTTTGTTGGCAACATTACCAAGTAATTAAGCCATGGTATCAAAAGCGGTAAATTTAAACATGGAAAAAAAAGTACTACTAGCAACAACACTTTTTGAAATGGGGTAAAAATAGCAACTAAATGAAACTTCGAAAAAAACAAATACTTCATAGGCTTCTTGTTAAGTAGATAAATATGATAACATTGAATTATTGTAATAAGTAATCCACTTCACACAGTATGTATTCTCTATATTTCACTTTTTTTAGACAAATTGAAGAGGGATATATTCATTATCAATTGCATTCTCTTTTACAACATTATAATATCATGAAATGTTGGAATTTTTAAACCAGTAGATGCATATGTTGGGCATGAATTTTTAAACAAGATTATGCTCTTTTTAAGGCCTTGTTATATCTCATTCCTTTCATCCCATGCATCTTACTGTCTTTGGTGTTTCCATTATCATTATTCAACATATGTAGCAGAAGGCTCATGCAAAGGATATTATATTAGAAGCCATCATCTCAAGACCTCGTGATATGATTTCCAGAATGGAAATCAAAATAGAATTGTTCACATCTAGTGAACCAACAACTAAATGGTTGACTCCTAGTTCAACTTGGAAGTCCACTTAGATCAAAATGGGTGTCATGTATTTAATTACCAACATGTAAATCCAACTATTCCATAATATTGTCATCGATTTTGTTGTGAAACCAGCTCCAAAAATATAAGAAAAGAGATATCAACACCTTAGAAATAAGCCACTTCTAGGGGGAAACCTCCAATACATTACATGAATGAACAATTCTTGGATGATACAAATGACCAAAACCTCCTTCTATATATAGGAGTCCATGGGCCCACAATATAATCCTAGTGGGGCCACAATGTAATCCTAGTCGACCTAACAATAATAATGTAAGGGCACAATAATAAAAATATAGGGGTTACAGGGGTACAAAAATAATAATAAGGGGGGCTACACTAACATAATAAGGGACTACACTATTAAAATAGGGACTTAACATGCCCCTCTCCTTCAAACAAGTGTTGTCCTCAATGCTTGATTATTTCCTGATGCCTCTATATAAAATTCTCATCCTCCCATGTGGAATATTCTACATGAAAGTTCTTCCACTTGCTGACATACTATGAAATTGATCATACTTGTCAAGTTCTTGCTTTTGTGACTACTTCAGAACTTCTTTCGATGTGACGTTGATCTTCCTGTTCTTTCATTAGATTATGCACCAAAGTTAGGTTATCCTTTGAGAGTTGGAGAACTTGTTGTTGATGCTCGATGTGATCTTCCAATAATTTATCATACATATTAGCTATTATTTGATCCTTCAAACCATCCAAATTAGCCTCCATTTCTTATTTTAAACCATCTATGTCTTCTCCAGTTGCTCTTCGTAAGATCGAAATTTGTTGCACTTGGTACCATAATTTTGATATCTCATACTGCAATTCTTCCTCTTCATGCGTCATAGTATATATTTTTTAGGGCTTAATGGGTATGGAATTATTTTTTGGTTGAATTATAGAACCAAATACTGATAAAAATTCTAAAATATGCCCTTGTAATCACTTCAAACTACTTTTTCAAACAAATTTTATGCAATTTTAAAAACCAAATACACACATTTTTCTTGCTTTTGAGGAGCTCGATATTGAAACTTAATTATATCTGTGATTTTGAATCTTAGATATTAGAAATTTGGCCCTGAAGTAGCCCTCTAAATCCTCTTTTGAATGCCATAGGTCTGACCTGATTTGGATTCTTCAAGGCAAAGTTATGTCCAATCTCTAACAATGACCTAATTATGGACTGGTTCAGTAGAATGAACTTGTACGACTTTCCACGTGTCACTGTTTACTCCTTTGGCTCTAAAATTTCTAGACAAGAAGCCATAGTCCGTGTAATTCCAGCCACTTTTTACAGAATTCAAATCTGATGCTCAGAGAGAGAGAGTTATGAATATTTTCCCATGATCAGCTCTTTGAGATGAAATTCAGGAGCCTGAAAAAGACCTAATTTCCACAGATCATATCTCCAAAAATATTTCTAACCAAGCTCTGAAATTTTTCTAAGGTGTTCCTCAGGATTTCAGCTTCACGCCCTAAAATTTTTATCTTCTGCACCTCCGTATAAAAAAAGTTATAGCGAACATTCCACGATGACCTGTTTGGTGCAGCGAAACCCTAGAATCCAAAGCTCTGATACCAAATGTTGTGAAACCAGCTCCAAAAATATAAGAAAAGAGATATCAAGGCCTTAGAAATAACCCACTTTGAGGGGGAAACCTCCAATAGATTACATGAATGAACAATTCTTGGATGATACAAATGACCAAAACCTCCTTCTATATATAGGAGTCCATGGGGCCATAATATAATCCTAGTGGGGCCACAATGTAATCTTAGCCGACCTAACAATAATAATGTAAGGGCGCAATAATAAAAATATGGGAGTTACAAGGGTGCAACAATAACAATAAGGGGGGATACACTAACATAATAAGGGACTACACTATTAATATAGGGACTTAACGGATTCAAGTGTTGATTGATACAAAAGCATCAAGAGTCTACAAGAAACTTCAATTTCCCACAAAATCTACTTTCTACTCCAGAACCTGCACCTTTCTCACTCATGAATTTCCCTTGCTCCACTACAAGAATTATGTGCTCAAGTTTCTTCGCATGTTTCCATGGTGGGATATTTCATGTCACCATTATGCATTTGAATACAAGTTCAAAGAAGGGTGATGGATTCTCATTTTATCACTAGAACAAGTGGGCAATGGATGCTTTGAAAGCTCTAGTCCTAAATCTTCATTTAGTAGTGTTTTATCTCCTAATTCTCATCCTATTTCAAAGGATATATATTACATTGGATATATATTTTAATGAGCTACACAAAACTCATTATATACTTAGTCATCATGAATAAAATCTATAAGAAATTCAAGTAGATCTTGTAGGAATAGTTTAAAAGCATAAGGCCCTGAATGCATCATCAGACATTAGAAAAAAGGTTTTTTAATCCACCCATCTATACTTTAAAATAATATTTTATATTTTGGAGGCTATAGTTATTCAATTAACAAAATATTAGAACGAGAATCTTCAGAAATGCACCTCCATCACTATGCATCCCTTATCTATTATAGTCCAACAACCAAAGGAGTCCTTTGATCCACCTTGGTCTTCTTCAGTTCCTCAGTTAATGGATGCCAAATAAAAATTTTATGGCATTTATCATTTTTTTCGTACGACTATAGTCTTAGTTATGTATTGGCTCTGACCTATCTTAGGACATATCTAGTTTCTAGAAGTCCATAAATTTTTTCTAGAATAATAAAAAGTAATCCACTTTAAAAGGTATATATATTCATTCAATCTTGTCTCTAAAGGTCATTCCTTTGTATCTCCTGTGTGCTTTGGTCACAACATTTTATATCTAAACAAAATTCCCTAGTTTGTGTAAAAAAGAATACTTGGTCCAAGTGCTTCAAACTTGGTCGTCCTAGATTTTAATAAAACAAATATATCATCTCAGTACATGATAAAAAAGAGTAAATCAGTGGTTTGAACACTTCACTCCTTATACTCATGAACACTGCAGGAGAACTGATAAGACCAAAGAACATCACTAATAATTCAAATAATACTTAGGTGTCTTAAATGGTGCCTTTCTTGTATATTTTAGATTGATACAAGTATGGTGGTAGAAAAAAATCAAATTAATCTTAGTGAAATACTTATCTTCTTGAATTTGATCTATGAGGTCATTATTGCACAAAAATGGATGTTAATTCTTAATTTTATTTTTTTTAATATTCAATTTTCCATGCACATTCTCCATATGTCATCCTCCTATGGAACCAACATACTATTATATATAAATTCTATGAGTTGGGTCACATATGGAACTTGTCTTACAATTCTTGAATTTCTCTCTTGATATCCCTATATTTTAAGGTATCTAAAGTGCTTCATTTTGCAAAACAATTTTTTCCTGTGAATAAAGTGAGTGTTTGAGTACACAACTTGGATACATCTTGTGTGGTCCTTTAAAAACTTAATTTAATAATAATAATAATAATAATATAATTTTAAGTTCACGACCAAGCCAAACACCAAATTGGCATATGATACTTGCTTGTTTTTGTGATAAGGTACCCACCTCCATGTAGTGATTTGATTGCTAAAATATATGGATATGTACATCCTCTACCCACCTTTGGATTTGACCATGTGACCTCTTAGGAGGAAACAAATGTTCTTAACCATTAGGAATACTTTATCTAGTTTCTTATTTAGTTTTCACTTTTCTTATCGTGTTATCCTTGTAAAAAATGCCTTCATGTATTTACATGATTGATGTGAGTGTTCCATTCTCTTCTCTTTCTCTAATCATAACCCTAACAAAGAGATCTATCAAAATTATTAATTAGAATATTGGATTCAACAATTTAAACAAGTGATAAGGAGATGGGACATTTTTCACTATCACTGAGTAATATTAGAAATATTTCATAAACCTATCTTCATTTTGATATCATTGGTAGATTATATCTAGATTCCATAGATAAGGATTGTCAAAAATCACACCACACACATCCAATATTATGGCATTAAACTTTACCACATTAATGAAATAAAAAAAAAATGGAAAACTTTGCCTTGTGCTTACATTGAAAAGTGAAAGTTCATATCCTTGTTAAGAAAACCCAATGAGTAAGTGTTATGATGCATAATTGTAGGTATATTATGATTCTTCATTACTAGTATTGATATGGGATCTCTCTAGCTAACAATGTCAAATATTTTTTTCACGCGATCCTTCTCAATATGGTTCATATCAAAAAACAAAATCACATGCTTCATGCAACCAAAATGCACAATTTTCATCAAACAAATTTCTACTAATGCAATCTAAAGTATTAAAAATTCATTTTCTCACTAGTATATTATTGTTTACCTCTTGTAATTCTCTAGATGTATACTCAAACATCATTCGTGGAATATCCTGGGCTCTTGTAATAAATGTAAAAGGGGACATTCTTATTGTTTGATGCAATTTCTCCTCCTTTTAGTAGCTTGGACTTGATATTATACCACATTATATTGTTAAATGGATGACTATGTGATCACATTTAGTAAAAGTCTCTACTATTGATTAGGCTTAGAAACAACAACATTATTTAGATTCCTCCAATATTTTTAGTCTCTACTATCTTAGCATTTGGGCATATATCTTCAAGTTTGTGGATGTCAAGCTTCTCAATTTCCTTTAAATTGACATTATGAATCCACCATTGAAGGTGTTCATGGACTTGTGTTCTTCATCCATTACTCTCTACCAAATGGTCTAGTGCTGGAACTCTTAGATGTACACATCTATTATATGGTTTTACTTTTTCCATAAGTATTATCATTGATGTTGTTTCTCCTTCTAACAATTGACATGATAGAATTTTTCCTTCATGGAGACTTTGAATATGTCCCATGTTAGGGCTTGTATTTCCTCAAACATCACTTGTTGTTAACATAAATTCTCCCACTATAGAAAATGTTATTCACATATGTACAATTTACTAAACAACATGTTGAAAATGTAGCAAGAAAAGTCTTCATTTGGCTTGTGCCTTAGTCAAATCAAGAAATTCAATTTTTCACATCATCGAGATGAGTTGGATTGCATTTAGCTAGATTTACATGACCTTCTCTATTATTTAAGTGAGTAAATTCAAGTTTACATGCTAGAAGTAGAGTTTTGCATGGGTTGATTGCTAATATCTAGTAATCTAGGTGAGCTATCATTATTTGAACTCAGTTAATTGAGTTGTAGTCATTAAATGAGTCAGATGAAGGTCATTTGAGTAGTTATGGCTATTTTTAACTCATTGATCTCTCAGTTAACTAGTTAATCATCTAAAAATAGACCTATTCATACATGGAATTCGAATTTCCTAGTTGAGTGGATGGAAAACTTGCATTTTTATTTATAATTTTATATTGTTGAGTGTATAGTGATTTTTCACTGAGAAGGTGATCAATTCCCCTTATATTTGTGCAAGGAAATAGGGAATCTACCTATTTTTTTGGAGCTTAATTCCTCCGATATTGTGCAACAAAATAGGATGTCGAATAAGGCTTGAATTGGCTAAGTGTTGTCGAGAGTATGCCAAGAAGCAAGAGAACATTTTTGCAATGCAGGATGTGCTTCAGAGTTGAAGAAAGACATTATAATTGTTTCTCTTTCTCATTTTAATTAATGCAAAACAACATAGGGGTTTCCTTGCTCCTTGTAATTTGATGATTTCATGTTATTTCATGTGTTTCTATCGCATGTTTTCCTTCCCAAAAAATAGTAGAAGAAACTTGTGTCTCTTGATTTTAGTTCGATTTCATTAGAAGATGAAAAATTTCGATTTATTTCTACATGGAAATAGAGCCTTAGAAGAGTACACAAAAACCTTGTTCCGGATCTTCTCTCAGAGAAATTTCGATTTGTAGAGTTTTTGGTTTAGATTCTCTTTAGTGCAGGAAAAATGTATTTCAATGCATTTATGTTGGAGTATTCATTGGAGGGCACCTCAAATTTTTGTGCTTGGAAATATAGGATGGAAGTTGTCCTGGCTGATAATGGAGTATGGGAATATACACAAACCAATATTCCAAAACTAGCAGCATCATATGCACATACAATTTCTAAGTGGAAGAAACCCATACCAAGAGCCAGGAGGATTATTCTGGAGGTTGTCAAAGATCATGTGGTTTCAAACTTGCATGGAAAGGAGACTAATTTTTCAATGTGAAAAACTATCACAAATCTATTCCAGAGAAGCAATGATGCCAGGAAATTGGCATTGATGGATAAACTCAGGAGCATTCGAATGCAAAGAAATGAAACCATTCCACAATACCTCTCCAGATTCACTTAGGTTCAAGATGAACTTGGAGGAATAGGAAATAATGTACCATCATATGAACTTGTGATATTATCACTCCTTTTCCTTCTAAAGTCCTAACACAGCTATCAGGATTCAGTTAATCAAAGATAGAAGCTACCAGGTTGGGAGATACTATGGTATGATTTGGTGCAAGAGGAGATCAAAAGAAACACTAGAGATGGTGTCACGTCCATTGCATATGAGGAAGAATATTTTTCTCTTGGAAAAGGAAATAAGGCAAAAGGCATGAAGGCCCAAGGTGTAGCAGAATCCATCCAGAACAATGGAAAGAAGAAGGACCTCAACAAAATAAAAAATTTCACTACCATGAATATGGACACTACGCAACCAAGTTTTGGCATAATAAATCCAGCAATGATCCTGCAACGGGAGCATGAGTAGATGCTCTGGATCTCAATTTGAGTTATATTTCACCCTCTTTTCTTGCATGGAAAGCACAGTAAGAGGGAGTGAGTGGTGCCTATATTCTAGCGCCTCATATCATATGAAAAGAAACAAGGAATTCTTCAATAGCTTAGAGGAGAAGGATCTCAAATTACATATAGAATTTAGAGATGTGGGAAGTATAGTACCAAAGGAATTGGTACTGTCACCTTTAAGAGGGATTCAGGTTCCCATCATTGCTTGAAAGATGTAATGTATGTTCATGGGATGAAGAAAATTTTGATTTTTGTGGCTGTATTGGAGAACAGAGGTTATGATGTGGTGTTTAGTAAGGGAAAATAATTTATGAAGCGTGTTCCTACTCGAAAATTGAAATAGATTGGAGTTAGAGTGAAAATTTTCTACAATATATAGGTAGATTTATCCATGCATGCAACTATACCTCCAGGATTGAGGTGGGGCGATGTAGAGACTTAGTCATGGTGTTGAAAATATTTGGTTAGGGTCCATATGAGAGGAGTAGCAGCTGTAATATACTCTTCTCACGGATTATTACCCTTTCTACAGGGACCCATGGTATTTAGTATTAGGAGGATCAGTCTTAGTTGGATCAGTCAAATACTGAGGATCATAGAGAAATGTTGATATCAGAGAAAGAGGCTCAACAGAAGAGTCATCAACAACGAAGATTTCCTAGTAGACATCACAGAGACTAGTAGCAGACATATGCTCATGAGACAGTTGCATCTCAGAGATAGTTGATTCAGTATTTTGTATGCTTCTCAGTTTTAGTTGTTGCAGAAGAAATAACAATAGCAAGAGGTAGTTTTATTTGTGTTACAGTACATTCCATAGGAGCTGGATTGGGATTTTGTAGAATCATTTTCTTGCTAAGAGGGAGTGTTAAAAATGTAGCAAGAAAATTATTCATTTGAATTGTTACTTTTTCAAATGGATAAATTCGATTTTCCACATCAACAAGATGACTTGGATTGTAGTTAGCTAGAGTGACATAGCCTTGTCTACTAGTTAAGTCAGTAAATTTGAGTTTATGTGCTAGAAGTAGATTTTTTCATGATTTGGTTTCTAGGATATAAACATCTAGTTGATTTATTGTTATTTGAACTCAATTAACTGAGACCTAGTCATTAGTTGAATTAGCTGAAGTCCAGTTGAGTAGTTATGACTAATGTTAAGTCACTAGTATTTCAGTTAACTAGTCAATTAGCCAAAAATAGACCTAGTCATGCATGGAATTCGAATTACCTATTTGAGTGGATGGAAAAGGCACATTTTTATTCAGAAATTAGTCGTGAATATGGATCCCCATTGGGATTCAAAACATGCACATGACTCTTATTAAACTGTGGATAATCCAAGAATTTTTGTTACATATAATTTTATATTTTTGAGTTTACAGTGTCTTTTCATTGAGCAGGTGATTTGAGTAGGGAAATAGGGATTTTTCCTTATTTTTTTATCTTAATTCCTCCGAGATTACACAAGGAAATAGGAGGTTGGTTAAGGCTTGAATTGGCTAATTTTTGGCTAGAGAAAGTGAAGAAGAAGGAGAATAGTTTTGCAATGCAGGGTGTGCTTTAGAGTTGAACCAAGGAATTGTAATTTTTTCTCTTTCTCATCTAAATTAATGCAAATTAATGGAGGGGATTTTTCCTAGTTAGATTCACCTGTAAAATCATTATTTTCCTTTTGATTTGATGGTTGCATGTTATTGCATTTTTTTATATCATGTGTGTTCATTTCCACAAAATAGTAGAAGAAAATTTTGTCTCTTCATTTCAACTCAATTTTATTGGAAGCTGTAAATTTTGAATTATTTCTACACGACAATTTGTATACATTTATGAACCATTTATTCCTAAAAATGATATCATTTCCTTAGCCAATTTTCAAGTGATAGGGCATACACAGTACAATTATAATGTGAACTCTCCACCTTGGTTTCCACTCTTAAGGAGGAGACCAAGAACTATTAAAGTCCCTTTGTTTTGCAGCAAAAGAAGGAGGCACTTGGATGGTCTAAGAGGGTCCCTGGATGAAATATTTAGGGTTGACGCTCTATTGGTGGTTTGGCTAGCCTTAAGTGAGGTGGAGGAATGATTTTTGGCTAAAGGATAGGGTGTTTGGCACTACTACAGGAAGTTGCTACAGTATTTCCTGTAGTGCTACAGGATGTCCTGAAAAGCTATCGAAAATAGGTCGAGAGAGTTTGGAGGCAAGAAATGATGGAAAGAAGTTTAGGAGAGGTGAGGTGGGGGTGGATCCAGGTATGTGAAGGATATTCAACCCATTTTCCAAGCTCAAAGCTCTTCAAAAACCTTGTCTTGCACCCACAAGGTTGCTCTTAGTGATGTAATGGTGACCTCAAAAACAGGGTTGTAGGTCACTTGGATGGAAGGTATTTGATGAAGGGTGAAGACTCAAGATGATGATGTTGAAGGGGCCCTTCTCTATTGCTCTATCCAAACATGCAATCAGGCATTCATCATTGACAAATTTATCATAAAAATGGTGGACAATATGAGTTGAATTTAGGTAAATCTACCTATGCAGTTGAAACAAAAATCTACCTCTGAACCGACAACATGTTCACGATAATAAAAGTAAAAAATATCTAAATTTTCCAAGAAATCATAAACTAAAAAGATATTTGTTCTGTTTTTGAAGACCTTCCTCCTCAAGCTTCAATGGAAGAGGTGAGAGAGGGAGGCTTAACACACAATTTTAATGTTTTATATGCTACCAAGCATGTAATGAAAGAAATCAACTACTAAGACATAAAATAAAGGCACATGTACATAAGAGAGATTGAGGCCAATGGATTGGGAACTAACCCACAAGCTCAACTCTCTCAAATCAACTCAGTGGAAAAGAAAAAAAATTCTCACCTTATTTCATAACCAGTCTTTTACATGAACAATGAAAGTCATAAATGTCTAATACAAAAGCCAGGATTGCTCTATATGCATCTAAAAATTGAATCCTACTAAGCTCTTTCTCTGGCCTATTTATGTTAGAGGTTAGCTACCAACAGCTCCCTAAAAATTAGGTCTTTGTTCCCTTGGAACTTGAGAGAAGTGTGTTGGATGGTGTTTTCATTGATGTCAACCCATCGATTTACCTAGGTTCACTTTGACCAAAAAAACTAGTCATTGATGTCGAATGGATAATGAACGCTTCTCAGTAATTATCATATTACATCTAGATAGCAACTACATTTTTGGATGGTTGAAAACCCAAGTCCTAGGGTTTGGGTTCTCTAGAGTGAGGATGTACTGATAAGGAGTTCATAAATTTTTCTCAAAAATTAAAGTTACAGGATTGGGTTGAAACCATGATGGCTGCATAGATCTTGTCTTCCTGATTCCGGTGCCGTGAACAATTCGAAAAAGCCAATGTCGTATGAGGGAGATATCTCATTCTGATCGAATTCCCAAATAGCGAAATTTTGCGATAGGTTTTACTAGGATGCCCAATCAGCATGGAGGGTGCATAGTCAGCAAAAGGAATATTTTGAGGAATATTCTTTTCCTCTGAACAAATCCTAGGCTGACAAGTGGCCTGTTATGATTCGTTTTTGGATTTTATGTGTTTTATGGAGGACCAATTATATGATCACAAGTGGCCATCCCTGAGGCCGCCACGTGTCCCCAAGGTGTTAGTGTAAAATTTTATAGAGGTTCGCAAGGCTCAACCCTGCGACCTTTGGTAGCACCACACAAGTCTCCACCGTCTCTGCTATCTTGTGACTTAATCTTATATGTCATCAGATTATATTTAATAGTAATGAAAATAGCGTTAGGGGTTGGGACCACCAATGGTCCCAACCTGCTAGCGGTCATGTGGGCTATCACATGCCATTGCAACAAACCAAAGCATAAAACAATACCGCTAGCAACCTCCGACTGTTGATAACCCGTGACATTTATCACAAAAGTTTACGCCTTGTCACATGGCGTCGTTTCCGCGTAGTTACAACCGATGGTTTCGTTAACTACGGTTTTAACTCAATTTTATTCGAATCTACCATGGTCTATGCCTTGGTTTCTACCTGTAGTTGTGGGTAGACCGTGTGGTTTGGGTTTTCATGTGGCCACCCAACCATAACATTTAATTTTCAGTTAAACCACTGGCAGAGTTTTTAGAACGCGCCCTATTTTTGTGCGGTTTTGGCTAAACTAACTCCAGTTAAGTGGAGTTCTCCACAATTAGTGGAGATTTTCTAGGTGTAACTGGGAAAATGAGTTGGAGGCTCAATTTTCGCCTGTTCAGAGTGAATGAAGAGTTAATCTAGACTAATTGGAGCATTCTGGAGCCATTGGTGCAAAGAAATCAGCCATTAGAGGTTGTAACTACATGTATTTGCAAAAATTTGAGCATAATTAAATATGGACATGCCATTGGGAGCCGGGCCAGTAGATGTAGCCCAGGAGGGGTGAATTGCTTCATCATGCCTGGTGTGTAAATGTTATGTAGTGTTTTGTTTCTCTGTATTACACCATTGTTCAGTGTTATTTACTCTTATTTCATGCTTCTAATTCACTAAAATCATTTATATTTCATGGTTAAAATAATCAATCCTTAAGAAAACTATGGAGACAAGTATGCACATGTTTTATAATTTAAAAGACACATAGCACAACAAAGCTAATACAGTCCTTTCAGATCAGATTGGTATCAGAGCTAGAGTTTATTCTCTGGTGTTGTTTTGTGCAAAATATTTTTTTAAATATTTACAAGTTTTAGATGCTTACAAGGCTCAATCTCAAAAGAGGAGAAGGAAAATTGGTGGGAGTGGAAGGGTCCCAAGAAGACCCAAAGAAAAGGAGAACAAGATTGCCACAATATCCACCACCTAGTTCACCTCCTAAGGAAGCAAAATTACCATTAAGCATGCCTCAAGAGAAAGGAGAAATCCATGAGGAGATGGATCCCAAAGAGGAAGAAAGAGTGCTCAAGAAAGAATTCTTAAACATGACTAAAATGGTTAGAATCCTTTATCAATAAAGGAATGAGAAACTAGAAGGAGAAGGATCCAAACTTCACAAGGAAGGACAGGGATCTTCAGGAGGTCACAATGATGAAGATAAGTCAGAGAAGGGAAATGGAGGAAATTGAGGCAATGGAAGGCCATCGTCCTCACCCTCATCATCATCATCCTCTACTTCATCTTCAGTACATCAGCCATACTAGTCAAATAACACTGGTAAATGTCATTTTTAAAACTTGATGTTAAGTTTGAATTGCCAATGTTTAATGGTGAAGTCAATGCAGAAAATCTTGACCATTGGATTAGGAAATTGGAGGTCTATTTGAGAATCCAAAACCTTCAAGATGATGATACCAAAATCAAATTAGCTTCATTGAGAATGGAAGGTGTAGCACTTCTTTGGTGGGGAGCCAATACAAAGGAGGAGATCAAGAAGCATGGTAAGATTATTTTGTCATGGACTGATTTCATTACTACAATAAAACAAAAATTTTATCCATTAGCTCATATGGATAAAGCCATAATGAACTAGCAAAAATTTAGGCAATTGAAGGGACCTAATGTGCAAGAATACACCCAAGATTTTAGGAGAAGATCTCTCTTATTAGGGGTAGATTTGCAGAGCCAAGATACTTTTTTCAAGTACATAGGAGGCTTACATAGCTACCTAAAACATACTATTGTCATGTTTAACCCCACAATTCTAGATGAAGTATGTGTTCAGGCCACACATCTAGAAGCTAGAGGGAAAAACATTTCTGAAGAGGGTAGGAAGAAACCTTTTAAGGGTAAAAACAAAGAGAATACCTCAAAAGGTAAAAGAAAAAAAATGCATCTGTTAAGAAAGATGGAGAAAAATTGGTTTGTAAAAATTGTTCAAAATAAGGCCATGATGAAAATTATTGTTGGAAATTACATCTTGAAATGAGGCCCAAGAAATACAACAACAAAGGGAAATAGAAAACGGTAGCTACAACTCAACATGATTTAGGAGAGGATTCAGGTGATGAATCTAAGATTACAGCCATGGGATTAAAGAAAATGAAGGGGCAATAAATTGAAACTAAACCCAGTACTAGTACATCAAACTATCACATACATACTCCAAATGAAGAAGAAAGAATTGAATTGTTTCATCTGAGGGTCATATCCAAACATACTAATATTGACACATTGTTTGACAGTTGGTCACAAGAAAACTTAATCTTTAGAGCCTTGGTCAAAAAACTTAATACCACATACAAAACCATATCCACTTTGTTGGATTTGTAAGGATGCAAAATTATAGGTTTCAAAGAAGTGTATATTGTGGTTTGCAATAACTGCACATTTGGTTGACACAGTTGAATTAGATGTGGTTCCACTTGACATAACAGGTATTGTTCTGGGGAGTCCTTACTCGTATGACAGGAAAGAGATCTTCCATCGCCATGAAAAAAAATACCATTTATTCAAATATGGAAAGGAGTACAATTTTATAGCACATCGCAAGAAGACAAACGTTGCTATGATAAATGTTGGACCGGTAAAGAGGCTGGTGAATTCAAGTAAGAATTTTGTTCTTCTAATGATTAAGCCTAAAGCTGATATTAATCCTTAATCATTTGAGGAATGTGATTCTAAGTTGAAATCAAATTTATATGATGTAGTTGATGCACATCATGAGATGTTTCAGGAGCCAACAGGATTGCCTCCAAAAAGGGATATTCAACATGAGATTCGATTGTAGCAAGATTTTCCTCTTCCAAAGTCCGGCATGTATCACATGTCAATAATATAGAATTCTGAAATAAAGAGGAAAATCAAGGAGATGTTGGACAAAGGAATCATAAGGCCAAGAAAATTTCCATGCGGTTCACCCATAGTCTTGATTCCAAAGAAAGATGGGACTTGGTGCATGAGTGTAGACTTTAGAGCTTTGAACAATATAACGGTAAATAATTGATACCCACTCCCAAGGATAGATTATTTTCTTGATTAGCTAAAAGAAGCAAAGATTTTCACTAAGTTAGATTTACAAAGTGGATATCATCAAGTAAGAATTGCAGAAAGTGACATATGGAAAACTGCATTCAAAAATAAAAAAGGACTCTTTGAGTGGTTAGTAATGCCATTTGGTTTGTGTAATGCACCAGAAACTTTCATGCATGTTATGGATAATATTTTGCATCCATTCCTTGATTAATTTGTGATTGTGTACTTAGATGACATATTAATTTTCAGAAAAACAAGAGAAGAACATGTCTTTCATGTGAATAGAGTGCTAGATGTTTTGAAGAAAGAGAAATTATTTCTTAAGATGTCAAAGTGTGAGTTTGGAAAGACTTATTTGGTTTATTTGGGACACATTGTAGGAGGAGGAGAGTTGAGAATTGATCCTTCTAAACTGGAAGACATTGTGAATTGGCCCACACCCAGAACAGTAACCGAGGTAAGAAGTTTCTTAGGTGCAGCTCAGTCTTGGAGAAATTTTATTGCTAACTTTTATGCCATCGCAGCTCCTATGCATGCAGTGACAAGTGTGAAGAAAGGCTTCCAATGGGGAGGCAAATAATAGCAAGCTTTCCAAGCTTTAAAATAAAATATCAGTTCAGCTTGAGCCCTTGCATTACCAAATTTGAGATAGACATTCGAGATAGAAACTAATGCTAGTGATTATGCCATGGGTGCAGTTCTTTTGCAGCATGGTAAGCCTATCGCTTTTCATTCTGAAACATTCAATGGTTTTGTAACTAATTATCCTACATATGAAAAAGAATTGTATGTGTTGGTACAAAGTGTCAAGAAGTGGAAACACTACTTGATGGGTAAAGAGACGATTGTTCATACCGATCACCAACCATTATAGTACTTGTGGTTGCAAACAAAATTGTATCAATCATGAAATTTCAGGTGGATGGGATTTCTTCAGCATTTTCACTTGGTTATAAGGTACAAGAAAGGTATTTTCAATAAATTTGCTGATATGATTTCAAGACCAATTATTAGTTCATCTACTTACTCAAAAATTATTCTATTATATATGAGAGTTACACAGAACAATATGCACATGATGTTGATTTTTAATATGTGTATGCTAGTTTGAGTGAAGGGAATCAAGTTGAAGAAAAATATTATCGCATGCATAACAATTTTTTGTTTCATTTGTGTAAGTTATGTATACCACAATGAGAGAGGCTAAGTGTCATGAGAGAAACTCATTCATCTCTTATTGCTGGACACTTTGGGGTAAGCAAAATAGTGGCGCATCTACAAATGTATTTCTATTGGACTCGCATGATAGATAGTGTGTCGTGTTTTATAAGAGGTTGTTCTATGTGTGAAACAAGAAAGCCTAGTAATAGGAAGTTTGGGTTGTACGTGCCACTACTGGTACCATCAAGGCCATGGGAGAGTGTCTCCATGGACTTTGTTGGAGGTCTACCTATGTCAAGAAAATAGCATGATTATCTTTATGTAGTTTTGGATAGATTCAGTAAAATGTGTATACTTATGCCATGTAAGAAAACTATTATTGTTGAACAAACTGTTGAGCTTTATTTTCAACATGTATGGGTTCGTTATGGATTGCCAACTTCTATTGTTAGTGACAGGGATTCCAGGTTCATTGGGAATTTTTGGTCCAATCTATGGAGAATGATGGACACAAAGTTGAAAAAGAATACTGCTTTTCATCAACAAACTGGTGGACAAACTGAGATGGTGAACAGAACCATTGTGCATCTATTGAGAGGACATTGCAGCAAACATCCTAAGTTGTGGGATGAGAAACTGCATTACATTTAGTACACTTACAACCGAGCAAAGTACTCTTCTACTCAGACATCGCCTTTTGAAGTATGCTTTGGGTATTTTCCAAAATCGCCATTAGACTTCATCTTTGGTAAGGATGTTGTAATCGATGGCCATAGTGATATTGACAAGGCTCGAAATTTCATTGAAAAAATTCACATTATACATCAACAAGTTCAAGAAAAGCTTAAGAAAAGTCAAAGAAAGTACATAGAGAGGCATGACAAACATAGAATTGATCACAAGTTTCAATAGGGGATGAGGTATGGTGGCACATTAGCAAAGAAAGGATGCAAGGGGAACGTAAAAATCTCAAACCCATTTGCTATGGTCCATTCAAGATCATAAAGCAAGTTGGTAACAACGCATTTTAGCTTGACTTGCCTTCATATAGGAAAATGTATTCAGTTGTTAATGTTGAAAACTTACGTTTGTATGAGCCACCTTTGGTTGATGATAAAGGAAGTGATGTTCATCTGCCTTATATTGAATATTTATCACTATAATTTCTAGATGAGCTCAAGGAAGATACAATTCTTGACAGGAGGACAAGAGCATCCAAGAGCGGAAGTGTTGACTACCTTCGAGTTGGGCTCAAAGGCACTAAACCAAGCAAGGAAAATTGGATGGATGTTGGAAAGGTGAGGGATTTTTACCCTCATCTACTGAATAGGTAATCAAGTCTTTTGGGGTCCAAAAGCTTCCCAATGTGGAGGAGTGATCAGGATTTCATATTTTTTTCTCAAAATTGAAAATTACAAGATTGGGTTGAAACTAAGATGGTTACATAGATCTTGTCTTCCTAATTCTGGGGCTGCGAATGGTTCGAAAAACCAACATCGTATGTAGGAGATATCACGTTCTGATCAAATTCCAAAACAATGAAATTTTGCGACAGGTTTGACTGGGATGCCCAATCAGCATGGAGGGTGCACAGTCAGCAAAAGGAATATTCTATTCCTTTCCTCATAATGAATCCTAGCCTAACAAGTGGTGCGTTATGATTTGTTTTTGGATTGTACGTTTTTTTATGGAGGACCAATTATAGGGTGACACATGGCCAGCCCTAAGGCTACCACGTGTCCCCAAGGTGTTAGTGTAAAGTTTTATAAAGGTCCGCAGGGCTCGACCCCATGACCTCTGGCAGCACATGCACAGGTCTCCATCATCTCCACTATGTTGTGACTTAACCTTATATGTCATCAGATTATATTTAACACATGATGAAAATAGCTTTGGGGGTTGGGACCACTAGCGGTCCCAACCCGCCAGTGGTCCCGTGGGCTATCACATGTCATTGCAACAAACCACAGCATAAAACATAATCGCCAACGAATTCCGACAGTTAATAACTTATGACATTTATCACAACAGTTTACGGCTTGTCACATGGCGTCGTTTCCGTGCAGTTACAACCGACGGTTTCGTTAACAATGGTTTTAACTCAAGTTTATTCAACTCTACTATGGTCTATGCCTTGGGTTCTGTTTGCGGTTGCAAGTAGACCGTGTGGTTTGGGTTGGCATGTAGCCACCCAACCATAACATTTAATTTTCGGTTAAGCCACTAGCGGATTTTTTAGAGTGCACCCTATTTTTGTGCGGTTTTGGCTAAACTAAATCCAGTTAAGTGGAGTTCTCTACAATTAGTGGAGGTTTTCTAGGTGTTATTTGGAAAATGAGTTTGAGGCTCAATTTTTTCCCATTCAGAGTAAATGAAGAGTCAATATAGACTAATTAGAGAATTTTGGAGCCATTGGTGCAGACAAAATAGCCATTAGAGGCCTATAACAACATGTATTTGCAAAATTTTGAGCATAATGAAAGATGGACATGCCATTGGGAGCTGGACCACAACAAATGTAGCATAGGAGGGGTGAACTGCTACATCATGCCTGTTGTGTAAAAGTTATGTGGTGTTTTATTTCTCTGTTTTACACTTTTGTTCAGTGTTATTTACTCTTATTTCATGCTTCTAATTCACTAAAATCATTTATATTTCATGGTTAAAATACTCAATCCTTAAGCCAACTATGGAGACAAGTATGCACATGTTTTATAACTAAAAAGACACTTAGCATAGCAAAACTAATAAAGTCCTTTTAGATCAGATTGGTATCAGAGGTAGATTTTATTCTCTGGTGTTGTTTTGTGCAAAATATTTATTTAATTGTTTGCAAGTTTTATATGCTGACAAGGCTCAAGCTCAAAAGAGGAGAAGACAAATTGGAGAAGAAGGGTCTCAAGAAGAGCCAAAGCAAAGGAGAGCAAGATTTCCACAATATCCACCACCTAGTTCACCTCCTAAGGAAGAAAAAGTGCCATTAAGAATGCCTCAAGAGGAAGGAGAAATCCATGAGGAGATGGATCCAAAAGAGGAAGAAAGAGGTTCATGAAAGAATTCCTTGACATGACTGAGATGATTATAATCCTTTATCAACAAAGGAATGAGAAACTAGAAGGAGAAGGATCCAAACTTCACAAGGAAGGACATGGATCTTCCAGAGGTCACAAAGATGAAGATAAGTCAAAGAAGGGAAATGGAGGAAATGGAGGCAATGGAGGGCGATCATCCTCACCCTCATCATCATCATCCTCTACTTCATCTTCAGTACATCAACCATACAAGTCAAAGAACATTGGTAAATGTCATTTTTTAAAACTTGATGTTAATTTTGAATTGTCAATGTTTAATGGTGAATTCAATGGAGAAAAGCTTGATAATTGGATAAGGAAATTGGAGGTCTATTTGAGAATCTAGAACATTCAAGATGATGATACCAAAATCCAGTTAGCTTCATTGATATTCGAAGGTGCAGCACTTGTTTGGTGAGAAGCCAAGACAAAGTAGGAGATCAAGAAGCATGGTAATATTATTTTATCATGGACTGATCTCATTACTACAATAAAACAATAGTTTTATCCATGAGCTCATATGCAAAAATCCATAATGAACTGGCAACACTTTAGGAAATTGAAGGGACAGAATGTGCAAGAATACACCCAAGATTTTAGGAGAAAAGCTCTCTTACTAGGGGTAGATTTGCAGAGAAAAGGTACTTTTCTCAAGTACAAAGGAGGCTTACATAGCTACCTAAAACATACTGTTCTCATGTTTAACCCCACAATTCTAGATGAAGTATGTGTTCAAGCCACACATATACAAGCTAGAGGGAAAAGCATTTCTGAAGAAGGTAGGAAGAAACCTTTTAAGGGTAAAAACAAAGAGAATACCTCAAAAGGTAAAAGAAAAAAAATGCATCTGTTAAGAAAGAGGGAGAAAAAATGGTTTGTAATTTTTTTTCAAAAGAAGGCCATGATGAAAATCATTGTTGTAAATTACATCCTGAAATGAGGCCCAAGAAATACAACAACAAAGGGAAGCAGAAAACTGCAGCTACAACTCAACATGATTTAGGAGAGGATTTAGGTGATTTATCTAAGATTATAGCCATGGGATTGAAGAAAATGAAGGGGAAATAAATTTAAGCTAAACCCAATACTAGTACATCAAACTGTCACATACATAGTCCAAATGACGAAGAAAGAATTGAACTGTTTCATGTGAGGGTCATATCCAAACATACTAAGAGTGACACATTGTTTAACAGTGGGTCACAAGAAAGTTTAATCTCTGAAGAATTGGTCAAGAAACTTAACCTTGAGACCATACCACATCCAAACCCATATCCACTTGGTTGGATTTGTAAGGATGCAAATTTACAGGTTTCAAAGAAGTGTATATTGCAGTTTGCAATAACAGCACATTTTGTTCACACAGTTGAATTACATGTGGTTCCGCTTGACATAGTAGGTATTGTGTTTGGGAGTCCTTACTTGTATGATAGGAAAGAGATCTTCAATCGCCATGAGAACAAATACCATTTATTCAAAGATGGAAAGGAGTACATTGTTATAGCACATCGCAAGAAGACAAACATTGCTATGATAAATGTTGGACCGGTAAAGAGGCTGGTGAATTCAAGTAAGAATTTTGTTCTTCTAATGATTAATCCTAAAGATGATGTTAATCATGAATCATTTGGGGGATGTGATCCTAATTTGAAATCAGATTTCAATGATGTAGTTGATGCACATCATGAGATTTTTCAGGAGCCAACAGCCAACAAGATTGCCTCCAAAAAAGGTGATTGAACATGAGATTCATTTGCACCAAGATTGTCCTCTTCCAAACATTGGCATGTATCACATGTCGATAATGGATAATGATGAAACAAAGAGACAAATGAAGGAGATGCTAGACAAAGGAATCATAAGGCCAAGCACCTCGCCATGTAGTTCACCCATAGTCTTGACTCCAAAGAAAGATGGGACTAGGCACATGTGTGTAGACTTCAGAGCTTTGAACAAGATAATGGTAAAGAATCGATACCCACTTCCAAGGATAGATGACTTTCTTGATCAGCTGAAAGAAGCAAATTTTTTCACTAAGTTAGATTTACGAAGTGGATATCATCAAGTAAGAATTGTAGAAAGTGACATATGGAAAACTGCGTTCAAAACCAAACAAGGACTCTTTGAGTGGTTAGTTATGCCATTCGGTTTGTGTAATGCACCGACAACTTTCATGCATGTTAAGGATAGTGTTTTGCGTCCATTCCTTGATGTCTTTGTGATTCTGTACTTAGATGACGTATTAATTTTCAGCAAAACAAGAGAAGAAAATGTCTTGCATGTGAATAGAGTGCTAGATGTTTTGAAGAAAGAGAAAATTTTTCTTAAGATGTCAAAGTGTGAGTTTGTAAAGACTTCTTTGGTTTATTTGGGACACATTGTTGGAGGAGGAGAGTTGAGAATTGATCCTTATAAAGTGGAAGCCATTGTGAATTGGCCCACACCCAGAATAGTAACTGAGGTAAGAAGTTTCTTAGGTGCAACTCAGTATTGGGGAAAGTTATTGCTAACTTTTTTGCCATCGAAGCTCCTATGCATGCAGCAACAAGTGTGAATAAAAGCTTACAATGGGGAGGAAAACAAAAAAAAAGCTTTCGAAGCTTTAAAATACAAGATCAGTTCAGCTCCAATCCTTGCATTACCGAATTTAAGACAGCCATTCGAGATACAAACTAATGCTAGTGATTATGCCATGGGCGCAGTTCTTTTGCAGCATGGTAAGCCTATCGCTTTTCATTTTGAAACATTCAATGGTGTTGTAACTAATTATCCTACATATGAAAAAGAATTGTATTCATTGGTACAAAACGTTAAGAAATGGAAAAACTACTTGATGAGTAAAGAGACGAATGTGCATACCGATCATCAACCATTACATTACTTGCAGTCGCAAATAAAATTGCAGCAATCATGACATTTCAAATGGATGGGATTTCTTCAACAGTTTCACTTGGTTATAAGGTACAAGAAAGGTACTTTCAATAAATTTGCTGATATGCCTTCAAGACCGATTATTAGTGCATCCACCTTTACTCAAAAATTATTCTATTGTACATGAGAGTTACACAGAACAATATGCACATGATGTTGATTTTCAAGATGTGTATGCTAGTTTGAGTAAAGGGAATCAAGTTGAAGAAAAATATTATCACATGCATAAAAAAATTCGGTTTCATTTTGGCAAGATGTGTATACCACAAGGAGAGAGGCTAAGTGTCATGAGAGAAACTCATTCATCTCTTATTGTTGGACTTTGGGGTTTTAATAGATCTGACAAGAAAATGTATATAAATGGAAAATATACCCAAGAAATAACACCATAGAAGATAAAACTTCAGATCTTCTTTAATATCAAAACCCTTGAGGTAGGGCAACACCATACATTCACTCATTAAGGAAGGAGATCACTCCACAAGCCATGTGCTGGCCAATACCATAATACTTGACCTCTCTCAATAGAGAGTCTCTAGCCCCTATATAGGTTTCATACATGCAATACCATGGGTAGTTATCATGGGTCTCTTAATACCATGCATCCATTGCAATGGGCTTATCACTTTATTCCCTAGCTACATGTGGTCCCTTGAATATTGTGGGTTAACCAATTTATTTATTAACTATCACTCATTTATTTATCATTCTTACATAATTACATCATATTATTCCTTTGGGTACCTCGCTTTGTACCCTTTATTATCCCCCCTAGGTATACTACATTGCACCCCCCTTAAACATGTTTCATCCCCAAAACATGAGAATAACACAAATAATAAGATCTACTCAAAAGAGTATTCCACTAGTACCATTTGTGTGCATCTAGCCATCCCAAAGAAAGGTGAACACTCGATCTAGTTGGTGCCTCACTTGCTTCAGATGGAAGCAGGTTCTGGTGGTTCCTCTGTGTCGATGTGTTGTGGGTGGATCGTTGCACCTTTATATGTGTCATCCAAGGGTTGTTTTCCTTGTTGCTAATTTGTTGTGACCTTGATGGTTGTTGCCTTGCTGGGTGATGCAGGTGGTGATATGTTGAAGATTTAACTGATGGAATATCTTTCATTAATTCCTCCACTATTGGTGATGGAGTGGTGTCTGGTGCTTTTGCTGGTTCCTGTTTTGATGTCTGTGTTTGGTTGTCTACCATCAAAGGCTCATCATCTGATATGTATGTGTCATTATAGAATTGTGTTTCTTCCTCCCTAGTCTCTGCATGGTTCCTCATGCAAATATCCTGCAATGTAATTTTCTTCTTTTTATACGAGATCTTCATGAATTTCTTTTGCACATTAAAATTGACAGTACCAATGGATTCCATCCAAGGGTGTCCCAAAAAAACATCCACAACAACCATATCTGAAGCATAAAAATTGGAATGAAACACATACTTATCCATAGAAATATTCAAATCTTTATAAATTTCAACATTTTCATTATCAACCTGTGTGTTTTCAATATGTTTTGTTGGAACTTGCAATTTTTTAGCCAACTTAACATTGATACAATTATGCTTGTAACTAGTAATGATAGACACAATGATGTTCTCTTTTTGAATACTCCCATGAACCTGTAATATGGAAATATTAGTAGAAAATAATTCTTTATGGCTCTTATTTTCCTTCTTTCCGACTTGAGACCACTTGTCCAAAATGAATTTTTCAAGTTTTTTCTCGGGAAGTTTCCTCACTGAGCTGTCAAGTGAGGTCCATCATTTATTTGCCTCATCTTTCATATGAAGCCCTATGGAGCATACCCAAAAAATTTTGTATTGAGCCTTGTGATATTGTAAAAAATATTCAATAGTAGGGCCATCATCCTTTCCTGTAAACTTCATCTTGCGAGAACCCCTAAAACAAAGTAAGGGTCTTGAAGAAAATCACTTACTTTGGAAAAAATTTAAAATGGACATTACTCAGTCAATATAACCCAAAATCCTTAATATAACCTATTTTAGGAAATGGAATATTTATTTTGCATCCATCCATGTGACTGAAATCCCGATTTAGGTACTCTGGAAACACAGATCTGTGCAACAACTGTCCCGCCGTCACAAAATTTCTGAAAAAATGGTTGATTTTAAATTGGTGTTAACTTCGTCATCCGGACTCCGATTTGAACGATTGTTTTTTTGAAATCAGGTGATTTTTCAAGGGGAGCTCAGATATATAATTTTTTATCTTAAATTCTGCACCAAAATCTACAAAAAATTTCAGGAGAGCCACTGTACACAAATTGTCATCAAAAACATTTCTGCAACATAGCTGAATTTAAATCAGCAATATCGCCCTCATTCGGACTCTAATTCAACTAATTTTTTTTTTTTTAAATTGGGTATGTTTTCCCAAGGAATCCAGATATGATATATATTTCTGAAAATTTTGCACCAAAATTTTCAGATCTTCTCTGCAAACTCTCCGCCCAAAAATTTCTTGCAAAAAGTGAAAAAACAAATCTCCCAAACTCTGCCCAAGAAAGTGCTCCAATACCACTTGTAATAGATATGACAAGAAAATGTATAGAAATGGAAAATATATTCAAGAAATAACACCATAGAAGATAAAACTTTAGATCTTCATTAATATTAAAACCCTTGAGGTAGGGCAACACCATACATTCACTCCTTAAGGAAGGAGATCACTCCCAAGCCATGTGCTTGCCAATACCATAACACTTGACCTCTCTCAATGGAGATTCTGTAGCCCCTATATAGGTTTCAAACATGAAATACGATGGGTAGTTACCATGGGTCTCTCAAATCCATGCATCCATTACAATGGGCTTATCACTTTATTCACTAGCTACATGTGGTCCCTTGCATATTGTGGGTTAACCACTTTATTTTTTAACTATGACCCATGTATTTATCATTCTTACATTATTACATCATATTAATCCTTTGGGTACCTCCCTTTGTACCCCTTATTATCCCCCCTAGGTATACTACATTAGAGAGTCTCTAGCCCCTATATAGGTTTCATACATGCAATACCATGGGTAGTTACCATGGGTCTCTCAATACCATGCATCCATTACAATGGGCTTATCACTTTATTCCCTAGCTACATGTGGTCCCTTGCATATTGTGGGTTAACCACTTTATTTATTAACTATGACCCATTTATTTATCATTCTTACATTATTACATCATATTATTCCTTTGGGTACCTCCCTTTGTACCCTTTATTATCCCCCCTAGGTATACTACAGGGGTAAGAAAAATAGTGCACATCTACACAGGTATTTCTATTGGCCTTGCATGATAGATAGTGTGTTGTGCTTTATAAGGGGTTTTTCTATGTGTGCAGCAAGCAAGCTTGGTAATAGGAAGCTTGGGTTGTACATGCCACTACCGGTACCATCAAGGCCATGGGAGAGTGTCTCCATGGACTTTTTTGGAGGTCTACCTATGTCAAGAAAACAACATGATTATCTTTATGTAGTTGTGGATAGATTCAGTAAATTTTTGTACTTATGCCATGTAAGAAAACCATTACTATTGAACAAACTGTTGAACTTTATTTTCAACATGTATGTGTTCATTATGGATTTCCAACTTCTATTGTTAATGACAAGGATTCCAGGTTCATTGGGAATTTTTGTTCCAATCTATGGAGTATGATGGAAAAAAAGTTGAAAAAGAGTACCGCTTTTCATCCCCAAACTGATGGACAAACCAAGGTGGTGAACAGAACCATTGCGCATCTATTGAGATGATATTGCAACAAACATCCTAAGTTGTGGAATGAGAAACTGCATTACATTTATGACGCTTACAACTGGGCAAAGCACTCTTCTACTCAAACATTACCTTTTGAAGTATGCTTTGGGTATTTTCCAAAATCGCCATTAGACTTCATATTTGGTAAGGATGTTTCAATCGATGGCCATAGTGATATTGACAAGGCTCAAAAGTTCATTGTGCAAATTCAGATTATACATCAACAAGTTCAAGAACAGCTTGAGAAAAGTCAAGGCAAGTACAAAGAGATGCATGACAAACATAGAGTTGATCACAAGTTTCAAGAGGGAGATGAGGTATGGTGGCACCTTAGCAAATAAAGGATGCAAGGGGAAAATAAAAAGCTCAAACCCATTTGCATGGTCCATTCAATATCATAAAGAAAGTTCGTAACAATGCATTTCAGTTTGACTTGCCTTCATATATGAAAATTTATTCAGTTGTTAATGTTGAAAACTTACGTTTGTAGGAGTCACCTTTGATTGATGATCAAGGAAGTGATGTTCAGTTGCCTTCTATTGAATATTTCTGGCCAGAATTTCTGGATGAGCTCAAGGAAGATACAATTCTTAACAGGAGGACAAGAGCATCCAAGAGGGGAAGAGTTGACTACCATCGATTTGGGCTCAAAGGCACTAAACCAAGCAAGGCAAAGTGGATGGAAGTTGGAAAGGTGAGGGAGTTGTACCCTCATCTACTGAATAGGTAATCAAGTATTTTTGGGTCCAAAAGCTTCCCAATAGGGAGGAGTGATCAGGAGTTCATAAATTTTGCTCAAAATTGAAAGTTATAGGATGGTTTCGTAGATCTTGTCTTCCTGATTTTGGTGTCGTGAACGATTCAAAAAACCAATGTCATATGAGGGAGATATCGCATTCTGTTCGAATTCCCAAATAGCTAAATTTTGTGACAGGTTTGACTGGGATGCCCTGTCAGCATGGAGGGTGCACAGTCATCAAAAGAAATATTTTGAGGAATGTTCCTTTCCTCAGAACAAATATTAGGTTGACAAGTGGCGCGTTATGATTCGTTGTTGGATTGTATGTTGTTTTATGGAGGACCAATTATAGGGTGACACGTGGCCAGCCCTAAGGCCGCCACATGTCCCGAAGGTTTTAGTGTAAAATTTTATAGAGGTCTGTAGGGCTCAACCCTGCGACCTTTGGAATCACACGCACAGGTCTCCACCGACTTCGCTATTTTGTGACTTAGCCTTATATGTCATCAGATTATATTTAACATGTAATGAAAATAGCATTGGGGGTTGGGACCGTCAGTGGTCCCGTGGGCTATCACATGTCATTGCAACAAACCATAGCATAAAACATAACCTCCAGCAACCTCTGACAGTTGATAACCCATTACATTTATCACAACAGTTTATGCCTTGTCACATGGCATTGTTTCAGTGCAGTTACAACTGACGGTTTCGTTAACAATGGTTATAACTCAATTTTATTCAACTCTACCGTGGTCTATGCCTTGGGTTCCGCCTGCAGTTGCAGGTAGACCGTGTGGGTTGAGTTGGCATGTGGCCACCCAACCATAACATTTAATTTTCAGTTAAGCCACTAGCGGATTTTTTAGAGCATGCCCTATTTTTGTGCGATTTTGGCTAAACAAACTCTAGTTAAGTGGATTTCTCCACAATTAGTGGAGATTTTCTAGGTGTTACTGGGAAAATGAGTTGGAGGCTCAATTTCGGCCATTCAAAGTGAATGAAGAGTCAATATAGACTAATTGGAGCATTATAGAGCCATTGGTGCCGAGAAAAAAGTAATTAGAGGCATGCAACTACATGTATTTGCAAAATTTTGAGCATAATGAAATAAGAACATGCCATTGGGAGATGGACCAACAGATGTAGCCCAGGAGGGGTGAATTTCTTCATCATGCCTACTGTGTAAATGTTATGTGGTGTTTTATTTCTCTTTTTTACACTGTTGTTCAGTGTTATTTACTCTTATTTCATGCATATAATTCACTAAAATCATTTATATTTCATGGTTGTTAAACACACACATGGTGAATAAACATGACAATAAACACACATAGGAAAGATAGGCGTGAGTTGCTTTATTATTAACCATAGATTTGATTTTATAGTACATTAGGTGTGACCCTTGGATTCAGCATTCCAAGGTCACTTGGAATCCATTTGTGACTGTTCACCTTCCACACCTACCCATAGAGGATTAGGTGTCCAACGTTCCCCCCTTAATCTGAAGGGGTATGTGTGAGTCCAAGAAGAGAGTTGTAATACAAATTTGCAAAGTATGCATGGTAGCACTTAGGCTAAAACAACTCTCTGAAATGTTGGTATAAAGAGGTGGTTTAAGGATGACCACCAACACTGGAATGCAATGCTTATTGCAATTCCTGAAACTCTTCCAAATCTGGCAAGAAGTTGAGGGCTTCTGCTAGAGGAAGTGTCCCTCATATTTGAAGAGGGAGACCTTCAACCTAGAAGAAGGGAGGTCTACAACCTGTGATGGTTTAAGTATGACCACCAACACTAGAATGCTTAATGCATTTCCCCGAACTCTACCAAAGCTGGCAAGAAGCTGAAGTATTCTGCTAGAGTAAGTGTCCTGAATTTTTTGAAGAGGAAGAATATGAACCTCGCATAGATGGTTTAAGGTTGTCCACCAACCAAAGGAATGCTCATGGGCATCCGTGCCTCTGGCTACAACTCTGAATCTGGAATGACAAGTTGTGGCTCAGGCTCGCTTGATGTGACTTTGAAGCTTGTAGATGACCACCATTTCCCCCCCCTGTCTAGTACAAGGTGAGATGATGGCGAAAGCTCAAATGCAAGTTTTCTCAATATTAAAGAACAAGTTCTGACATGCGACTTAAACATCTTCTTGATTGTTGATGCCCATTGCCAAGAAGTGATCCATCTAAGATGAATCTTTGTTCTTGCAGGAGGCTTGTTTCTGAAGCATCTGTGTGAATAATGGGTGTGCCGACCACAGTGCTTGCATGGGTGAATATCGAAACAATGATCTTTCATATGGCCAACTCGATCATAGTGTTGGCATTTTTCAATCTCTTGTTTCTGATTTGGAAGAGAAGCAGGATCTGGAACAGCTGTAGGTGCACTATCATGAATAAATTTGGTGCTCTAAAATTGGATGGGCTTGGAGTAGTCCGGAATATGAAAGGACAATTCCTTGTCATATCCAAGACATATTCGGTGCTTGTTAGGGACAAGCTCTTCCCAAGGTATAATGATGGGCTTGGGAGGTGCATGTTGCATTTTTGCATCTTTCTGCACATCTGCTCCTAAAATGGGTATTGAATGTGGACCAACCTCAACTTTATATTCTTGTAGCTGATGGGAGTCTGTCTCAGATTTCTGAACAGAAACAAGCTCAGCATTAGGGGAATTTTGAGGTCTAAAATGGGCCTCCTAAGAAAAATGTACAACCAAAATAAAATTTATAAGGACCAATACGATTCAAGATGATGATGTCAACCATGGGGGATGATTTACCATTTTTTAATTAAAAGGGTAAAAATATTAAAAAATAATAAAATAATAAAACTACTTTTTCAACTCGTATTTTTAACTTATCTCCCAAAGTTTTTACTCAAATTTCAAGCAAGAGTACTTGTTGGATGCGAAATTTAATTCCTCATCCAAAGAGTACCCATGTTGCATACTTTCGATGGAACCTGTTAAGTGAAAAATGAGAAATACATGAAAAAACGTGATTGCAATCACATTTTTCATGTATTTCTCATTTTTCTCTTAGCAAGGTCCATCGAAATTATGCAACATGGGTACTCCTTGGATGAAGAATTAAATTTTTCTTCCAACGAGTACACCCGCTCGAAATTTGAGTAAAAACTTTGGGAGACAAGTTGAAAATACGAGTTGAAAAACTAGTTTTTTCTTTTTTCCCTCTAAAAATTGATGATGTCATCAAATCTTACTTTATTATTTCCACTATTATTTTATAATTTCCTTAGGAGGCCCATTTTAGACCTCAAAATTCCCCTAATGGAATGATGACTCCTCTGTTGTAATTCTTCTTGCTAGAATTGAGATTTAAGCTGCAAAAAATCTATCTTGTCTTGTGCATTTTGCAAGCATAATTGAATGTTGGTGAGAGCAACTTTACTGATTTTTAATGTATCATAAGTACTAGAAAATATCAGAGTGTTGAGGAACTCTAATACCTCAATAATTCTGGCCATTTTCTACAATTTTACAACTACAACTTGCAACACAGTTTTGTAGCTTAAAATAACTGCTCGAAATCCTTAAATTGCAAGTTAGAAAAAATTATTTCTTTGAATCATGGATTTGAAACCTCCATAGATCTCTTATCCTTCAAATTTTGCTAAATAATACAAGTCAATGGATCAACTCTGGCTAGGAAAAGGTACAATTCTTCATCCTCTAATCAACAACAATGAGACAAATACTCCAAAATGACAAGAAGAGCGAGAAATAATAATGATAGTCATTTGACAAGGTGCCAAATAAATTAGCTCGCGTCCTAATTTGGTAGAGGATCATGATTCAGATAATTTTTCATATTTATGTGCATTCTATAATTTTCACCCATTAAAACATCTAACACATAGATTGAAGATTCAATTTCCTGCAAATAATTTCATTACTCGCATGCTTCAAAAACTCAACATATACAAGAGGGGCGTAGAACCTTGAGAGACTATGGTGATTTATTGACTTCTAGTTGCAATGTGGATTGGTACAATGCGAGCCCTATATCTGTATACTTTTTGTTGCTAAGTCGATAAACATGCCGCTAAAATCTTTACCAGAATTATGGTTATATTAAGTCTTTGAGGTGTTAATTCCATGATGTTACTCCGCAGTGCTTCTACTTTTGAGCTAAATTCCCTCAATGGGCTTCAGCCAGTATCAGAATTGACTCTGGGTTGATCTGCTTAGTTGACTCAATTGCATGTTGCTGGAAATGGCGATGGTCATTGGATTCATCATATTGTACAATGCATATTCTAAAGGACATTGTCTGAAGATAATTTAGTTAACCCCTTATCTAATGCATGTTCAAGAATTATTGGGTTACGACAGGGGTCTGGTACTCTGCACCACTGTAGAATGCTTTCTATAGAAAATTTTCTGAGAAATGACTTATTGGATGAGACTCTGGAATAATTCGGGGAAATGGTGTTCTATGATAAAGTAGGATGATAAAGGTGTTCTGTGGGTGTAACTGTAATGTTTGAGCACACAAATATGAGACGTTAATAGTTCGGTGGAAAGGAGAAGAGAGGTGAAGGGGCCGAAAGTGGCACAGTTCGACTTTGAGCGGTGTTGGGAAGGTGTAAGGAGGGTCGACAGAGGCATATGGAGGGCCACAGAAGCAGAGCCATGGAGGGCGTAGGTGAGCCGACGGAAGTGGAGAGATGAGGTCTTAGTGAGGGAGATGGGAAGGAGCTGGCGTGAGAAGAGATGTGAGCAGAGATGGGAGGATGATGGAGGGTCAAGCGGTGATGAGCGGAGAGTTGAGGCCAACAGGTGTGAGGGAGAAGGCGGACAGACATATCTGAGTAGGAGAGAGGAGAGTGATAGTGGATAACACACTATATTTTTAACATGTCCCACAAAAAATCAAGAAGACTAAACTCATACATATCATTTGAAGAAATCGATAAAATTTGGAACCCTATTTTAATTGAAATA
Organism: Pinus albicaulis; assembly: GCA_034641835.2. NCBI lineage: Eukaryota > Viridiplantae > Streptophyta > Pinopsida > Pinales > Pinaceae > Pinus > Pinus albicaulis. The sequence goes on along the minus strand of CM076579.1, from coordinate 601,263,432 downwards.
ATCAATCAAAATTTGAGAATTCGAACACCCAACCGAAATTGATAAACTAATTTTTTTGTTCGCTGCTACACAGAGAGGAACCTTTCTTCATTCACGCCAAAACATCTCGTCTGCTACCAGACTTTCCCGCGGGCGTTGCTCTGCGCTGACATCTTAACTGTCTTGGGCTACGTTTTGTCGTTGCTTGCGGTCACCGGTGTGATGGAGTTGGACAGGGCGCTCTGGAGCGACGGCTACCAGGATTTGTGTAGTGGGGTGCTTGGCTGGGAAGGCACCGTGAAAGGATTCGACCGATGGAGTGAAGAGTGGTGTATCACATATAGTGGTTAGGGAGATCTTGATCAGATTGTTGGTCATATTGCAGTTGTTGCACCTTGATCGATTTGTAGGTTTTGTAACAAAAGACTGAGGACGAGAGAAAATATAGGATCCAAGTGTTATTTGCATGGAATAATGAACATAGTGCATGACAAAAATAGTAACATAAATGTCAGGGTTGGCATTTCTGAAGGGCGCAGATAAGGTTTATGACATAAAATGGATTCAGATACCTAGTTTGTGAGATGGCAAGCAACCAATGATAGAAACCACCATATGGAAATAGAGAGGGAGAAATAATTACCAGAAAAAGGCATAACTGGCCACAAAACTAGTGGCTCAAGCATGAGCAAGGCCAAAATTCGCTAAGCTCTGATACCATGTTAAACACACACATGGTGAATACACATGACAATAAACACACATAGGAAAGATAGGCGTGAGTTGCTTTATTATTAACCATAGATGTTCTTTTATAGTACATTAGGTGTGACCCTTGGATTCCGCATTCCAAGGTCACTTGGACTCCATTTGTGATTTTTCGCCTTCCACACCTACCCATAGAGGATTAGGTGTCCAACAATGGTTAAAATACTCAATCCTTAAGAAAACTATGGAGATAAGTATGCACATGTTTTATAACTGAAAAGACACTTAGCACAACAAAACTAATACAGTCCTTTCAGATCATATACCCTGAATTTTTCTATGTTTTTTGAAGGTTTAAATCATTGATTTTTTCTTTGATATCCATTTCATTGGATTCTCCTCGAAGAGATCTTTCTCGTGGTATGTGGTATCCCACGTGGTTCCTCCTGGTTAGAAAGATAAGTGAGTTTGAAGGTAAAAACTCGAGTTGGTGGGCTAAAACCCCAAAAGAAGGTGACTTGGCACAATTCCATTAGTTGTAGGCACCTAAAATTAATATTACTAGTTTATTTCCATACTTTGTGGATATACTATCCTAATGAAGGGCTTCAAGCCTCTATGCACCCATATAACTCCTACATCTAGTTAAAAAACTGAATCTATTTAGGTAGTGCATCTTCCATAGGGCATAAGCAAACAAAATAAAAAATATTTATCAATTAGAATTAACAATTAATAATGTGTTAAAATCCTAAATGTTTCGTTCAACATTTAGTATAGAAGCCCCTCTCAGCTCTATAAAAATAAAGCTCATATATCCTCCAAAACAAGGCATCGTGGAATTTTCGTTATAAATTTGTTTCTATGAAGCTTCAGAATAGGAAACAAAAACCCATTTGAGCCTAAATCCTAATGAACCTCGTGGCTAAATTTCAGATCATTTTTCACTATATATTCAGATATATGATCTGAGGAATTTAGGGTTTTTGGAGGCTCCCGAATTCCATGTCAAACAGGTGACCTTGGGAGCATCGTCATAACTTTCTCTTTGAGCATTAGATTCAAATTTTGTAAAAAGGTGACATAAAGAGGACAGACTTTAGTTTTTTGGGTATCATTTTTAGGGCCAAAGGTCGATACAATAACACGTAGAACTTCATATAAGTTCGCTCTACTGAACCAGTCTATAATGAGTTCATCGTGGGAGATTGGGAATAACTCTTTCTTGAAGAATCCAATCTTGATTAGACCTATGGGGTTGGAAATGGGACTCAAAAGGATACCATAGGATGAAATTTCATACCTTCGAGATCCAAAATCACATATATACAACAGTTTCAATATCAAGATCCTAGAAGGAAACAAAAAGTATAGAAATTAGTGAATGGAACATCCTCCAGTTATACAACCTATTGGAGAAGGATGGATTACAAGGTTTTAGTAGTCAAAAAATGTGATTACATATATGTTGATAGCTCTCTGGGGACAAATTTTGATATCATTTATTGCATGGCATCAAGATGACCTAAGACACCTTAGGTTATGCCATCATTTGATAGCAGTGCCAGATAGTTGTTGCAATGTGTGCAGCATGATACGATGATGACAGTGATACAACATTGATGACTATTCATTCATGAGTAGTGTGATGAATTTTTTTTTAAGACTATTCATTTGTGAAGTGACATTTTCTATTAGCTGGTAGTTATACAGTGATTTTCAATGACAGTGATATATGTGTATAGTGATAGTGATACAGTGATAGCTTGATGTGCAACTTTGTGAAATGATTAGTTTGTGGGAAAAATTATTAGTGGCTACCAGGATTTGATATTTATTCTACACCTTCCTTATAGCCATTCTACATTGATTCATAATACATGAGGTCTAGTGTGAAAATTGTGAAACGTGATCTACCGACTCTTCTAGGTGATCAGAGTCACCTTCAAGTTGTGGCTTGAGAACACTTCATGGTGGCAGAATGGTGCTAGGGAAAGTTGTGGCTTGCACAAGGTGTTGCAGCATCCATTCAGTTATGGCTGATAAACTGACAGTGCATCGAAGCATCCTTTCAGATATCATCAAGTAAACATAGTGTTCGGTCACTCATCATGTTGTGGCTTGATCTACGGGGCATTGTGGTGTCCTTCTGTTTGCAGCAGGATATTAGGGTCTAGTAGCATCCTACAGATTGTGGCCTGTGAATTAGGGGGTTGACACATCCCTCAGTTGTATCTTATCTTGATGTAACTAATATTTCTTTTAAAGAGAGAAGAAGGAAATTACTAGAGAATCGTTCAGTGGTTTTGACACAACAGGGGTTTTCCGCCTAAAAATATATGTGTCTATTGTTTTATCTTTCTGCATTTTTGTATGGTTTTTTTTACCGTTGATTATTGTTTATAATTGTTGAAGAAGAAAATTGATAATAATTGAAGAATAACTATAGCTTCAAAAAGGATTAAAAAGTGCTAATTGCTAATAAATATCAATTCAACCCCCCTCTCACTATTTCCAACAAAGTGGAGCTTGGATCCCTTTGATCATTCACTTGCTTAGTTGCCTCCGATTTTGGGTTCTTGGAGGAGAATCTTGAAGAGATATTGGTTGTCTTTAGGAGTTAATAAGGTGTTCAAAATCCCTACAATTACTCATTGTTGTCTAGTCTAAGTCCTAATTATGCAATCTTTCTAAAAACTTGAATCATTCCCTTCATTTTCCTGCATTTAAAGCATATTAGGCCTCAAATCATGACAACCCTTAATACACCATTCTCACTAAGAAAAATATGACAAAACAAAATTCAATTAAATGTGAGAGAGAGATAATAACTAAGCTAAAAATATGACATTTAACTCCTTATAATATACCTAATGATGGTGATCATCATCACCCCCTACCAGATGGTTTCTCATCCTCTAAGAAAATCAGTACTCTTTCTTGATTTCTTTCAGAGCCCTTGTAGCTTCCCTGACATCCCAAGGTATCATGTCAGGAGTCCCTTCAGGTGGGTAAAACCCTACATTCTTTTTTGCTTCTTCCCATTCCTTGTCCTCCTCATTTTGATATTATCTTTCACTCAGTCCCAGCAAAAAATGTGGATTGAGTTTTAATCCAAGCCACTTGATCTTCATTGTTTGCATGGACCTTTTGTACAAGGGTGTTGTTTCTAAGGAAACTCTCAATATTTTTTGAGTATGATACTGCAGGTTTCTTAGGCTAAGTGGGAGGCCATTCCATCTTCTCTGGCATGCCATCACACACTCTTCTCCCAGTAGTCTAGAAATTTTGTCATAATGTGCAATTTCATGTGCTTGGGTGTTGAGATATCTATCTGCAAGGTTGGCATCATTGGCTATGATTTGGTGGTTTTTTATGACCCCTCTAGGGCTGATTAGCTATGCCCTGATTTGGAGAGGCTCTTTTCATTCTCTCTTCATTACCTTTTTGACCTTCTCTACCCTGGATTCTTCATTGGCCATCCAAGAGACTAGGGCCATCAGTTGCATATCTCCCAACCTAGAGTTTGGGTCATAGATGTTCATATCAGTTAGGACAATATTATGCATATAGAACTCTGCCAATTTGGCCATATATTCTATACTGGACTGACTACATAAATCAATAAATTACCTATATTTTTGGAAATTTAATGACCCATTTTTTGCTAAAGTTTTAAATTGGAATTGTAGCCATTTATTTTTTAGGTAAATGGCATAAGATTTTGAAGGATGCATGTCTTGCATTGCCTTCATACACATGTCTGCCATAGTGGAAATGTGCTTGTCTTTTTGCTGGAGTTGGTCATTCAATCTCATATTCTATGTGTGTACCTCTTGTAGTTGTTCTTTTAACACTACCTCTCTTAGCATGACATAAGCCAAATCTCTGCCCACCTCTCTGAGTTTTTCTTCCATGATTCCTACATCTTCAACATTCCTGGCCTTGGAAAGATGCATCCATTGGTGGGTGCACCCTCTCTCTTTTTCTAGAGCATAGAAAAGGGGAATGGAGAGCTTCTCAAGGATCAACCTCCCTCATTCAATGAATGTATAATAGGAGCTTAAGTTTTTTTGTGGGCTAGGATGTTGGATTGTTGTAATATCTTTTAGGACAACTTTTGGAGAGGTTGCTTCTTCTTTTGGTTCCTCCTCTTTTGTTTCTTGTTTCTCAACTTGGGAATTCTTCCCCTCAACTTTCACCTCTTTTTCTTAAACTTGGACACTCTTCCCTTCCAATGGTGCTTTTTCCTCTTCCCTATGGCCATTATGCTCTTCCTATAGTAGATTCTGAGTTTCATGTAACATTGTCTCGGTTTCCTATAGAACACTCTATTTTTCCTGGTGCATGCCTTGTTTTCCATGTTGCACCTCCTTTTATTCTTCTTGGAGGGATGTTGGAGGTTTTTCTTGTTTTAAGGATGCTAACCTTGAGGAGTTCCTTCTTGTGTAGGTCATAGGTGTCTTTGACACTATTTTTGGGGACATGACCCCTTGAATATTGCCCTCTTCTGGCCCTATTTCTTCTTTCTTATTAGGTGACTCCTCAATTGTGATGGGGTTCTTGGTTGGAGTTTGAGCCCTCCCCTATCTCACCCTGGTTATTTTCTTGGTCATGAAATACATGGGAGTTTTCCTCTTTCTTTTTTCTTTCACATGGGTGATTAGTGTTAACACTCCACCGAATCTTTTAGGCTAAGAAGAGACCTGCAAAGGTAACTATAGACCAAGCTCTCACCAAGTAGCTAGCCATACTAGGAAGTAGAGGGCTCTCTCCAAGGGATCATATCCAAGAGGGTTGGGTCAATTAGATTTTAGGCTAGGTATAGTAGCACAGGGGTTTTGATTGGTTGATTTGGGTGTTGGATGAGTGAATTAGGTCAAAGAGGTAACTAGGTCAGGGAAAATAAGATCATAATTACAGGCATATGATGGGGCAAGGTAGGTAGGCACGCTAACACTTTAGGGTTCTTAGGTGAGATGGATCAGACTGATGAGGTGCTAAAAAGAGCATGAAAATACATGAATTCTTTTTAAACTGAATAAATGAAACAAATTATGATGATTCTTCCAAAATAGAGCATAAAAGATGTATTATGCTTATCATACTTGAGAATCAAACATATCATAGAAGTGGAATGAACATGGAAAGTACAAAAAAATAATAAGTATGAAACAGAAGAAGAAACTATGTCAAAACAAAGTACCACAAGAATTCCACCAAAATAGTTGCAACTCATCCAATATATTCCTGCCAAATCTGAATACACTAGTGTCTCTGATCAATACAATAGCATCCAACCTCTAAAATGAGTAAAGAGGTGAAAGGTATAGGGAAGGGAAAACGTCTCCCAACCTCAAGGGTCAAATCCCTGAGTTGAGGAGCTGATCCACAAAAGGCTGAACTGAAAACCCAAAGACTAGGGAGGTCAAACAAACTCTCCCCTAGTTTTGGCGAAACTGATTCATTCATCCATGAAATTTTTTTTACCTATTTTATTTACCCTCTAGTAACTCAAAAGTATCACAATTACATTTACATCCATCAATTAAATCAATTACATCAGTAAATTTCACATTTTCCATGGTCAAACTCAGAAAACTAGGAAAAAATCAGAAAAATCAGACAATTGTCAGGAGCGCAGCGCCAGTGTCAGGAGTGCAGTGCAAACTTCAAGCCAAATTTTGAGGGGGTTTTTTATGTCAAAATTGACCTCAGTATATCTCATTGGAATTCATGTCCTATCTAGTTTCCAAAAATGTACTTGGTTTCTAAAAATGATTATTTTTAGCCCTCTAAAAGTTAAATCTCCCAAGACTGGTCATGAGCACAGTGCCTGCCTGAAAATCAAGGCAGAAATTTCATTTTTGAGGTTTTTTTGGCCATTTCTCCCTGCTAGTTTGTCCATTTTTGTCCTGAAAGTGTCAAAGTTACATGTTTTATGCCTTATGAGTCCAATGGTAATGGTCTTTTGGCCTTTAGAGGCCCTTAGAAGAAGCGCGGCGCCTAGGGAATTATGCTCCTAACAGTCAAATTGTGCTGAGAACTGTCAGAAGTTTGCATAAAAACCAAAATTTTGAAAAAATTGCTCAAAAAATCTTCAAAATTGGTATGTGGAATGTTTATTAAGTATGTTAAGCAATCAGAGAGGCCTTATCAAGGATGTGAAGCTTATTTTCTTCCGTTTGTTTGATTAGGGTTTGCTTATGTTTTTCCTCCAATTGCTTTAGTTTAATGTTACAGATATTATTTCTTGTGATGTGCCTATTATACATGTTTATGAGCATCTTGTTATATTTTTTTTCCTTTTGGATGAGTTTCTCATGGTGGATTTTTACCCTATCTAGCCATATCTCGATATCATCTTCAACCTCCTTGGCAATCCTTTCGTCAAAAGTGAGGTTTTCATCCTCAAGTTTCTGTTGTTGTAGAGCTCTCTTATGACCTCTTGTTTTTTGTCTTGTTATGCTGGTTTGAATGTAATCATGGTTAGGATCATCAAGTGACATCATAGCCTTACCTCTTTTTTCTTTGAGAATCTCTAGCTCCATAAGTACTTGTTGATCTTTCAGCTACTTATTATCTTACTCAAGGAATGATATGACATACTGAGCTCTATCCAAGTTAGTTTTCAGCTCTCTAATTTGGGCCTCTTTCTCCTTGATGATCAAGCTTGAAGCCTCATGATAATATTTTTGATCCAAATCAACTAGATCAAACTTTTTTTCCTCTTCATGAGGGTCTTCATCCTCTTGCATGACTTCCTCATGAACAACTGCCTCTTTTTCTTTCCTTTTTGTACCGAGCCTTGAGGAATGGTTCATAATGTTGGTCATCTAGATATTTGGCCTTGAACCATTTCTCACCCAAATTAGGTATCCCTATGGCAGCAACAATGATGGTTGTGGATATGGTGAAGGTCACACCTGCAAGGGTAACTTGATTGTCTTGAAGGTTTGAGATGAAAACTCTGGTCAAAATAGGGTGATTTTGAACTCTTCGGACCTTTTCACAGAAATCAAAGAAACCCACATATTTGAAGCAAGTGAGTGTCATGGGTAATGCCATCAAATCTCTGGTGTTAGTTGGCATAAGTCTCAAAATACTCCCTCTCTTGTGAGGTCTTCTTTTCTCTCTTTCCTCCTCCATGAAATCTCTATCTTCCTCCTCCATGATGCTTGTTTTGGTTATGAAAACCCTAAGGAAGGGAAAGGGGAGTGGGAAATAGGTTTAGGGAGTGGGGAAGGGTGTAGAAAAAATTATGGAAGTAGGTAAGGGGGTTAGGGAACTTATGGGAGTGATAAAGGATCAAAATACTTAGGGAAATGGGATTTAGAAATTTATTACATGTATAGGGAAGCTACCTAGGAAATTTGTAGCCTAGGGGCTAGGTTTTTGGGAAATGTGTCTTAGGAATGGGGATTTAGTGATATAGGGATAGGGATAAGGTTTACTGAGATGTGTGAAGGGTAAATTTGGGTTTATGGGAACAAATTTAGGATGTGGGAGTGAAACTAGGGTTTCTAGCTTGAAACTCAAAACTTGAAACAAGGAGAATGAGCACCATGAAATTTGCAATGATGAAATGTATGGAGGGATTTGATGAGGTTAACTTACTTGTTTACAACTAAAGAAAACATGAATTGATGATTAGAAATAATTTCAAGGGGTTTTGGGGATTTTGAGCGAAGTTGGTAGGAGCGCAGCGTTGGTCTGCCACGAGCGTAGCGCCACCCAAAAACTCTACTTTTCTCCTTACAAATTTGATTTTCTAGCTGAGGAAGTCATACATAGATGGCTTAGAGAGAAAATGAGTGTATCTTTGATCTTTTTATGGGCTTTATACTTTATGGAGTGAATGAATTATCTCTTGGGACCCACTTTTCCTTCTCACATTTACTTTAAGCATTTGAACCTTTACCTTTTACTTTGACTCTGATTTTTTGAATTTGATCATTTGATGGATTTTAGAACAATAGGATTTTGGAAAGTTTGATATTCTTGGAATATAGAACTCTGAGTTGCCATTTATTTGGAACCATGAACTTATTACATATTTTAGAAAACACAAAATTACATAATGGAATAAAAATTAAATTACATGTCAACTTTACATAGTAAAGTGAGTTTATTTGTCACCCTCTTACTTGCTGGTATTTTATTTATGCATATGGTATTTTGATGGAACATAAAAAACCTAAGACCTAATGGAAACCCAAAATGAATGAATTTAACTGTGAAATGACTGAAAAGGTGATAAAAACTCATGAATGATGGACCCTCAACATAGTGATGAAATGAGCGAGCAAGTGATGAAAGTTTTTGAAAATAGTGAAACTTGATTTAAATCTGCACCAAGTGACCAAATTTTTTCATGACCTAGTGGAATGAAACAAATTTTAGAATGGGACTCCTAACATGACATGAAAGAGTTAATTTGATCACTGGTGGAAGGATACAAATACTGACACTAACACTTAGAGTGGCTAAAGTGGCAGCCACTTCCTTTTCAATGTTCCCTGGTGAAAGGATGGTTTGTTGGGGGGAGATGTTAGTGGTAATTTTGGGGTCTAGAATCTCCTCCTCTTCTATCTTTCCTTATTCCTCTTCTTCTTCTTTATTTTCTTCTTCTTTCTTTTCTTTTTCTTTCTCTTCTTCCTCTTTCTCTTCCTCCTCTTTCTCTTCCTCTTGTTTCTCTTCCTCCTTCTCCTCTTCCTCCTTATCCTCTTTTGTGGTTTTTGCCTTTATCTCCATTTCCTCCTCTTCCTATGTCCTTTTTGTCCCTTATTCTCCTGCTTTAATTCCCCTTTCTCCAATGATAGAGGAAGGGGTCTCTCTAGGGGTGATGGTTTCTGTCCCAATGAAGGCTTCTTTTTCCATGTCAATGAAAGTGGACCAAGGTACAGAGATGTTGAGTCTATTTAGAGCATATTCCACTATGATTTTGATGAGACCATGAAGAGGTAGGTGTTGATAATTTCTTTCCCTTACCCCGTGGCTCATATCTTTGATTGAGAGGAGAAGGAAATATGGGATATTCAACCTTTGATCTAAAGGAAAATCCCCTTTGAACCTAAGTTCATGCAACAACCTAAAATGATATCCATAGACTACACTTAGTCTACCCTAACAAGAGATATATTTCATGATATGGTAATCCACCTCATTCCATGGGTAAGGAAGATTGTCCCTTCTCACCCCATTCTTATCTTAAATGTATTCCTCATTGGGAAAGAACAAATTCTTATTAAAAGTAGTACTAGATAATTTTTCCTCTTTGTTCCATTTAGTTCCTAGAGGTAAGGTGGTGACTCTACTTATGAGCTCAAGGGTTATGGTAATTTCTAGTCCTCTTATCACTATGGTGGCACTATCATATACTTGAGAGTGCAAGGCCACTGAAAACTCTTGAGCCACTTCATCATCATACCCCTTGAGGAGCTCAAAGAACCCCAACCATTGATGGTTTCTGAAGATGTCTACAATAGGAAGATGTAGCCTAAATATCTTGGTGTCAGTCAGATCTCTTCTATTAAAACCTCCCCCCATCTTGGGACACTATTAGATATGTGGTTTTATGTAGCTCTTTTTCAAAGGAACTATCATGTGGGACCTAAATTTTTTTGAATTTTCACAAAATGCGGTTTTATTATCCCCTATTCCTTTAAGAATCCCTTTAACTTATTGAGTTATGGCTTAACTGTGTGTAAATTACCATGAAAATTATTACAATTTGATGGGAGTGATGCCCAATTACCTCTGCAATTCTAATGTCTCTGAAATTAATGATGGTGTTGGGGTGCTAATCTATAGTGGCGGTGGATTTCATGTCACTTTATAACACTTTTTGGTCTCCCTGGAAACTTCTTGTAGCAATAGCAGGGTTTCTTGTAGCACGGCCTGCATGCAAAAATTGACCAGGGATCGAATCTCCTCGATGTCTCCTGCCTCTATCATTTGCTAATTGATCTCAAAATTAGCAATAGAATGAGGGGAAATGAGCCAAAGTATGATTTTTATTCTAAATCGAGTGGGGTTGGAGTGTAGTGGTGAGGTGGACTTGGCACGAGGTTTCCATATTTGGACCGTTGGCCACACTTAAGCGTATCATTCCCTTTGCCTCATAATCAGATCCCACTTTTTGTTATACTTCTCCTAACTGATGTGACAGCTCCACATGACATGCAACTCCATCAACTTTTCAATTTAATTGATCGAGGGTGGCCAAGATAACTGGCCACCTTTTTTCCTATTAAACTCTCTTTTCTCAACATTTACTCATTTATTCAAATTATGCATAGCAATAGGGTGAGGGAGTCATACCTGAGCCTACCCGATTGTTGATGAGTTATAGGATCCTCTGATGCAAGGAGTTGGAGCACTGTAATGGTCACCCATGCTATGTTTTATTTGTTGTGTTTTTTAAAGTTTCTAAGTGAGGTGCTTACTATGTTTTTTCTTGTTGTGTCTTCTGCAGGTACCTCATGGAGACTCTACGATGTTGCTTATGACATAGCTTCCCTTATGGATTCCCCTAGTCATCTTCAAGAACAAATATTCCTAATTCTTCTCATGCCTTTGATGTGTTGGATGGTGTTCAAGGCATTTTGACGTGTGAACAAATGTGCTAGAGTTTTGGAGCCCAAACTGTCCCTAGGAAGGAAGAAAAAGAGTGTAGATATGTTAGGGTCGTGTTAGGATGTGGACGGAGTGGTGTAGTGGAGGAAAACATGAGAGAAGATGCCTTGTGTGTGTATTTAACACAAACTGACTCACAATGGAAAAATAGAGGGGTTGATGAGTGAGTCTTCATGCATGGGATGGAGTCATGGTTAGGGATGGTAGACATAGGTGGAGAAAAAAAAATTTGTACGTATTTTTAGGGTTAGGGAGCCTTGGGTGAGCTTATTCACCTTGGGTATATTTCCTGTAGCATTACAGGGCTTCTTGTAGCACTACAGGAAATCCTGTAGCAACATAGGACATCTTGTAGCATTGCAGAGAATAGGAGAAAATTAGAATTTTTTCTCACCTGGTGATAGAAATGGATGGAGGAATGCCTGCGGGGGTTGGACATGGAGTGGATAGGTAGAGGAGAGAGAGAGAGAGAGAGATATGGAAGGAAATTTTCTCCCTTTGCCCATATTTTCCCTATTCATCAACCTGTAAAACAGAAGCAGGTTAGTGCATATGCGTTATTTGATTCTTTTGTATTTTTTCTCTTTTCTATTTTTTTTTTTTTTTTTTTTTTTGAAGACAGGTGAGTTTCTTGAACAAATATTTTCACCCCACAAGTTTTTATTGGGCACCTCAAAGAGGTTTCACCCAAGATATTTTTTTTCTCTATTTTTTTTTCTCCTTATTTTTTTCTCTAGGATTGCCTCATTGAGGTTTTCAACCTGAGAGTTGTACTTGGGTTCCTCAGAAGGTTTTCACCCAAGCCTCTTTATAAGTTTTCTTTTCTATTCTTTTCTCTAGGAAGGTGAGGGGCTCGAAAATATGAAGCTTCCAATTACATTCACCTCTTCATTTATTTTACTGATAAATTCTTCCTTAGTCAAGGGCCTCTTGTACATATTTAGCCTGTAACCATTGACAAGAAGAGGGATCCCCTCCTCATCTATGGTCCTGATCTGAACAGCCCCATTGTAATGGAATTTATCCACTTGATAAGATCCTAGCCATATGGTCATTAAATTTCCCTTGAAGTCCTTGAATCTAGATTCGTTTAGCATAGCCCAATATCCTTCCTGAAATGTATTCTCTTTGATGTGCTTGTCATGCCAAAATTTTCTTTTTGCAGCTGTATTAATTCTGTGTGAAATAGGACCTGCATCCTAAATTCATCCAAACCATTCAGCTAAAGCAGTCTTTCATGTTGTTCCTTTTTGATTTCCAAATCCAACTAATTTTACATCCTAAGAGTGTTATACTCAAACTCAATGTGAAACAAATCTTTCTTCCCATAAACTAGATCATATGGAGTAAACCATGTAGTTTTATTCCAGGTGGTATTGTAAGCCCCAGTGGGCCTCCACCAATCTTTCTGCCCAATATTTTATGCTTCTTCTCATAACTTTGGTGAGTATGTTCTTCAAGGCTCTATTTTTCACTTCCACCTTCCAATTTTCTTGAGGATGATAGGAAGTGGAAGACTTGCGATTTATTTTGTGTTGCCTCATGAGGTTCTCAATGAGATGAGATTTGAATTGTGCCCCTTAATCAGTGACTACCTCTCTAGGATATCCAAACTGGTAGAATGTGTTGTCTCTCAAAAACTCAGCCACCTTCTCTTATGTTCTTTCCTTTACAACCCGTTTTGAAACCTACTTGGTCAAGTAATTGGTATAGACTATGATATATCTCTTTTTCCCACAAGGTGGATCAATGGGTCCAATGAAGTCCATGCCCCACTTTTCAAATGGATCTAAAGCCACCTGAGGTTATAGAGGAATTTCATCCCTCGATGTAGGTATCCCCATCCCCTGACACTGGTCACATCTACTTGTGTATATCTTGGCATCTTGGTGGACAGTAGGCTAATAGTAGCCAACTTGCAAGGCTTTGAAGGTTGTCCTCTTAAAAAAAAAATGACCCCCACAAGGCCATCATGACATGCTGAGAGGATGTCAAACACCTCCTCTTCCCTCACAATATACTGACAATTTGATCCAAGCCCAATTTGAAGAGATTGCCACCAATCCAAGTGAAAGGGGCGCTTTTTCTTATAATTCTGCTCTTTTATTTGGATGAAAGGTTTGGAGGAAACCTCTCAGCAACCCGGTAGTTGGCTATGTCAACAAACCAAGGAGAGAGTGTTTAGATATAAAATAGGTGTTCATCCGGAAGTTGATCATCAACCATCCCTTCCTCATCTGTAGATAAATTTAGTCTAGATAAGATATCTGCAACAATGTTTTCTTTTCTCGGTTTATAGACAATTGTCAAATCAAACTATTGTAACAATAAGAACCATATAATGATTCTAGCATTGACATCAAGTTTATTCATTAAGTACTTGATTTTTTAATGGTCAGTATGTACAAAATTTTGATAACCAGTAATGTAGTGCCTGAATTTATTGAGGGAATGGATAATAGCTAATAGCTCCTTTTAAGTCACTGCATAGTTTAGTTCAGCCTTGGACAGATTCTTGCTAATGAAATAAATGGAAGAGGGTAATTTATCTTCCAATTGTCCCAAGGATAGCCCCACAACTTTATTTGATGCATCTGTATGAATGTGGAAGGGCAACGCCCAACTGGGACCTCGAAGTATGGAAATGGTTAGTTTTTCCTTGATGATATCAAAAGCCTCCTAACAAATATTAGACCAAAAAAACTCATAATCCTTGGCAAACAATCCAAATAATGGTGAAGCCACTTTGATGAAGTCCTTAATGAACCTCCTATAGTAGCCAGCCAAACCTAGGAAACTTCTGACATGTCTTTTTTTTTTATTAATAGACACCCTTTTTATGATGGTGATTTTGTTCAGGTCTACCTGTATTCCTGTTTGTGATATGGAATGGCCTAGGAAAATCCCTTCCCTTTTAAAAATTCACACTTTTCAGGACTCAGGGAGAAATGAATTTCAATGCACTTCCTCCATTAGGGGAATTTTGAGGTCTAAAATGGGTCTCCTAAGGAAAATGTACAATAAAAATTCACTTTATGAGAACCAATCACATTTTAGGGGATGACATCATCCCCAATGGTTGAGGTGACATTGTTTGAGTTAAAGGTACTTACTTGTTACATTCTCAATGGTGGATAAAAACTCATGGTCAACCATGATAGTGCTTTAAGTACTTTTAAGGTCATAAAGTAAAGTACTAATAATAAATGTCATTTCACACCTTTTGAATAAAATATTATTATTGTAATTTCATATTTTTTGAAAGAAACAATGCATATCCTTACATAATCTTCATGTCTTTACACATTTTTCAATAAATATTATATTTGTATATTTTCATATATTTATTTCTGAATTATATATTCATCTCATTTTACTTAATATTATAATTTCAAATTAATTATAATTTATTTTAACTTATTTAAGAACAAAGGACAAATGCATTAGTTGTGTAATGATAATGACATTTTGTTGAAAAGCTCATTCTTATTTATAGTCACATCAATACAAATTTTTTATTAATTTTATTTTTGTGCATCTTTTCAATTGAATTTAACCATGGTTACATGGATTGTGGTGAAAAAAGTAAAATGCAAATTCATAAATATTATTTTATTGGTTTAGCTATTATTTTATTATTTCCTTAGGAGGACCATTTTAGACCTCAAAATTCCCCTAATGAACACCTTACCTAGATTGGAGAGAGCCTCCTCTAAATCATACCCATAAGGTGTGAAATCATCCATGTAGATCTCTACATAATCATTGACTAATTTGGAAACAAATTCTTAGGACTTCTCTCTGGAAAGTAGTAGGGGAATTTCACAGGCCAAAGGGAAGAAATTTCTAAGTGAAAGTACCCCAAGGACATGTGAATGTGGTCTTTTCCTGATCCTCATGGTTGATATAAATCTGGTTATACCCACTGAATCCATCTAGTAAAGAGAACAACCTATTTCCTACAATACCATCCAGGACTTGATCATTGAAGGGAAAAGGGAAATGGTATTTCTTAGTGGCTTTTTTTAGTACTCGGTAATCAACACAGATTCACCACATCCCATTTTTCTGTGGTATTAGAACAAGAGGGGACACCCATTCACTATCTGATATGGGGTAGTTGAAACCTGCATCTAGAAACTTCTGCAATTCATCCTTCACTATGTAGTTTAAGGTTGGGTTCATCCTCATTTGGGGCTGGCGCACAGGTTTGCATCCATATTTAATATAGATATGATGTGTGCACACTAAGGGATGCACCCCTTTCATGTCCTTGTAGTCCCAAGAAAAATCATCTATTTTTTCCCTCATGAGCTGGCACAGTTTCTATTCTTCTTTGGTCGAGAGGGATGAGTTAATATTAAGGGATATAGATGGGCCAAATTCCACAACCTTGGTGCCTTTAGAGGTTGAGTCAACTGAGTGCAGCTCAATCCAAGGGTGGCTTTCAGATTCTCTCATTATGTCATCAAGTGGAATGGCAGTGGAGGGCTGGATTTGAAGGATGTGGTCAATGAGATCATCCTCATCAGGTTCCCCCCCTTTAATAATAGTATCTATATTACAAATTGGGTAGGGTGTGGTATTGCACACTTCATATTCTTCTTCTTCTTCCTTCAACCACAAGGGTACGTCATGGTCAATGGAAGGTAGGGAAGGAGGATATAATACCAGTTGTTTGGACAAGGGCCCATTCTTGATAGTCATGTTTCTGGCCCTACAACTGATATAAGCATTCGTAGTGGTCAACCAAGGTCTTCCTAAAATGAGAGATATCCATTAAACTTGGTTTTTGGATGAAGGACAAGGAATTCTGTGGGGTACTCCCAGGAGGAAATTGATACCATAACATCCTCAACAACTCCTTCTGGACCTACTTTTGATTTGTATGCAAGTTGAAAAATTGTGGTGGTCTTTCTCAAGGCTCATTAGATGTTGAGTTTAGGCATGGTTTCCCTGGTCATCACATTGATGGTACCCCCAATATCAATCAAAGTGTGGGGGGGAATGACACCTTCGATGTGTACATCTACTACTGGACTCCTAGGGTCCAAGAACTTCGGGAAGATCACCCTTCCAAACATTAAGTCGAACAGTTGTCCTACAACATTGATGGTGGGGGTGTCTTTATTATTTCTCCCAGGATTTTGAAATAATTTTTCTTTTATGAGGCTATTGTAAATAGGAACATATTTAATGGCTTGGATAAGGGGTATTTTACACACATATTCTTCAATTCTCCCAAAAGTTCGGTCTCTTTTTGGGTGTGCTAAATAGGGTAGATCAGACACTCAGGAAAATGAGGTTAATTGGTCTGAGGGTTTCTTTCTTCCCTTTCCTCCTCAACCACTGCAGGTGGAGATTAAGGATGATTATCTAGGAGCACTCTCCTAGACCTAAGGTTAATTTCATGTATCTCCACAGCATAAGTTGGATAGGATGTTTCTCCACTATAAACTTGTTGTGTCTTCTTGGTGTTTGGGTTTGGATTGGGCTGGGTAGGTATCTGAGGAAACTTAGGTGGAGCTGACTGAGTGAGTTGAGGTTGAGGTTGGGGTGGAGGTAGTAAACCAAGTGGTTGGTTGTGTTGGAGCCTCCATCCTTGTGATGGTTTTCTCCATTAAGGTGGTTGAGGAACTATTATAGGTCAATTTGGGCATCATTTCCAATGACCTAGTTAACTGGGCATCATCTCCAGGACTAATGACTAAGGGTCTATCATTCCCTATCATTTCAAGTTGCTACATGCCCTAAGACAAGAACAAGACAAATCAAGCATGACTTTCATCAAGCAAAGGTTTCCAAGGTTTGAAGTTTATTATATAGCATACGAGAGCTCACCAATGCTGCCTTTAAGGGGACTAAGTGTGTTGCATATGCAGGTAGCCCTATTCAAGGCTACTTTGCAAAGCACTTCCTGACATTCACAGGTGCATTGGTCACATTGGGAG
The DNA here is from genome assembly GCA_034641835.2 of Pinus albicaulis. NCBI lineage: Eukaryota > Viridiplantae > Streptophyta > Pinopsida > Pinales > Pinaceae > Pinus > Pinus albicaulis. Next base: position 601,246,156 of record CM076579.1, on the reverse strand, counting down.
TGAAATTCTCATTGTTACGGAATCTCCACTTGGCCAGTGCCTTCTAGAAGAGTTCACATGTGTCAAGCTTCGAATCCAAGTGTCCATTTGACATCTACAAGATTGGGAACATTTCTTGCCTATTATTGGAAATTCGTTGATTGTAAAACAACCTTTAGCTCCTCTATAAATTGAGCATAGATCTGAGTGCTTGAGGAGGAAGAATTTGAGTAGAGAAATGCTGGTGGATTTTCAATTGAGAGTTAGATTTGTGTAAAAACTGATGGAGAGATTTATACTATGATGAGGCTAGGAATGTTGCTGGAATGGTCACTTCAAATCAGTCACTAGGTTGTAACCTCTCCTTCTATCATCAATAAAGAATACAGCTTAATTTTCCCTATATACATCTATATTGGCTTTGATTTTCCATATTGTAAGATCTTAGTTGATGTATATGGTTTATGCTTTACTGATTTAGCTAACTAAATTGAATAGACATCTATATTATTGCTATCTTCTGTTGTTTTAGTGTTCTTTCTTGCAGGAAGCATTTTGCATAAACCGCTTGAATTTGAAGCTACAACGGAAGCAACAAAAGGAATCATTTAGAAGCACTTGGATTACAAGTAAGCTTCTAATCTATTATGTGTGTCTGTTATTAGTTAGGAGAAGAAGTCGTATAGTCTTTAATCTATTGTTCTAGATTATCACCTATCTATGGAAGTGTGTTTTATCTGTAATTCACAATTTTTTCCAACAAATTGGCGACTTCACTGGGGAGAATTTCTCTTAGTTCTAGGTGTTTTAGCCTCTGATTTGCTTTGTTTATCCACCCAGTAGTTGTTATTCACAAAGATCAAACTTTTTAAAGTATTAATTTGCAAAAGAAGTGTGTTAAACAGTGGTGTTTTTCCTTATACACTGCGCTCAACACACTCTTGGACAGGACATAGTGCTTTGCAGAGCATTGTCTCCCTTTCAGGGCTTCGTTGCAGAGCACTGTCTCCGCTTAGAGACTGCGTTGCCTCTTGAAACCATCCAGATTCCCTTGTATTTGTATTTGCAAATTGATTCAGTTTGTTTGCTGCTGTGTTTTGAAAATTTTGAGCCTCATATTGACCAGTGAATCTATATATTTCTTCCTCCTTTGAAAGAAAATTTGTTCAATGTTTGTTTAAAGAATTTTTCTTTATCATTGGAAAGTTTATTTCAAAGTATTTTTATTGTCGCATTAGATCCATTTGCTTTTGAAAAAGTAAATTGTCGTAAAATCTTCGTTTCCTGATAGGAGAAATTGTTGTTACATTCCTCATTTTTCCTTCAAAAGAGAAATTGTTGTTTGTATTCCTCATTTCTCAAAAGTAAAAGGCATTTGATTTTGTTGATTTAGTGCATTTAGTTTCTTTTCTACATTCATAACATTAAAGGAACTGAAAATCAAACTCTGCATTTGCATGTAGTGGTTTATGTGTTTTGCAAAAAGGAACACATAGGAAATCTGCATTTAATTTGTGTTTTCTAATTTTCTTGCTCACAAATTGATTTCTCTTTCCCTCTAGTAGCTAGGATTTTCATTGAAAAACTAAAAGTGAAAGATTGCTTATCATTCTTAGTTGCATTTTAGGAATTTTCCAATACATCATCATGGTGAACCTTTGAAAGGAAAATTTTTAAGAAGGATCAACATAAAATTAATCTCAATTTACCTAACAAATCATTGGAACCATAATGATAACATTTAGAAGGTCTAGGCTAGAGACGTGTTCCGACATCGTAAAACATAGCAGTTGTCATTAACTTGTTTGTGATAAATTTCGAGTGTGATACCTCACTCCACGTATGTAAGTATATCATAGCTCGTCCACGTACTTTCGAGTATATTGGGCGGTGTTAGAGTACGATAAGCATAAAGGGGTGCTCTCACTGTGCGTTTTCACATCAGACAGCGCTAATATGGACTTGGGCCTCCACGTACCTTCAAGTATATTTTGGAGGACAAATTTTAGGTGCTATCCATCCATAATGAACCGAGTCGGCCGCCTTGTAAATTGTGACACACTGAACACAGCATTAGGGGATATTGTCTGCCCATACTTCTTGGTTCGCCTGGAGGTATTCTGTAGTACACAATTTCTTGGTAAACCCTTTTTCCTAGCATTACCCTTTTATTTTGTTTATTTTTTTTGGTTAAAATAAATCAGTAATCATGAAAGAACAAAATCCTTTCCCCCATCGTTTGCATAGACTAGCATTAAAACCACCTTTACCACCAGAATTTACTTCTGGTAGGTGAAGGCGATCACGATATACCAAATCAAGTACAATTTGTACCTCTGGTGAATCATCATTTTTCCATAAACTAGAGTTAGCTCAATTTGTTTCTACACATCCCGGTCCATCTACGGATGTCGAAACGGAGTCTTCACAGCTACTCGTGGTCATGATCTATCCAATTAGTGAGACCATACCTCCTGGACCCAACGTTGTTCGACCAGAAATTGATCCAGATCCTGTCTCTTCTTTGCCAGAAAATTTGAATCCAGAAGTCGTACAACCGAAATTTGTTCCTACCTTGGTCATCCCACAAATTTCTGTAGCTATTGAATCTCCTAGATGACACAGTCAACCACCTGAATAATACTTTGGTCCTGACGAAGAAATACTTCCCCCTGGTTTAATTTTGATTGAAGAAATCCCACGAGACGATACACATTTAACTCCAACCCATTTTGGGGAGGATCTTTACCTGTATGAGTATTTTTCTCAATCGACACCCTCTAGATTTGTTGATCTTGTTCCTTTTAAAACTCTCGTCGATTCAAAATGGTATAGATTTGGTCAAGTAACCATGACTGAACCAAAATCTTCGGTTGGTCCATCTATTCCAATTACATTAGCTCCCACCCTAGCTACCCCGTCGATGTTTACAACTTCACCAGAGTCATATTTTCATGGTGGCTCTTTGGCCCCATTAGGTTACAAATCATTATCTGGAATTTTCTCTGCTGCATCTTCAAATCCATGGACTTTACCAATGTCATCATCTAGTATTTTAATTGGTAATACTATAGTAAGTACTGGACTACTTGATTCATTATATACATCATCAGGGCAATATCAAGCCAGTCCTTCTGGGTCTATTCCTTCAAGTACCATATCAACTGGACTCCCAACATTTGGAGAGCAATATTTTCCATCTTATTATCCTCCTCATGTTGGGGGGAAACCTTTGGTCACCCAATATGACAGTACTTCATCACTTTTTGGTCAATCTAATGTTGAAACGAATGTTTTTCAATGGCATCCCACTCTGCCTATCCAACCACAAACGGTTGTACACTCGTATCAGTCGGTTCAACCTGTTACACCCACTTCATTTCCACTTGTTAATACATCTTTACCCCTGTTACAGAATCAAAATGTTGTACATAAACCTTATCGAGTGGGTTCTTCAACTCAATACCATCAAATTTTGGGTCCACAGACTCCAAATCCTTTGGTTAATTGACAACAACCTGTATCGGGAATCATTTATTCACAAGTTGGTTTACCATGTTATGGGATGTCACATCCGCAACCTGGTTATACGTATCAACCGAGTCCAAGTCATTTTAATTTTGGCTATAACATTGGTGGACAGACCCCTTGGCAACCACAGGCGCAAATGCCTCAAACTTATTTTCAACAAGTATCATACCCAGGTTTTGGTCAACAGAATCCTCAAGTGTTTGCTATGCAAAACAACCCCTAACTAGGTTACTAGTAGCATATTCCTTATGCTGGTGCTCAAAGGCCTGTTGCTCAAGAAATTCCATCTTACCCTGGCTATGCTCAACCTGACCTTAATCGACAGATGCCCTTTGTTGCAACTTTAGAGTTACCAAATTTAAATTGGCTAACTAATGATCCAATTAATTATGCTCCTTGGTGGCCGATGATACCTCAAAAATTACCATCGAATATTCCCAAGTTCAATGGAAACCCTGGAGAAGATCCGTTGACTCATGTTATGACTTATCATTTATGGTGTTCATCAAATTTCCTAAATGATGATTCTGTTCGAATACGTCTTTTCTAGCGTACGCTCATAGGTCTGGCTGCAAAATGGTACATTGAATTACCTAGAGCTTCTTTTGATAATTTCATAGCCCTAGCTACTGTCTTTTTACCCATTTTCAGTTACCCATCAGATATGAAACTGGAATGGAAATCTTGACCAATTTCAAACAGACTAATGCTACTCACATTACTGAATGGTTCATTAAGTCCCTGTTACCATCTATAACTGAGGATGTGGCTAAGGGTAGCATCGTCACAGAAGAGCAAGTTATTGCTCGTGCCCAATATTTAGACTTGATTTATACTCAGTCTGGCACGCTTTATGAAAAAATTCCTAATGCGACGAGATCTAATTTTACTGTTCCTCCTCAATTAAAGGACTCTCATGCTGGAGACAGCGTGATAGGAACTGCAAGCACGCAACACACTACTACATTTGATCCTGCTCCTACTTCCTAAATTAATGCCGTGTCATTTGACAAAGGCAAACGTGATAAGCAACCAGGAAGTAAGAAAAAGGGGAAATCAAAGAAAAAGAAAACTTCTAACCCGTAGGAAAGATCATCTGATCAACCATCTAGACCTCAGAAACCTTGTTATCCATGCATAACCTGTAATGAGGAACACTTTGTTAGGGATTGTCCTCACCGTGCTGAAGTCTCAAAAATCATCAAGACTTCTCATGCGTCAGCTGTGTTGACAGACCCATTTCCAAATATGGACACAAACATGGTTGCTACGGATCCAGCTCCTAGTTCCAAAGTGTTAATGTTATCCATCACAAAACCTTCAACAGATATTTTGGTGTCAACGCATAATAAATATTATGGTAGTCAAGCCACTGATCAACCTACTACTTTGACAAAAAATCCACCTACAGAATCATTACCGCCTACTGCTATTACTAAATTGACAATCAAGCCACCAAAAGGAGTAATTCATAAATCGACATATAATCCTCGAGCAAGAGCTGCACAAAATTATAATATAGTTGAATATTTGGCTCAATCCCCTTCAGCTATGTCTGCTCTTGAGGTATTACAAAATTGTCCCTCCCAAAAACAGTCCTTATTATTGGCTATTGGTGGAATTGATTTGAATGATTCTAATCTTATCGTCTTTAATGATACGGGCTATGTGCCACAACTACTAGCAGAATTGGAATTCTCCATACAAGTAAATGTCCTCAATCACCCTGTTCATCGCACTATTATTTATGAGGGAGCATCTACATGCATTATGTCTCTAAACTGTTGGAAGTCACTTGGCTCACCACGATTATCACAATCATCAATGACGTTGAAGGCATTTGATCGACATACATATAAACCTTGTGGTATTATTAATAACTTGCATGTTGAACTAGGGGGAAAAATAGTGAATATTGATGTTGAGGTTGTTGAAGGGCCCCTTGAATATAATATTTTACTTGGAAGGCCATGGGTATATGCAATGACGGCAATCGTTTCTACATATTTTAGAATGATTTCCTTTCCACATAAAGGTACAATTACAGTCATTAATCAACTATCCTTCTTTGCTTATGCTTTGCAGGTAACTGGAAGTGTTCCGTTCATTCACATACCCCAAATAGAACTTCAGAACATTGGTGTAGGACTCTTAAAGGATTCCACTCTCATAGGAACCTTTACATTACCGCCGCCCGCGACGTCGGCATAAATTGCAAGTATAGAGACCTGCTACATAATCTCTTCCACTCTATCTAGCTTAAGGGATAGTACGGGTGATTCTGATATTTCTACGTTGGATGAGTTTCTGCCACCCAGCCCTATTGAGCTATCATAGCAATCAATCTATCTGGCTTGGGCAGCAAATCCGAAATCAGCGTTGTCGAGTGTTTGGGTTGATCGTTCCTTAGATTTTGGTACTCCATATGATCCACTTTCCTCAATGTTCTTGATAGATGAAAATATTTTAGAAGCCATGATGTCAGAGGGATAAACATGGGAAGATTATCATCATCATTCCCATCTTCCTGATTATGAAGAAAATAATCTTAGTCAACTATATCACCCATCCATCAAAAATTCCTTTTCGATTTCTTTTCCCATTAATGCAATCGATTCCGAGTGAAATCTGCCAAATATTCAAGAAACAATTTCTATCGATATTTCAACCAAACCTAGCACTGTAGAGAATATTCGTGTCTGTGTATCTTGTTCTCCATCAGAAATTGAATCATATCGCTCTCTATTTCGTGAATTTCGTGATGTATTTTCTTGGTCTTACGAGGAAATTCCAGGCATAGATACTAGTATAGTTGAACACACTATTAATGTGTATCATGATGTCAAACTGGTGCGTCAACGGCTTCGTCCTGTTCATCCAAAGAAAGTCGCTGCCATCAAAGCAGAAATTGAAAAACTTTTGCGTGCTAGTTTCATTTACCCTGTTCCGCTAACTGAGTGGGTTTCCAATATCGTTCATGTTATGAAAAAACAAGGAACCATTAGAGTGTGCATTGATTATCGGGATGTTAATCTTTCTTGTCCAAAAGACAACTATCCTACTCCCTTTATCGACCAAATTATTGATGATTGTGCTGGATGAAAAATCTTTTCGTTCATGGATGGATTTTCCGGCTACAATAAAATCAATATCCATCCATATTATCAACATGATACATCATTCATTTGTCCCTGGGGCACATTTTCTTATAGGAAAATCCCGTTTGGTTTAAAGAACGTTGGGGCAACTTTTCAAAGAGAAATGGATTATGCTTTCAATGACATCAAGCACATTTTTCAACCGTATCTAGATGATTTACCACCAATTTCATGAAATCAGACTGATCACCCGATGCATTTGAGAGCCATTTTCTTACACTGCCGAAACTACAAAATATGCCTCAATCCACATAAATGTGTATTTTTTGTTGGTTCTGGTCATTTTCTTGGATTCATAGTCTCAAAAGAAGGAATTTGAATCGACCATCTGAAGGTTCAAGCCATTCTTGATTTTCCTGCGCCATCAAACTTACTTCAGATACAGAAACTTCAAGGAAAGGAAAACTTCCTAAGGAGGTTCATTCCAAATTATGCCAAAATGGCTAAAGGATTTACTAGACTATTGAAAAAGGGGGTTCCCTTCCATTGGGACCAGTTGCGCAAGATTATTTTGATGCTATCAAGGACACTCTTATTTGAGTGTCATTAATGTATCCTCCTAATTATCAAAATTATTATTTCCTATATATTTTCGCGGCCAAAACGACCATTGCTATTGTATTGGTCAAAGTAGAAGATGGAATTGAACATCCGATCTATTATTTGGGTCATAATCTCAATGATACGGAAGTTAAGTACTCATACGTAGAAAATCTTGCCTTGGCAACTGTTCAAGCTGTTCAAAGATTTCACCATTATATCTTACTCTGAAAAACAACAATAGTTTCAGATTGCAACCCCATGACTTATATCTTATCACGTCAATCGCTGGGGGGGGAATATTCAAAATGGATTGTCATTTTGCAGGAATTTGATTTGGAATTTATCAAATCCAAGTCAAAGAAGTCTTTAGTTTTGATTGAGCTTCTCTGTGACCTTCCCTCTGATAGTACTACAACTACATGGAACCATCAATTCCTGACGAGTCTCTGTTTCTGACTGGATCATCTGATCCTTGGTATGGGGATTTCATAATTTATCTCCAAACCCAAACTTTTCAACCTAATACCTCTTGCTCTAAACAACAACGTATTCGATACCAAGCCAAATATTATCTTATTGTCGATGATACACTTTATCATCGTGTTGTCGATACCATTTTAAGGAGGTGCCTCACTCATGAGGAGGCCGAAAAAGTGTTAAATGATTGTCATGATGGGGCCTGCGTTGGGAATTTATCTAGATATCCTACCACGCAAAAGATACTCCATGCCGGTTACTTTTGGCCTACTATTTTTCGAGACTGCATCCTCGCGGTCAAAAGTTGTCATGCGTGCTAGATTTTTTATCGTAATATCCGCAAACCGCCAGCACTAATGCATCATTTTGTCTCTGCAGGACCATTTACGAAATGGGGTATTGACTTCATGACCTATAACCCTCGTTTGTCCGAGAGGCATGGTTATATTATTGTCGCAGTCGACTATTTTACCAAATGGGTTGAAGCGATGCCTACATTCAACAATATAGGATAGACAGCTGCATTTTTTTTCTTTAATCATGTTATTTCACGGTTTGGGGTCCCACAGGCTATAGTTACGGATCATGGGAAGCATTTTCGCAACCACATGATGTTTGAATTGACTTCCAAGTTAGGATTGTCACATGATAATTCTACTCCATATTATCCACAATCAAATGGACAAGTTGAGGCTATTAAAAAAATTCTTAAACGAATGCTTCAACGAATAATAGGAGTTCGTAAAATAAATTGGCATTTGATCCTGTACTCCGCCTTTTGGGCATATCGAACCTCGGTGATAAACATGACCGGATTTACTCCTTTTCAATTGGTGTATGGTCTGGAAGCTATCTTACCAATCCAATGTGAAATATCATCGTTAAAATTCGCAATAGACTTGTTACCTGACACCTCAGAAGAAGAAGTGCATCTCCTTAACCTCATCCATCTTGATGAAACGCATCGTGAAGCCCAATTGGCCAACGAAACGCATAAAGGTGCAATATGACAAAAAAGTCCAGCCTCACAATTTCTCAGAGGGCGACTTGGTCCTTCTTTATGATCAAGAAGCTGATGTAATAGGTACACGAAAATTTGAGCCATTATGGCATGGCCCCTATACTGTCAAAAGAGTTCTTGCTAAGGGTGCCTATGAGTTGCTTGATTACGATGGAATTCCATTGGCATAGCCTAGAAATGGGTTGTATCTTAAACATTACTATGCTTAATCATGAGCGTAGTAAGTTTTTGTCTTATATTGTATATATGTTGTTGATTTTCATTCATTATCCTAATTTGTTTTTATGTTTTTTTGATGTTAGTAATCCAATTTACATTTCATCGCAGATGTCTGAATCTTCGGAACCCTTTTTTGGATATGCTAATGGTGCTAGTCGTAGTATGCAGAATCTATCCTCTGCAGCATGGACCATTTTCGCTCCGAACGGCGAGTTAGTGGGTTTTCAAGGGATTTGTATTGGTAGATCAACAAACAATGTCGTTGAGTATAGCGCATTGATTGAACTTCTCTCTGATGCCATTTCATTTGGTATTAACCGTATTATCATAAGGTTAGACTCACAACTTGTGGTATTACAACTTTCTAGTGTTTATACTGTTAGAAATCCAACATTGCATAGATTGTTCCTTAGAGTTCGACTTTTGGAAAGACAACTTGATTTTATTCAATATCAACACATTTCCAGAAATTTGAACACATTGACTGATTCATTGGCTAATCAAGTTTTAGATAGACATTTGAAACATATGTAAAGAAAATATTCACATCATTGAATAGGATTGCACAATAAACATGAGAAAACACTGAAATCATATAGATTGATAGTTATAGGTTTTTACAAAAATTTGTGCCCAAGACACATTGGTCATCAGACCTCAAAATGTATGCAAAATTTCATAAGTAAACTAGTGGTGCTCGTGGTAACATGCCATATATCTAGCTATCCTATGACGTAATCACATCCAATGGTTAGGAACCCCAATAGTGTGTCGCTGCAATCACATAGGAAGCTCTTCAATCTGGCAATCTGGAATCCCGAAGGTCAAACCTTCTATGTGCTACTGAAGCTTAGTCAGAGTCTCAGCCATATCAAGATCCTGAAGGAATGCTCTCTCGACAGCCCTCTCTGCTGGCACATCTGCTTCGCGCTCTGATTCCACTACTAGTTGAACACAACCAACATCTGCATTACATCAAATATTTATTTTAGTCTTGGGAAAACATAAAAATACAAAAAAATTGTATAAACCTTAGGAAAATGAAAAAAAAACATGGCCAAAACATTCTTACCCATTGCACCTCACTGAGCACCTTCTGGTAATGCTAAATCTAGATCTCCTCGGAAACCAATGCCTGCGTATGTGTACTCATCGATGGTGACAATCTATCTCCGGAACCAGGCAAAGAATGCAATAGAGAACACAACAGTCAATTGGCATGCATGCCGACCCATGATTTCTACTCATCTCTGCATCCGAAGATCTCTAAGACTAGCTATATCCAGTGTCACATGTTGTGGCTGCATCAATGGAATCCGTTCTAAAGCGAAGGATATAAGGATTGAACCATAACTGAAATTCTTCTTCCTTCCTCCCTTTGCTTTATTCAGTTTTTCATTTATCTGAGATAGAACAGCTTTAGACCAGTTGAATATTGTTGGCTTGATACACTCTAGCGCATAAAGCATATACGATCTATTCGCTACATGTAGTGTAACGGTGCCAACAATTTTAGCGATCGTGAAACGGAGAGTTCTCAAAGGCAAATCTCTGAAATCCTAGATGTTTATTTTTCCATCTTTGCTAGGTTCTACCCCTGGATAGAAATATTGTAGAATATAATCCCTCACTGTCTCTCCTCCAATGGTAGACCCTGAGAGTGAAATGGGCAAACCTCTCCTTGACAAACCTATGAGAAAATACACATCCTCAACTATTATGGGAGCCACTTGGTTCTTAATATGAAATTACTCTATCGCCAGATCCCATGCTCGAACTAAGAACTCTAATAGTTCTATTTTTTGCCTCATCTCGGATAATTTGAAGTACTTAAGCAGTCCACAATATCTTAGTGCTATTACAGTACCCGGACCATTTAAGGAAATCATATTTTGTTCTTCATGTTCTCTTTCCCTCCATGTAATCGTTATTATAATCCGATGGAAACCTAAAATACAACCATAAGATCCATTTGATTCCATTCATTGCAAAAAACTAGGTTAATTTTGGGCATAATGAGAAAATCAAAAATTGATACTGTGCCCAATGCACTCCCTAAAAAGAGACAGTGCGTTGCACATGCAAGTACACTTCACTGTATCTATTATGCAACGCAGGTTTCGACATTCAGGGGTGCGTTGCCCTCTTTTTGGGCAGAATTTACCATAGGGACCCTAAAACCCTAAAAATTTTCAGAAATTGGAGATGAAATGAATACTAAAGGAAAGAGGAGGTTCATGGCACTAACCTGGATCAAATGGTGAAGAAATTCGTCCAAAGAAATGATCGCAATCAGTAGATGAAGTTCAGGGGGGAAATCAGGTTCAGAGCTCCAAAATGCAAATGGTAACTATGGAATGGTAAAAATGAATAATGAAACTACTTTTAATAGTCATTTAATTATTTTCAAATTAAATTTATTGCTATGACTATAGTTTTATTATGTTTTTATCATGAAACATGTATTTTTAATCCATTGATGTTGTTCTGAACAGGAAATACAACTGATGAACAGATTAGTCGTGCATATTTATTCAAAGAATGACTTGACCACAAAGCATACTTTTTCTCCTTATTTTTCGAGCTTTATTAAAAATGAAAAAGGATTTGAAGCGCACTTTTATCTCTTTTTAGAGCTTCAATAACAGCGAAAAAGGAACTCCTGGAGTCTTCTTTCAGCTCTTTTTAGACTCCGATAATGTGAAAATATTGTTGAGCACTTATTTTTTCGAGCTCGTAAAATTAAATGAATTGATATCTACTCAGTATAAGTTTAACCCTTTTTCGAACTGAGATAGATTATTTACGAAAAAGGAATACCTTGGTTAAACATGACCAAAGAGGTTCTCTCAGATATTATTTTACACTTTTTTGGATCTGATTGACAAATTTACGAAAAATTACTTATGGATTTTTCTTTCGTCCTCTTTTTCAAACTCTCTAAATATGAAAAAGGATTGGGCTATCACTGTCTTTAAGCTCGTTAAAACATAAAATAGCGACGGGCTTGTCGATCATGACAAGAATCGAGTTTCATTCATCGTGAGACTCGTTAAATTATTAAATAGTGATACTTTATTTTCCCAAAGGGTTGAATTATATATCAAGCAAATGTTACCCTCCTCAAGCTCGTTAAAAAATAAAGAGGTACTGGTTGACAAATGACCGGGGAAAATTTGGGAAAAGTGAGCAAAATTTCTTAATGGTACCAAGTAGCTATTGAACATGGCACTTCCTTCACTCCATTTCTGTGACTGTTTGGGTTGGGTAATCATCTTGATGGTTCTTCATACCTATGGTTCATCATACCTTCACTTCAGTTTTGGGTCAATGCTACCAACTCATCATAGTGTCACCGATATGTTCAAGAGAAGTCGTCCAGTGAATAACTCTTCCTTCTGCAATACTCGTAAACATTTATTCTCATGACCATCATCCCTAAAAATTGCTATATCAAGTCATACCTTTGTCTCTGAAATCAGTAACTCCCGTTTCGCAATAAGGTGACTTCCTGTCGACAAAAAATCAATATCTAGGAAGTTCACTTAGAAACATCAAATTCCAGTACCATGAGGCTTGTTACAACATCGACAAGATCCTCGCTTCCGGACTTTTGACCGAAATATTTTGTTTGGCGTTCGACATCAAATCATCTATTCATGCCTTACGAAATGTACTGCAGTACCTTGAGGGCCATTTTCATTAATGGTGGTTCTCTTATGTTTGTTAACAACTCACATCATTGGCTGGTAATCAAACAATGTCTTTCCATGTTTGACGACAAATAATATATTCACATGGCTAGACTTGTACCCAAATGATTGAGTGAATGAGATACGAAGACCTTGGATCTAGTTTCAGCCATCCAGGCTGCAATTTCAGAATTTTTTTACACATCATCTGTACGGTGACCTTACATATAGATTGTCATCTAAACATGGGCCTATATCTGTAGGAATGTCTGCATTGGGCAACATTCCAATGTCGACGACTTTCTGAATTATGTACATGTTATTAGATTGTTTATGTGTTGAACATGGGAATGCCTACCCTCAGAAATTATGATCAAAGAGGATATATCATGATGTAATGTATTGTAATATTGATGCAGGTGACCACTCCACTTCATGTCCAGCCCATCACAGTGTAAAGCATCTCAATCAAACGTTTCTATTATTTTGATCTCATGCTTTAGGGGTAAATTTCTATAGGTCAATTTGGGCATTATTCCAAATGACCTGGTCAACTGGGCATCCTCTCCAAGACCAATGACTAAGGGTCTATCATTCCCTATCATTTCAAGTTGCTACATGCCCTAAGACAAGAACAAGACAAATCAAGCATGACTTTCATCAAGAAAAGGTTTCTAAGGTTTGAAGTTTATTATATAGCATATGAGAGCTCACCAACGCTGCCTCTAAGGGGAATAAGTGTGTTGCATATGTAGGTATCCCCATGCAAGGCTACTCTGCAAAGCACTTCCTGACATTCACAGGTGCGTTGGTCACATTGGGAGCGAAATTCTCATTGTTTCGGAATCTCCACTTGGCCAGTGCCTTATAGAAGAGTTCACATGTGTCAAGATTCGAATCCAAGTGTCCATTTGACATCTACAATATTGGGAACATGTCTTGCCTATTATTGGAAATTCATTGATTGTAAAACAACCTTCAGCTCCTCTATAAATTGAGCACAGATCTAAGTGCTTGAGGAGGAAGAATTTGAGTAGAGAAATGTTGGTGGATTTTAAATTGAGAGTTATATTTTTGTAACAGCTGCTGGAGAGATTTATACTATGATGAGGCTAGGAATGTTGCTGGAATGGTCAATTAAAATCAGTCACTAGGTTGTAACCTCTCCTTCTATCATCAATAAAGAATAAAACTTACTTTTCCCTATATACATCTGTATTGGCTTTTATTTTCCATATTTTAATATCTTAGTTGATGTATATGGTTTATGCTTTATTGATTTAGCTAACTAACTTGAATAGACATTTGTATTATTGCTATCTTCTTTTGTTTTAGTGTTCTTTCTTGCGCGGAGCATTTTTCACAAACCGCTTGAATTTGAAGCTACAATGGAAGAGACAGAAGGAATCATTTAGAAGCATTTGGATTACAAGTAAGCTTCTAATATATTATGTGTGTCCATTCTTAGTTGGGAGAAGAAGTCATATATTCTTTAATCTGGTGTTCTAGATTATCACCTATCTAGGGAAGCGTGTTTTATCCATAATTCACAATTCTTTCCAACAGGAACATACGACTGGAAGGGTTGATTTGCAGTCTAAGGGTGATATGGAGGGGCATAAGACCAAGTAGGAGGTGTAGGTCATGATGGATGAGTGGAGGTATACCAAGTATACACAAGTGCATTCTGGTTTGCATGGTAGTAGGAATAAGGTGCACCTTTCATGCACTATTGATATGACCAAGGCCCTTGACACTTCCTCTTATTTATGAAACATAGTTTCTCCGGTCCTCCTTCCCCACCTTGATATACAACTTTGAGACTAGGTAAGGAATGAAATTTATTAGTGGCATGATTCTCTTCATAGACTAAGCAAACCTGTATAACATTTAGTGGAAATTCATTTCGAGGGTGTTTTTTGGTACATCTAGGGAAATATATAGCTAAGGCCCTTTCTTCTTCCTCTTATTTCCTCTTGATTTGCATTGTGTCCATTTTCAAAGCAAACGTGTGCGACATCTCACTTTTGAAGTCCTCCAACATGTTTCCAATCTCATGCTTGATGGAGGTGGAAGAGCATGTGGTGTTGGTCATGCTTTTGCTAGCTCTACCTTTCTTCCTAGCTTCCCTAGAGTGGTTTCTAAATATTGTCTTGATGTCCTCATAAGGTAGCTGGTAGATATCTCCTTTAGACATCATATTAAGGGTTTATATCACCTATTCCTTGATCCCTCAGAGAAGTACCAATTTGAGTGATCCGGGATCAAGGGTGCAGTTGGATCTTTTATAGTTCAATTGGAATATTTCTTCATAATCGTACAGGGATTAATCAGGTCCCATAGTCATCTTAATATCTCCTCCTTGGTTTTTTAGGACCTACAATAGTCTTTATATTTTTTGTTGAAGTATTATTGCATCTGTGCCCAGGTAGTGATATTGTTCTGAGGAAAACCAATCAACCAACACAAGGCTACATCCTTGAGGGTGGATGGAAAAATTTCAGCATTTGGTCATCTAAGGCATAGTCATAAGTCCTACAAACAACAAAAAACTCGAACATGAAGGTGTCACGATCCTCAGAAGTAAGGCCATGGAAATGTGGAAGGGTTGAGGGACCGATTTTCTTCATTCTAGTTTCTCTGTTAGTTTCTCTAATGGGAAAGACTCCTTGGGCCCTAGTTTCAGCCATGGCTTGAATTGGTGAAGAAAGTTCCTCTGGTGAAGCAAGTTCCTCTTCTTCCCCAAAAGGTTCTTCAAATTTTTCAAGTGGTTCACCTAAAGGGTTTTATACCTCACAGTCACTAAAGAAGTGTGAATGGTCACTATGTGTGGATGTGGGGGTTTTTGGTAATAATTTTCCTTGGTTTTCCCTACTCCTAGAAGGCATGAAATTCAAAATATTTTTGTGTTTTTCAATGTTTTGGAACTGAATGTAAAACAGAAAGCAGAAAATAATGCTTTAAGAATAAACAAACATCTACTTAGACACCTCCTTGGCATGCTTAAAAAGTGGTGAGCCTTGGTATTGCACCAAGAGTGCTACAACTCCCAAAGGCTACTCAACTTTACTTTATAATCCTAAGTTTCGTACAAACTTGGAGGTGACAGTGTTACATGCACAGTAGATGAGCTCTATTCATGTCATCCTCATCTTAGTTCTACAATGGGTGCTAGTAACTAGGGTTACTCTAGGATAGGAAGTTTATCACACTTCTAAAGACTGAAAGTAGATCGCAACCATTACTTTATTCAAAACTAAAGAAACTAATCTATATTATAATGATTCATCTAACTATTGTGTGTTTTTGCAAGAAATAAAGATTCACACTTATGCTAATGCGAGAAAAGGGAATTACACTAAGTGGCATTCATAGTCTAGTTTACTTAATTGAATTTAAGAAAATTAAACTAATATACAATACACAGGATGAATTAACGACTAACTAAGCCCTATCTAACTCATGCTTAACTAGTGTGCTTAATGATGCATCTTGTAATGGACTAATCACACTTTATAATGGCTCTGTTTTGCAGCGAAATAAGGAGGTGCTTGGGTGGTATAAGAGGGTCCCTGGACCTTATATTTAGAGTTGAAGGTATATTGGTGGCTTTTCTAGGCTTAGGTGAGGTGGAGGAATGATTTTGGGCTGAAGGAGAGGGTGTTTTTCATTGCTACAAGAAGCTGCTACAGGATTTTTGTAGTGCTACAGAATGTCCTGAAAAGCTACAGGAAATAGCATGACAGGGTTTGGAGGCTAGAAATGGTGGAAATAAGGTTAGGAGAGGTGAGGGAGAGGTGGATCCAGGTATATGAAGGATAGGAGACCCCTTGGCCAAGCTCAAAGCTCTTCAAAAATCTTGTCTTCAGTCCACAAGGTTGCTCTCGATGATGTAATGGTGACCTCAAAAAACAGAGTTGTAGGTAACTTGGATGGAAGGTATTTGATGAAGGGTGAAGACTCAAGATGATGGTGTTGAATGGGTCCTTCTCTGCTACTCTATCCAAACCTGCAGTCAATACATTTTTTCATGCATTCATCATTGACAAACTTATCATAAAAATGGTGGAAAAGATGAGTTGAATTTAGGTAAATCCACCTATGCAATTGAAACAAAAATATACCTATGAACCTACAACATGTTCATGATAACAAAAGTAAAAAATATCTAAATTTTCAAAGAAATCATAAACTAAAAAGATATTTTGTCTGTTTTCAAAGACCTTCTTCCTCAAGCTCCAATGGAAGAGGTGAGATATGGAGGCTTAGCACGTAGTTTTAATGTTTTATATGCTACCAAACATGTAATGAAAAAAATAAACTATTGAGACATAAAATAAAGGCACATGTATACAAGAGAGACCGAGGCCAATGGATTGGGCCATAACCCACAAGACAGCTCCATGAAATCAACTCAGTGGAAAAGAAACCAAATGCTCATCTTATTTCACAACCAGTCTTTTACATGAAAATTGAAAGTCATAAATGTCTAATACAAAAGCCAAGGGTGCTCTAGCTGCATCTAAAAATCAAATCCCAATGAGATATTTCTCTGGCCTATTTATGCTAGAGGGTAGCTACCAAAAAATTCCTAAAATGTAGGTCTTTGTTCCCTTGGAACTCGAGAGAAGTGGAGCTTAGATCCCTTTGATCATTCACTTGCTCGGCTGCCTCTGATTTTGAGAAATTGGAGGAGAATCTGGAAGAGATATTGGCTTCCTTTAGGATTTAATAAGGTGTTCAACCTGCATATAATTACTCGTTGTTGTCTACTCCGAGCCATAATTATGTAATATCTCTCAAAAATGGAATTATTCCCTTCATTTCCTACATTTAAACCATAGTCTGCCTCAAATCATGAAAACCCTTAATACATCATTCTCACTAAAAAAAAAGATGAAAAAATGCAATTAAATGTGTCAGAGAGAGAATAACTAAGCTAAAAAGGTGACATTTAACTCCTTAGAATATACCTAATGATGGTGCTCATCAATAGCCTCACAATTTTCTTGACTAACGGCCATGTACTCTACTTCTCATGAACTGAGTGTGAATAACCTCTGCTTCCTATTGTACCAGGAAAATGATGCCAACCCAATACTGAGGATGCCCCCTGATGTAATCTTCCCCTCATATGGACTTCCTACCCAATCTACATCTCTGAAGCCTTGCAGCTTCACTCCCTCTGTCCACCTATACCAAAGACCAAACTAAGTGGTGCCTCTAAGGTATCTCAACACATGCTTGGTTGCCTTCCAATAGAGATTAGTTGGCTTAACCATTTCTTGACTATGTTGGTTAACCACATAACACATGTATGTCCGTGTGTTCACCAAGTACATAAGTGAGGCAACAAGCTTCCTGTAAATTTTGGCTTCTACCACTTCACCTAAAGTATCATCTTCCTTCCCCCAATTCCCTGCTAGAGGAGTCTCCATGGGTTTGTTACTCTCCATGTGAAACTTATTTAGTATCTCATTTACGTGCTTTCCTTGAGAGAAAAACAGTTCCCCATCTCTTTGCCAAATTTCCAAACCAAGGAAATAATGTAAGAGCCCCATGTCTTTCATCTCAAATTCTCTTGAAAATTATTCTTTGCAAGAATTTATCATCTTCTCATAACTTGTTATAATTAAATCATCGACATATAAAACTATAATCAATAATTTACCTTTAACCAAAATATGGCAAAGGTGTGCATCTGCTTCAATTTTGGTGAAACCCAACATGATGAAATAGTTTTTTATCCTAGTGTACCAAGAACTAGGTGCTTGTTTCATTTCATACAATGCTCACTTGACTCTACACACATGAAAATCTCTGTCGAAGGTCTCAAATCCTTTTGGCTTCTCTATGTACACCTCTTCCTCAATCACTTCGTTGAGGAAAGTTGTCTTTACATCCATTTGATGTATTTTCCATCCCATTTGCGCTAAAATTGTAAGAATAAAAATGATTGAAGAGTATCTTGCTACTAGAGCAATGGTTTACTCCTAATATATTCCCTCCACTTGAGAGAACCCCTTGGCCAAAAATATGGCATTGAGTTTCTCAACACTCCCATATGCTACTTAATTCACCTTGTAGATCCACCTGGATCCTACAACTGACTTGTCCTCTGGTCTTGGGACAACTTCCCATGCACTATTTTTGATAATGCAGTCATACTTCTCTACCATGGCATCAACCCATACTAGTTGTTGCACTTCTTCCTAGAATGAGGATGGCCCAGTCTCTACACTCTCGCTTATAAGATCCATGTAGCTAGTGTACTGATCTAGGGACCTTCTCTGCCTGCACTATGATGTGGGCACTCCCCCATTCTCTCTAGCATCGAGCATCAATATTTCAACCTCTCTTGTTCCCTTCCTCCTATCCTTGGATGTCTCCGCATGAGTGGGTGATTCCATCCTCTTCTCCTCTTCTTGTGTTTGCTCCACATATTTAGGTTATTTTGGAGTTAAGAGCTCCTCATCTAAATGCATCTGAAGCTCCCTTTTAAGGGAAATTTTCATGGTCTTTCCTTCATCCAATTTTACATCTTTACGAACCACTATCATCCTATGTGATCACAGGTACACCCAATAGTTGTGAGGTGTATTAGTGTACCCCATAAATATGCCAAAATTAGTTGTTGGTTCTAATTAGTGGAATTTTGAGGTCTAAAATGGGCCTCCTAAGGAAATTATAAAATAATAGTGGAAATAATAAAATAAGAGTATATTACATCATCAAATTTTAGAGGGAGAAAAGAAAAAACTACTTTTTCAACTCGTATTTTAAACTTATCTATTTGTGGGTTTACTCAAATTTCAAGCGGTAACACTCATTGGATGCATAATTTAATTCCTTATCTAAGGAGTACCCATGTTGCATACTTTCAATGGACCCTGTTGCACGAAAAATGAGAAATACATGAAAACATTTATTGCAATCACGATTTTTCATATCATTCTCATTTAACGTGTGGTAGGGTCTATCGAAAGTATGCAATATGGGTACTCCTTGGATGAGGAATCAAATTTTGCATCCAACGAGTACTCCCATTCAAAATTTGAGTAAAACCTTAGGGAAATAATTTGAAAATACAAGTTGAAAATATATTTTTATTATTTTATTACTTTTTAATATTTTTACTATTTTACCCCAAAGATGGTGAATCATCCCCCATGGTTGACATCATCATCTTGAATCCTATTGGTTCTTATAAAGTTTATTTTGGTTATACATTTTCCTTCGGAGGCCCATTTTAGACCTCAAAAGTTCTCTAATGAGCTTTTTCTGTGCATCTTTGGTAACATGACAGTAAACCGATGAACCAAAAATTCTAAAGTGTGCCACATCTGGCCTCTTATCGAAAAATGCTTTCTTTAGTGTACTCATACCGAGGATCCAATGAGGACTCATGTTCTACACATGCATAAATGTATTTCATGCTTCCACCCACAAGTGCAACATTAGGCCCTGATCATGTAACATCGCCTGTGCAGCTCCCACAATGTTTCTATTCTTTCTTTATGCAACCCCATTTTGTTGTGGGCTATGAGGTTCTATAAATTATATTCTAATGCCTTTTGATGCACATAATTTCTTGAATTCATTCGACACATATTGTCCATCATTATCGCTTCTCACAGCCTTCACTTTCTTTCATGTGTATTTTTCAACAAGTGCTTTGAACTCACAAAATTTTGAGAACTTTTCATATTTCTTCTACATGAAGAATATCCAACACTTATGTGAAAAATCATCTACAAAAATCACATAATACATGTTCTTGGTCATGGAGGCTGTCGAGAACGATCCACACACATCTGAATGAACTCTTTCAAGGATCGCTTTTTCTCGACTGTCCTTATCATGAAAGGTGGCCTTGGTGTACTTTCCCAATGTACACCATTTGCATGTATCACGCTTCTCAAGTGCACCCTTGGGAATTCATGTATAAATCTACTACATGATCTTCAAATATCTATGGTGTATATGGCCCAAGCTTCTATGCCATAACTCGTCAATGTCTCGATTCTCCACCTTATTTGCTTTCATTATCAAGGAAATACAATATTTTACATCCAATTTGTAGAGGTTCTTTACCCGAACCTCGATCCTCTTCACCCGTACCATGGTTATGTGACAAAGGAACTCCTTTCCTTTACTAAATATCACCTCGTAGACACATTCTTCCAACATAGCAACTGAAACTAAGTTCTTCTTCAAACCAGGAACATACATGACCTATTTCAATGTGATAGGAGAAAAATATTCCCTCTGAAAGGTAACAGTACCGATGTCAGTCACGTTATACCTCCCATCATCTCCCGTATCAATGTGCATCTGGAGGTCCTTCTCCTCCAAGTCACTAAATAACTCTTTTTTTTTGTCATATGGAATGAGGCTCCACTATCCAGGTACCGCACAGAACCCATTATCAATGACACCATGCATTCGATGAGGGTGAAATCCAACTCGAAATGTGAAGCAATAGCTTCACCTACTACTCCTCTTGAGGGCTTCTTGTCGACCTTCTTGTGCGTACACTTCATGAAATAGTGTCCCAGATCATGACGGTGAAAACATTTAATATTCGACAATGTCCTTCTTTTTCCCTCCCTGGTCAGAATCTGATTTGGAATGGGATGAATTCCCTTTCCCCTTCTTTTCCTTTCCACCCAAGGCACATTTCTCATCATCATCATTATTTGATGGGGATCCATCTCTAGTGTTCTGTTGAATCTGTTATTATACTAAGTCAGACCACAATCGCTCCCACTTTGGTAGCTTCTACCTCCCATTCACTGAATCATCGTAGTTGTGCCAAATATTGGGAAGGCCAAGAAGTGGTAGGCTCACTAGATCATCCTCAGAAACTGCAACACCAACACTTCCAAGCTCATCCCAACATTGGGTGAACTTGGTCAAGTACTTTGGTATTGTGTCACCCTTCTCCATCTTGATTTTTCTGAGCTTGTCCTTCAGTGCTAGCTTCCTACGGTCATTGTTGTTCTGAAACAAATATGTTAAGGCCTTCCACATAGCATATGGAATTTCCTATCCATGGAGGTTTGAGAAAATATGAACTCAAACACATTCCAATAGAATCCTTCCTGCCTTTGCTACATTATTCTTATAGGCTTCCAGATCTTGAGCATCTATTACCACAGGCTTTGGAATATCACTGTCTATGAACTCCTTTTTCCTGTTGTGTTCAACACTGATTCCATTCTATCTCTCCAACCTATTTAATTTGAACTATCCTCAACAGCATATTTGAGTCTCAATCCTGAGGAAGACATCTTGATCTTGCTTCTAGTCCTGAAGAGTAGATCTGCAAATTCGATTCAACTGCATAGAAAAAACTCGTATTATTCTCTTCTATAGTGATTCCTACTCTGATACCATGTAGAAAATCCATGTATATTCAAACTGATAATTGTAATATGCTAAAACAATATACTTGAATCTACTCTACCAATTGCGGAAACCAATTTAGATCGTGAAATCACAAAACATGAAATAGAAATAATTCCAATAATGTAGTAACAATTATTTCCTGGGGCAAGCCTCAGCCAAAAACCCCGCTATCTGTATATCACTTAAGTCAGAAAATATGAGAATATTACAATTCTTTTCTCCAAGGTTAGAAACCTTTTTACTATCTCTATCTGTCTCATTGATTCCTAAACAATCTTGGTTCAATACTTAACCAATTTTCTTCCCTCTAGGATCACTATTTCCTCTGACTACATGCACCACCTATACAATTTGGATGATTATACAACTGATAGTATACTGTGTGAAAATTTCTAAAACAAAATCCTATTGTAATATCTGATATTATTTCTCCTACTTATTATTCAACAATAAGTTATTTACAAAAATAACTTTAGTAAATATCAAAATAAATTCTAGTGCAGCCTTCACACATAAAATACTCAGCAAAATATAAAGAAATGCAAGCACACGAATGACAGTTATTTTTGGACAATTTTCCTCGGAAAAACCCAATGCGGGAAAACCAGTGCAACAGATGAGGGTTTTATTATTCTTCTTTAGAAAAAGTTTCTTGTGTAAATAGAAATCAATAATAATGAATGGAAATATCTGAGATAACACTAGAGAAATTTTCTCACAAATTTATGATGGAAATCTAATCTTTGAGAGGCACTTCTCGCCCTCCTGTGTCCCCACTGCATCAACTCTGTGTGGGGACTGTGCAGTTCTGCGTCACTACTCTATGTTGTCCCTCTGCTGCTTCTACGTTGTCCCTTATCTGTAACGCGTCACCTGCCCTTGCCTTCCTGAATGATGTTGATGCCCTCTCTGTCCTATCCACCTGCAGCTCTCCCTCTGAATCGATTTCTCTTGCCAAAATTCAGCCACTGAGAAAACAAATTTTCTTGAGCAACTGAGTATCTGCTCTGGTGTTTCTTCCAAAAGACCCTCAAGCTTTCTTAAATAATATTCTAGTTGAAATTCAATGGCCCAAATTAGAAGCTAATCAATGGCTAAGATCATTTTGACTTGATCCTCATATTTTTCTAGAAGTTACACCCACAGTTAGATTAATACCCATTAATTATTTTAATTTCCTAAGATTAGACTTAGGGTCTCATTAAAAATAATTAATTTATTAAATAAAACTATCTCCGGGTGGAATTTCCTAAAATGATTTATGGGTTATCTGGAATGCACGTGTCTAAGCCTCTCCACAAAATTTGAGACTTAGAGCACATATGATGCTACCACAAATAAACACTCCCTCTTAGCGAGGAATGTGCTCTAACAGATATGCCCTGTTGCACACTTCTCTAAGTCTGAAGCATCTCCCTCTGCGTTGCTGATGTATGATATGTTGCCCATCAATCATTGTTTCGTTGTTGCAACTGTACTACTGTTGACCCTGCCACGACCAACACTTCATCCATACTGTAACTCCCTCTCAGTGTTGCATCAATTGTTTCAGTTACTGAAACAAATTCTCAACCATACCAATTTGGTCCCTCAAGTGAAAAAACTTGGCTCTTCTAAGAGCTTTGGTGATTATGTTTGCCACTTGATTCCCTGTGGGGACATACTGCAAATGTACTTCCCCTCACTGAACACAGTCTCTAATAAAATGACACCCAATGTCAATGTGCTTTGACCGATCATAAAATACCGGATTCTTAGAGAGTTTCTTACAACTATGATTATCATAGTATATACTGGTCACTTTCATCTTCCTTCTGAACAAATTCACTAGAATTTCCTAAGCCATATGGCTTCACGTGTAGTTGTGCTTGCTACCATATATTCTACCTCTGTTGAGATTAGTGCTATGGATTTCTGCTTCCTACTGCACCAGGTGGTCATCCCTGATCCGATGTTAAACAAATACCCTATGGTACTCTTCTCATCTACTGAAATGCATGCCCAATCTACGTCTCTGAAACCACTCAATATGACATCATCTCTATGGGTGTATTTCAACTTGTATCCAACTGTTCCCCAAACATATATGAGAATGTGCCTTGATTTTTCCCAGTGTACCCTCTTTAGTTCTACCATGAACTGACTAAGGGTGTTGATAGAAAAACAAATTTCTGGCCTGGTGTTGACCAGATACATAAGTGACCCAATGAGCTGCCTATACAAGGTGGGGTCCACTTCCTTGTCTTATGATGCATCTATCTTCTTCCAGTTGGTTATCATGGGCGTTTCCATGGCTCGAAAATCCTGCATCATGAATCTCTTCAGAATTTCCGCGGCATATCTTCCTTGTCCTAGGAAGATTTCACCATTATTCTACCATACCTCCAACCCTAGAAAGTAGTGCATCAACACCAAGTCCTTCATGTTGAATTCATCTTCCAAGTTTTTCTTGCAGTCCTTTATGAGCCTAAATGATCTTGTAAGGAACACATCATCTACATACCGTACCAAAATAAGTGGCTCATTCTCTACCATCAAATAGTAGCGATTGGGATATGTGTCACTCTTGACAAATCCCAACTGCTGCAAGTACCTATCAATCTGACCATACCGTTCTTTGGGTGCTTACTTGAGCCCATATAGAGCTTTCTTCAGTATACATACATGAGATCATTTATTCTCATGGTTCTCAAATCCTTCAAGTTATTCAATGTACACCTCCTCTTCTATCACCCCATTCAAGAACATTGTCTTGCCATCCATTTGGTGAATCTCTCATCCCATATGCGCTGCTAAGGACACAACAGATCTGATAGAGATGTATCTAGAAATAGGGGTGAAGGTCTCCTCATAATCGATTCCTTCCTTATGTGCATACCCCTTGGCCACGAACCTAGCCTTATATTTCTCTATGCTTCCATCTGCAGCATACTTAATCTTGTAGATCCCTCTCGAACCCACAACTGATCTATTATCTGGTCTAGGCACAAATTCCCAAACAACATTAGTCATGATAGATCTATACTCCTCTACCATGGCATCCACCCAGACCCAATGATGTATGACCTCCTGAAAGCTAGAGGGCTCTTCAACCTATGCTACCAAGGCTTGGTACCTGTCAGGTTTTCTACACTCCCTTTTCTCAATTCTAGGAGCTCCAATAAACTCCTATGTGTCCCTAAGCGTCTGTCATACTTCTCTGCTAATTATTCCACTTTTGGTGGGTGGCTCAACTAGTTCCTCTTCCTGTTGTCCCATCTGCTGTGAACTATCTGAGCAAATATTGGTGCTAGTTACGGTATTTGATCCAGATGTCTATCCACCTGCTGGTTCTTCCCCCTGCTGCTGCCGAACAAGAGGAACATCCTCAGACTTCTCTCCATGAGGCATCTCTTAAGATTTTCTAAAATCTTTGTCTTTCATGAACTTTACATCCCTTCTGGCTACAATCATCATGCTACCTAGAATGTAGACTATGTATAACTTCGATGTCTCGTTGTATCCTACGAAATACCCCTTCTCTGCAGTCTAATCTAATTTGCTCTGTTTTTCATTTGTAATGTGATAATATGCCACACTTCCAAATATCCTGAAATGAATCACTTCTAGCTTCCTCCTCGTGAAGATACTCTCAAGCTTTCTCTTGCCCAAGGCCCTATGAGTAGTCCTATTCTAGATATATATAGTTGTGATTCATGCTTCTGCCCATAAAAATCTAGGCAGATCCTGGTCATACGACATTTATTTTGCTTCCCTAACAATAGTCATGTTCTTCCACTTTGCGACCGCATTCTGCTCTGAATTATATGGCGCTATCTATTCTCTTTTGATACCCTCTCTTGCACAAAATTATGTGAAGTCCTTGTTAGTTTACTCTCCACCATTATCTGAGTTCAATAATTTTATCTTATTCCATGTCAGATTTTCAACAAGAGGTGTAAATTCTCTGAACTGATCAAAGACCTCATCCTTGGTCTTTAAGAAGTAGATCCAAGTTTTCCTGGAGTGGTCATCAATAAAGGTGATGAAATACTCACCACCGCTAAGAGATCTGGTAGACATTGGTCCGCAGATGTCTGAGTTTATTAGCCATAATGCACTTGTAGCCCTATTGTTTCTTCTGGAATATGATGCTTTAACGTACTTCCCTAATACACATCCTCTACACACGTCATCATGCTTGATACATAAGACTAGAACTCCCGTAACAATTTCTCTGAGTATTCTCAGAGCTCCATGGTGAAGTTGCCCCATTCTTCTGTGCCATAGCTCATTCGGGTCCTTTTCTCCATTGAAATCGCAGCCTACCAGTGCAATTGGAGACTCGAGCTACAACATGTATAGTATGTTTCTTCGAGCTCCAATCTAAGCCTTTTTCTTGCAGCTTAGATGCTTAACGTATACTTTACTTCCAATGAAGCACACATCATATCCCTTCTCCTGCAATTGGGACACTAAAATTAATTTTATTCTCAATCCTGGCACATGTAGCACATTTGTGGCTTGGAGATTATCTCTTGCTTGTGTCTGGAATGTTATGGTCCCTCTTCCTACTGAGGTACATTTCTTTTTGTTTCCCATAGTAATCTGGAAGTTCATTCGTTCTTCTTGATAGCTCGAGAAATATTCTTGAACTCCATTCATATGAGTTGAAGCCACATTTCAATGTACCAATCATCGGCTGATGCAGAAGTTGATAAACAAGCAAATTCTTCTTCCAATCTAGAAGACAACTCTAAGATGTCATGATCTTCCATCATGCTTTTTCTTTTCTCTAGCAGCCTCTGCAGAAAAATGTGTAATCTCTCTGGGGTTCAATTTTTAGTCAATGCAACACCGCGACTTCCCTTCAACGCAAGTTCTTTTTTGTCCTTTCTCAATTAAGCTCTGATACTATGTGAAATTTTCTAAAATGAAATCCTACTACATTATTTGATATTACTTCTTCTACTTATTATTCAACAATAAGTTATTTACAGAAATTACTTTAGTAAATATCAAAATAAATTCTACTGCAGCCTTCACACATAAAATACTGAGCAACATATAAATAAATGCAAGCACAAGAATGAAACAATTATTTTTGGACAATTTTCCCCGGAAAACCCAATGCGGGAAAACCAATGCATCAGATGAGGGTTTTATTATTCTTCTTCAGCAAAAGTTTCTTGTACAAATAACAATCAACAATAATGAAGGGAAATCTATGTGATAACACTAGAAAAATTTTCTCACAAATTTCTGACGGGAATCTGATCTCTAAGAGGCCCTTCTGGCTCTCCTGCATCAACAATGCATCAGATTTCTGTGGGGACTACGCAGTTTTGCATTACTAGTCCGCGCTATCCCTTTGTTGCTTCTGCGATGTCCCTTCTCTGCACTGCGTCACCTGCCCTTGCCTTCCTGACTGATGTTGATACCCTCTCTGCCCTCTCCACCTGCAACTCTCCCTCTGAATCGAATTCTCTTTCTGAACTTCAGCCACTAAGAAAATTGATTTGCTTGGGCAACTGAGTATCTGCTCTAGTGTTTCTTCCAAATGACTCTGAAGCTTTCTTAAATAATCTTCTAGTTGACATTCAATGACCCAGATTAGAAGGTAATCAATGGCTAAGATCATTTTGACATTATCCTCGTCTTTTTCTATAAGTTACACCGATAGTTAGATTAATACACATTAATTATTTTAATTTCCTAAGTTTAGACTTAGAGTCTCATTAAAAATAATTAATTTATTAAATAAAACTCTCTCTGGGTGGAATTTCCCAAAAAAATTTCTAGGTTATCTTGAATACATGTGTCTAAGCCCCTCTACAAAATTTGAGACTTAGAGCACATCCAATGCTACCAAAAATCAACACAGTGCCCTTCAACTCCAATCTCAATTGAGTCTTTCTCAGATTTGACATGCATGAGTTATTTATGAGTGAATCGTCAATTATCTGATTGATAACTAGATGTGGTTCAAATCCAAGTTCCACCCTTTGACCTCTCACTAGTTCCTCCATTAGTTAGAACTATTTAATATGATTTTAACTCAGATAAACTGAGTTAATTAATTACAACTCAAAGAGGGCTCCTATTTTGTAGGAAACACTCTACATGACTCAAGTTAGGCCCTCAACTTGAATTAACTAAACCAACTAAGTCCTACTAACCTAGTCAACCGCATAAGTTGTCTTGTAATGTGAAATTACAATTTTATTCTAATTTAATTCAAGGGAAAATTAAATTAAAATAATTTCTTGGTACCATTTTCAACACCCAAATGGACCTTCTTTGATATTACTTGGTTTATGTTAGGTTTCACTTTAAGTGTCATTGTTAATCAATAACTATAATGCTATAACACGTATTATCATACTATTTTAGTCAAAAGAAGAATCAATTGATATCCATCTAACTATCTTGGATTGAGTAATCCAATGTAACTTTACAATATTTTCTCCATTTATTTCTTGATATGAGTTTGAAACTTAACCATAACTTTTGTAATTTTTATAGTAATTCAATATCTACGTACAAAATGATATTCTAAAACAAAATAATCTAATAACTGTTGGAAATGTTGTCATTGATGGCAAAGGAGATGGCAAAGGAGGAACACTTGAGGTAGCAACAAGGCAAAGAGAGAAGCATAGCAGCAAGATGTAGAGAGGGTCGAGCAGCAGAGATAAGGTCATTGAAAGCAGCATAGCAGCAAGATGTAGAGAGGGCCGAGCAGCAGAGACAGGGTCATTGAAAAAAAATCAGCATAGCAGCAAGATGTAGAGAAGGTCGAGCAGCAGAGACAGGTTCATTGAAAGAAGCAGAGGCAGCAAAAGGAGAATTAAGGAGTAGCATCGGTCAAGGAGCAGATGAAACAAAGAGAGAAGAAAACTAGCAGAGAGGTAGAGGCAGCAAAGAAGAGAACAAAGGAAGAAAAGGAGATAGGCGGAAGAGAATGTCAAAATGTAACAGTCAAACAGCAGAATGGAAGCAACGGCAGAGACAGAGAAAGAGGCACAGCGAAAGGCAAAGGCAAAGGCAGAGGCAGAGCCGTTATCGCAGAAAGGCAGAGGCAGAGGCAGAGCCGTTATTCCGATAATCATTACCCAGCTGGAGGATACATAAACTCAATTCCGGGAATCTTAACCCAAGCGGAAAAGTATATATATATAAACCTTATTCCGAGAATCGCAACCCAGGCGGAAGCAAAAGCTTATATATATGCAGCACATTACATATATTGCGCAAGATTAAACGACTAAAGGTCCCAAGAATATATATTAATTTATATAAGTGGAGCGCTTTATGATCGAAAGAAACGAAGTAATATAAGGTGGGACCCTTATGAATCGCATCGGAGAATATAAAGGCAGTGGAACATCACAACAGAAAGTTGCGATTACGATTGAGATCCGAACCCGATGGGCATATAAACTATGACTCATATATGTTTTGCATTCCGGAGAACAGTGGTCAAACGCATCGGAGTTAAAGTGGAGCAGCAGAACATCACAACATAAAGTTGCGATTGCAATTGAGATCCGGACCCGATGCGCATATAAACTATGACTCATATATGTTTTGCGTTCCGGAGAACAGTGGTCAATCGCATCGGAGTTAAAGTGGAGCATCGGAACATCACAACAGAAAGTTGCGATTGCAATTGAGATACGGACCCGATGGGCATATAAAATATGACTCATATATGTTTTGAGTTCCGGTGAACAGTGGTCAATCGCATCGGAGTTAAAGAGGAGCAGCGGATCACATGCAACTAAAAGTTGCGATTGCGATTGAAGCTCGGACCCGATGGGATTATAAATTGTGACTTGATAGGTTTGAGTTTCGGCCTAATCGCATCATCATTTCAAGGTGAATAGTGATTAATCGCATCGGAGAAAGAGCAAAGTACATGTATAATGTATATTAGTGCACACAATACACGGGCACCATATCGGGACCTCTAAAATTAACCATTACCCAAATATTATGTTACATTGTTAAGCATTTGCTTATATATATATATATATATATATATACATATATATATATATATATATATATATATATATATATATATATATATATAGCATATATAAAATGTTGTGTTTATATTAGTAAGGTTGTAAGTTTATGACATACAGAGAGAGTAGACAGGCAGGAGCGCTTATTACAAGGAAGACTAAAGGCATAATCCAAATTTATGGTATTATATCCTTTGCTGATCAAAAGAACCAAAGGTCTTAACGCTTGGTTTAAAAAAACAAAGTTCTGAGGTAGGGACCCTCACCACCGTGATCAGAAAGTTCCTAAGCGGGAACATGGCAAATATTTGTGACGCGTGCGATGAAAGACCGGACCTAATGGGTTTATAAACCACGAATGATATATGTTTGAAGTTTCGTCATAACAGTGAATAATCAGAATCATAGCATCGAAGCATTGAGACATCGGTACATTCAAATGGAAATTGCGATTGCGATTAATCGCAATCGGAAGAGGTCGAGGAGTGATACATCGCATCGGAAAGATCGGCGAGTGGGCTCGTAAAGGCATTTCATGTATTAAAGTTATCTCTCAACAGTACATCGCCGGAATTTACATATGTTATATAAAACAACAAATACCATATGTTAACCAATTTTATCACTATTAACCAGATGTACGAAAAGGCGTTTACACTCGCGATGTAAGAAGGTAGAACTCAATCAAACTTGAAGGCTTTAAACACAACACAAAAAGCTAAATATACTACGAAAGCAAACATGTTTCAATAAAAGACAAGCGCAGTGAACCAAGAGGCTGAATGAGTGAGCTGAAGTTTTCATTATATGTGAATGTAAATATTGTAATTGAATTTTTTATTGTTTGTGATGCATTGGCAAGTCTCCAGAAGAAAACAAAATCCCATTGTAATATTAAAATAAGCACCTACAGATACATTTCTCTAAGTGAGCTGAAAAAGAAATGAGAAGGCAGAAAACCAAGAAGTACGACTATCCATTTCGAATTCCTAAGGGAAAACAAACAGTCATCAAGAAATCTTTATAAATAATATCATCTTGATATGAAAAAAGGGGTTAGAGAGAGTAAGAATAGAGAATGAAAAGTATAGAAGAGTGCGGCAAAGAAGATAAGGAAGAGAGGAGTAGAAAGAGATGCTAGAGAACAGAGCTGATATCTGAGTTAAATCAGCAAACACTTCTTGTGATAAATTGAGGAAGTTGGAGCCTCAATGCTTGGCTGATAGTCACGCTAGAAATGACCGAGGTTGAAGCCTCCCGTAGGTTGAGAGCTCATATGAAAATTGAAGGAGTTATTTCCTTGCAAGTTGTAGCTCGTAATTGAGGTGCTGGAGCTTCCTATAGGTCAAGTTTCGCAGAACAGCTGGCAGGAGGGAGTAGGAGCTTGCCTTTGCATCACAACAATAATAAGATGTGGTTTTCTCCCTTTATGGGTTTCCACTTATATCTTCTATCTCTATCTGTGTTGTCTATGTGCTGAGATGATTTACCAAATCTGCTTAATGTTTGTTGCTCTCAAAATAAGGCTGATGACACATTAATTTAATACTTGCTGCAACACATTAAGACTATTCATATACTAAGGTTGGTTATAAAAATAAGCTGTAAATAAGTTGATGAAAATTTAAAAAGCTCATGTATGTGTTAAATTGATTCACCCCCCCCCCCCCCTCTCAGTTTAACTAATAATTCAACAATTGGTATCAGAGCCAAGTTCCTTTTGTACCATTTTAACCGCTGAAAGGAGATCCTAGGCCCCCAATATGGCTAATCAAGAAGGAAGCTCAACCAATAAAGCCCCTTTCTTCTTTGCATGGTGTGCATTGGGTCTAGAGTGCCCTTCTGGAAAATCAAGATGAGGACATACATAATGTCTCTAGGAATAGAAGTTTGGGGTGTTGTGGAATTAGGATATGCCCCAAAGGCAACTGACTCAGAGAAATAATCCAAACAAGATTTTGTAGCTAACGCAAAAGCCATGAATGCCATCTTGAATGGATTGTGTGAAGCAGAGTTTATCAAAGTAATGCACAAAGACACTACCAAAGAGATGTGGGATACTCTAGAGAACATCCATGAAGGAGACAAGAAAGTAAAGACTGCCAAACTTCAAGTCTATAGAGCCCAGTTTGAGAACTTAAAAATGAATGATGATGAAGACATTAACAGTTTCTTCCTAAAAGTTGCAGAATTTGTTAACAATATGAAAGCTCTTGGAGAAACCATGCCAGAAAGTATAATTATGCAAAACATTCTAAGATCTCTCCCATCCAGGTTTAATCCCAAGGTGTCTGTAATAGAAGAAACAGTTGATTGGGAGACCTTGACCATGAACCAGCTACTTGGAAATTTAACAGCATACGAGATGAGGCTCCCACAGAATAACCCAAGTATGAGGGAGGCAGCCTTTAAAACAGAAAAGAAGAAAGAAGAAGAGGAAGACATATGCTCTGTTTGGAAGGAACAGAGGCACCATTGGAAGAATTTGAGAGAGGTCTGTGTGAACACAGTTGCAACTTCGCAAAATTTCTTGATTTTAACTGTGAAGAGTGTGACACTATGCTGCTGGAAAGTAAGAATCTGTGTTTCAAGAACAAGAGAAAATGCATCAAAAACTGGGCAGAAAGCAGAACAAGAAAAATCCTTCTATGCTCAACAACACAAGATATTTTAAGACTGGAGAACTCGTTGAAGAAGGAACCTCTGAATTTTTATTGATGGCCATAGAAGAACTTGAAGGTCTCCTGCTATAAGATGAAGAAGAAGAAGGTGAAGTCGACCTTGAGGGGGAGCTAAGAAGTGCTCTGGAAGAGATTGATAGACTCAAGCTGAAATGAAGAAAAAAAAAGGACATTCTCCTCAAGTATGCACGAGAAGAACAGAATTCAGAAGTCCTTATGTAGCTAAAGATAGAGCTTGAAGAAGCCAAGAAGATAGAGGACATGTTACTTAAGCAAATCAAGGAGAAAAATCAAGAACAAGAGAAGTTGGAAGAAGTAGTATGTCTCAGGAAGAAATTAGAAAATGCTCAAAGGAAAGTGGTTATAAATTATTCTCAAACAACAAGTTCTAGTAAGTTGAATGAAATTCTGGTGGCTCAAAGATCTCCTATGATAAAAACTGGAATAGCCTATGAAGGAGAATCAAGTAAAAGAAAAGAAAAGGAAAACAGAGAGATTATTTTTGTAAAAGCAAAGAAGGATGATGAAGCAGTTCAAATAATTCCTACAAAAGAAGAAACTTGTAAGGAGGGAGACAAACCCTAGAAAAATCCTCTAATAACAAAGAATGAAAGAAATACTCAAACAACAGAAAAAGATTCATATACCCCTGAGTATGTCAAATCTGGAAGCCATCAAAGGAGATTCTTCCCTCCTATGAAAAATTCCAATCATATGTCCGCTAAGCTGGAAGCATACTGGCTACATCATGCAAGGAGGAAGTGATTCAAACCAAAGAGGAGATGCAAATAAAGAAGACCTTTACAAACAAATGGAGAAGACAACCTTGCATCAGGTATGAAAATAATTTCTATGGTTATTGTTTTTATTGTAAGGAATTCAGCCATAAAATTATTGAATGTAGAAAGTATGGACAAAGATTGATGTTCAACACCTCAAGGAGGTTTATGAATCAAAGAAATTTTGTTCATACTCACAATTCCGCAAAAATTATGATCAAATGTTGTGTATGCAATCAAGTTGGACATATGCCTTCCAAATGTCCTCTGAAAGGATGTGATTCATCATCTCTCAAAAGATACCAAACAAAAGGATGCCTCAAGTGGATAAAGAAGGTGAATAAATGTGACTTGGCTCTAACTGCTCAAGACCTGAAAAGCCAGTGGTATCTGGACAGTGGCTGCTCAAAACACATGACTGGAGACAAAAGCAAGTTTATTACTCTTGATGAAAAGAAATCTGGCAATGTTACTTTTGGCAATGATAAATCAGGTAAGATCAAGGGAAAAGGCTCAGTCAGCATAGACAATGGCAGAGGAAAGGCCCAAGATGTACTAATTGTAGATGGGTTGAAAGAAAATTTACTGAGTGTTAGTCAGATGTGTGACAAAGGCTGTGAAGTTCTTTTTAGAGCACAAGATTGTGAAGTCAGATCAAGCACCACAGGTAAGACTCTGCTCAAAGGAGTTCAAACAAAGAGTAATGTTTACATTGTGAAAGAGGAATATGAAGCATGTCATCTTAGCAAACTTGAGGAGTCATGGTTATGGCATAAAAGATTGGGACATCTCAGCTCTGATCACATCATCAAACTAAGCAAGAAGAAAGCTGTCAGAGACATGCCAGAACTAAAAAGGCCTTCTAATACCATATGCAAATATTGTCAATTGGGTAAATAGACCCGCACATCCTTTAAGGCAAAGGATGAGTTATCAACAAGAAGACCACTCCAGCTTGTGCACATGGATCTGTGTGGACCTGCAAGAACTAAAACACCAAGTGGAGAATCCTACTTCATGATGATAATTGATGATTTCTCCAGAATGACATGGGTTGCATTTCTCAAGAATAAATCAGAAGCTCTAGAAAAATTCAAAATATTCAAAGCCTTAGCAGAAAATCAGACAGGATGCAAGCTGAAATGCATCAGATCATACATAGGAGGTGAATTCACTAATTATGACTTTTTAGACCTATGCAATGAACATGGCATAAAGCAACAATTTACTATTGCAGGGACACCTCAGCAGAATGGAGTAGTAGAGAGACAAACCAGGTCTGTACAGCAAATAGCCAGAGCCATGATGCAAGAGAGTAATATTCCTCAAACCTTCTGGGCAGAAGCGGTACACACAACAGTACATATCCTTAATAAAGCTCACTTAAGGCCAAGCAGTGACAAGACTCCCTATGAACTATGGCATGGAAAGCCAGCTTCAATCAAACATTTTAGAATTTTTGGAAGCAAGTGTAATATAAAGAATAATGATGAAAATCTTGGGAAATTTGATGCAAGAGCAGATTAAGGGATTTTTCTAGGATATGCTTCCAAAATTAAAGGGTACGGGTGCTACAACAAGATTCTTCGAAAAATAGTAGAAAGTATTGATGTGAGATTTGATGAAGAACTTCCAAACAATACAGGAGATACAGACTACTGTAGTCCATCAAACAACCATGAAGAAGAAAACCAAAATGATGATGAAACAAGCAAGACAATAGAAGATGTAGAGCTGAGCTCGAAAGTCCCCTCAAGATACACTCATAAGAATCATCCTAAAGACCAGATCATTGGAGGCAAGAGAGCAGGGGTCCAAACAAGAAGGTAGCTCACTGAACAGACATAAGAGGTATACATAGCCATGTTATCACAAATAGAGCCAAAGAGATTTGAAGAAGCCAACAAGGAAAAGTATTGGGTGAATGCTATGAATGAAGAGTTAGACCAAATTGAGAAAAACAATACCTGGGAACTAGTTCCTAGACCCACTGGGAAAAATGGCATAGGCTCAAAATGGGTATTCAAGAATAAAATGAATGAGCAAGGACAGGTAATCAGGAGTAAATCCAGACTAGTTTGCAATGGATATTCACAAATTGAAGGACTCGATTACGATGAAACATTTTCCCCTATAGCCAGAATGGAAGCTATCAGAATGTTCTTGGCATTTTCATGCTACCAAAACTTCAAGGTATATCAAATGGATGTAAAATATGCATTTTTGAATGGAGACTTAGAAGAAGAAGTCTACATGGAACAACCAGAAGGATTCTCATTAACAGACAAAGAAGACTATGTGTGCAGACTGAAGAAGGCTCTATATGGACTGAAACAGGCTTCTCGTGCTTGGTACTCAAGACTGGATAAATATTTGCAAAAACAAGGCTTTAAGAGAGGTGGAGTAGACAACAATCTATATATAAAAGCCCATGAAAATGAACTCCTAATTGTTGTAGTATATGTTGATGACATTATGTTTGGAAGCAACAGAGAAGAACTAGCAAAAGGGTTTGCTGATGAGATGAAAACAAAGTTTGAGATGTCTATGATTGGAGAGCTCAGTTTCTACTTAGGACTTCAAATTCAGCAAAAGAACATAGGTACATTCATCTCACAAGAAAAATACTTAAAAGAAATGTTGAAAAAATTCAAAATGGAGGACTGCAAACCTGTGTCAACTCCCATGATCACAGGATGCAAGCTGTGTGCTGATGATGGATCTGCTGATATAGATCAAAAACTTTACAGATCCATGATAGGAAGTCTGTTGTATCTGACAGCATCAAGACCAGACATCATGCTAGCAGTAGGACTAGTGGCTAGATATCAAGCAGTACCTAAACAAAACCATCTTCTGGCAGTCAAAAGAATATTTAGATATCTACATAAGGAACAAAGGTATGGACTTTGTATCCTAAAGGCAAAAGCTTTAATTTTGACAAAGATACACAGATGCAGACAAGGATCAGGATGATGAAAGCACAAGTGGAGGTGCTTTCTATCTAGGAGAAATTCTGGTGGCATGGTTAAGCAAGAAACAAACATCTATCTCTCTGCCTACAGCAGAAGCAGAATATATAACATCAGCAGCATGTTGTACACAAGTCATGTGGATGAAGCAAACCCTCCAAGACATGAAGTTAAGCATTGATGAACCTATCTCAATCAAATGTCATAATACAAGTGCTATAAGTATATCTAAAAATCCTGTGCTTCACTCAAAAACTAAACATATCCCAATCAAGTATCATTTTCTTCGAGAACAAGTGGCTCAGAAGATAGTAAAACTGGAGTATGTACCAACAAAAGAACAGACAGCAGATATATTTACCAAACCACTTGCTAGAGAACCATTTGAATATTTGAGAGATAGACTAGGGGTAGTATCTGTAGATGCTACTCTCTGATATGAAGAGAAAGCACAGTTTCAGGGGAAGAACAGAAACGAAAATATCATTCCAAGGGGAGATAAGCCAGCAAGGGAAGCATGAACCAGGTCCTCGGGATCAAAATACATCCAGCATAAAAGAATCAATGAAAAAGGCTAAAGGGTCAGTATTTTAGATCTAATCCAAAGTTTGGAGCAGCAACGTACAAATTCAGAAAATTTCAGAGAGAGGAAATGCACAAAATGTTGAAAAAGGATAAAAACACAGGATCAAAGAATAGAATCTACACTAAGAATTCAAACCCCTTGCCATTGATGTAAAAGGGGGAGGAAGAGCAAGCAACAGGAGAAAGGATCCTAACAGGCAAACAGAGGAAGTGTATTGCCATCAATGCCAAAGGGGGAGACTGTTGGAAATGTTGTCATTGATGGCAAAGGAGATGGCAAAGGAGGAACACTTGAGGCAGCAACAAGGCAAAGAAAGCAGCATAGCAGCAAGATGTAGAGAGGGTCGAGCAGCAGAGACAGGGTCATTGAAAGCAGCATAGCAGCAAGATGTAGAGAGGGTCGAGCAATAGAGACAGGGTCATTGAAAAAAAAGTAGCATAGCAGCAAGATGTAGAGAGGGTCGAGCAGCAGAGACAGGGTCATTGAAAGAAGCAGAGGCAGCAAAAGGAGAATTAAGGAGTAGCATCATTCAAGGAGAAGATGAAACAAAGAGAAGCAAAGTAGCAGAGAGGTAGAGGCAGCAAACAAGTAGCAGAGGCAGCAAAGAAGCGAACAAAGGAAGCAAAGGAGACAGGCAGAAGAGAATGTCGAAATGTAACAGTCAAACAGCAGAACGGAAGCAACGGTAGAGATAGAGAAAGAGGCACAGTGAAAGGCAAAGACAAAGGCAGAGGCAGAGCCGTTATCGCAGAAAGGCAGAGGCAGAGGCAAAGGCAAAGGCAGAGTCGTTATTCCAAGAATCATTACCCAGCTGGAGGATACATAAACTCAATTCCGAGAATCTTAACCCAAGCGGCAAAGTATATATATATAAACCTTATTCCGGGAATCGCAACCCAGGCGGAAGCGGAAGCTTATATATATGCAGCACGTTACATATATTGCGCAAGATTAAACGACTAAAGGTCCAAAGCATATATATTGATTTATATAAGTGGAGCGCTTTATGATCGAAAGAAACGAAGTAATATAAGGTGGGACCCTTATGAATCGCATCGGAGAATATAAAGGCAGCGGAACATCACAACAGAAAGTTGCGATTGCGGTTGAGATCTGGACCC
Source organism: Pinus albicaulis (assembly GCA_034641835.2). Taxonomy (NCBI): domain Eukaryota; kingdom Viridiplantae; phylum Streptophyta; class Pinopsida; order Pinales; family Pinaceae; genus Pinus; species Pinus albicaulis. The sequence continues at coordinate 601,207,974 of CM076579.1, read as the reverse complement.
GATGGGCATATAAACTATGACTCATATATGTTTTGCGTTCTGGAGAACAATGGTCAATCGCATCGTAGTTAAAGTGGACCAGCGGAACATCACAACAGAAAGTTGCGATTGCGATTGAGATCCGGACCCGATGGGCATATAAACTATGACTCATATATGTTTTGCGTTCCAGAGAACAGTGGTCAACCGCATCGGAGTTAAAGTGGAGCATCGGGACATCACAATAGAAAGTTGCGATTGCGATTGAGATCCGGACCCGATGGGCATATAAACTATGACTCATATATGTTTTGAGTTCTGATGAACAGTGGTAAATCGCATCAGAGTTAAAGAGGAGCAGCGGATCACATGCAACTAAAAGTGTTGATTGCGATTGAAGCTCGGACCCGATGGGCTTATAAACTGTGACTTGATAGGTTTGAGTTCCGGCCTAATTGCATCAGCATTTCAAGGTGAATAGTGATTAATCGCATCGGAGAAAGAGCAAAGTATATGTATATGCGCAGCACACAATACACGAAGTACCATATGGTGGGACCCCTCTACAGAAAATTCCGAGAATCATTACCCCAGCTAAAGGTTACATTAAAGCGGAAGCATAAGCTTATATATATAGCACGGTACAAATGTTGTGCTTTATATTAAAAGGCTCAAAGCTTATATATATATATATATATATATATGGAGCGCTTTGTGGACAAGGGACCAAAGGTATAATCCAAAGCATATGTATTATATCCTTTAGCGCGAGATCAAAAGAACCAAAGGTCTTAACGCTTGGTTTTAAAACAAACAAAGTTCTATATGGTGGGACCCTCACCCAATCGCATCGGAGAAAGTTCGCAAGAGGAACATGTTAACAAAGATTTGCGATTGCGATGAAAGACTGGACCGGATGGGTTTATAAACCATGACTGATATATGTTTGAAGTTTCGTCATAATAGTGAATAATCGGAATCGGAGCATCAGAACATTGAGACATCGGTACATTCAAATGGAAATTGCGATTGCGATTAATTGCAATCGGAAGAGGTCGAGGAGTGATACATTGCATCAGAAAGATCGGCAAGTGGGCCCGTAAGGGCATTTTATGTAATAAAATGATCTCTTAGCAGTACATCGCCGGAAGTTACATATGTTATATAAAACGACAGTCTATATGTTAAAATCAATTCTTATCGTGTTGAGAGTTAAATTGTGATGTATGAAAAGGAAATGGAGTTACGCCATTATGGCCGTTTACACTACGACGATGGCAATCAATCGAAACGAAAAAGACCAAACACGATCTGAAAGAAGCCAAAATCACAGTCACAGAAAAAGCCAAACACAATCACGGAAAAGACAAGCGCGGTGAACCAAGAAATTTGAATAGGTGGTAAGAAGTTTTCATTATATGTGAATGTAAATATTGTAATTTATTTTTTTATTGTTTGTGATGCATTGGCAAGTCTCAGGAAGAAAACAAAAATCCACTATAATATTAAAAAATATAAGCACCTACGATTCCATTTTAAGTGAGGTAGAAAAATAAATGAGAAGGCAAAAGACCAAGAAGTATGACCATCCATTTCGAATTCCTAAAGGAAAACAAACAGTTATCAAGAAATCTTTATAAATAATATCTTCTTGAAATGAATAGAGAGGTTAGAGAGTGTAAGAATAGAGATTGCTGAGTATAGAAGATCGAAGCAGAGAAGATAAGAAAGAGAGGAGCAGAAAGTGATGCTACAGGAAAGAGCTGATATCTGAGTTAAATCAACAAACATTTAGTTTGATAAATTGAGGAAGTTGGAGCTTCCCTATCAAGTTGAAGCTTGATAGTACATCGATTCATAGTCGGCGGGGGTAGTAGCCTCTGTGGGTTGGTGCCTTCTGAAAAAGAAAAATTGAAGGGAGTTGGAGCTTCCTTGCAAGTTGTAGCTTGCAGAATTGAGGTTGGAGCCTCCTGTAGGTTGGTGCCTGCAGAAAACAGTGGTGAGAGGGAGTTGGAGCTTGCCTTTGCATCACAACAATAATAAGATGTAGTTTTCTCCTTTTATGGGTTTCCACTTATATCTGTTGTCTCTATCTGTGTTGCCTGTGTGCTGAGATGATTTATCAAATCTGCTTAATGTTTACTGCTCTCATAATAAGTTTAATGTCACATTAATTTAATACTTGCTGCAACATATTAAGACTGTTCATATACTAAGGTTGAATACAAAAGTAAACTGTAAATAAGCTGATGAAAATTTAAAAAACTCATGTATGATTCACCCCCTCTCAATTCAACTAAGAATTCAACAATAACATGACCCTATCCAAAAAAAAAAAAAAAACTATTTTCATTTAATCATGAAAAATAATTATTAAACCATTAAATATTTAGCCTCTAGAATTTAAAAAAAAAAACAACTTAAATTCTGTTCAATAAAAAATTTATAAAACATTACATTGAATTTTACAACACATCTAATCCATCAAACAACCAATAATTTTGGATGCATCATTATATTGAGAAATGAGAAACTGATAATTTTGAATCTATGTAACCGCCGATTATAATTTTGAATGCAGCCATTATAATGAGAAACTGTGATATAAAATAATAATTTTGAATGAACGTATTATAGTGAGAAATTGTGATATAAATAATGAATAATAAGGAAATATGAAACATTTTCCATCCCATCAGTTACTGTATAAAAATACACTAGTGTACAAATTTAGGAATAATAGACAAAAGATGTTGATTCACTCTGACAGTTGAGATTCCACTTATACACGTTGGTTGGTTGAGTTGTCCATTGAGGCCAGTGCTTATGTCGAACTAAGCTGTGTGGGTCTATGGCCAATGATACGCACCCAGGTCAATATTGGAATGGAAGCACATCACTGAATATATGCATGTGGAAATACATATTTTCTAGTCTATAATGTACATATTTTCTAGTCTATAATGTACATATTTTCTAGTATTGGTTGCCCTCCCTAACACAACTATTTTTCACTCTGATTCATTTCAATATTTTTCACTCTGATTCATTCCAATACGAGATACGGTGTGCATTCACACATGGACGTTTTCTGGGTTGAACTTCTCTCCCTCCTTCTGCGGTTGTCGGTCCATCCATGACTCTCCCTTTGCATCATAATACTTTAGAGCTTCATTCGTAGTATGCAATGACAATGAGCATGGAGTGAGCTCACTAAAGCAAGGGGCATATGATTCGTTTTTAAATGATGTGATGCTTACCTTGTTTCCAGCATCTGATCAGTTATCCGAAGCTTTGCCTCAAGAACTTCAATGTACGAAATCATGGTTATGATGGAGTCTCCTGAAATTTTATCATAAACAATGACACAACTTCCATCTCCCAGGTTTACATTTCGGATATTTTAGGGGTGGAATACTGTCATAATTTTTCATTTGTGCTTGAATGTGCAGAGGGGAGAAGAGAAAACATATAAATCTGTCACAAAATTAATTGTGATAATAGTGATAAACTCTTGGCTACTAATGGATGGAGTGTTTAATAGAAAAAGGATAAAGAAGAAGAGAAAACATACAGATCTGCCACAAAAACTAATCATCTATCAACTGTGATTAACCCTTGGCTAACGGATGGAGTGATCAAAGTATCAAGGATATATAGATTGCATTAGGAATCGCTACCCAATTTAGGTGTGTGATTGATTAGACATATTCATAAATTTCACATCTAATTCTAAATTGCACAACAACACTACACAAATTGCACCTATAAATATCCTTCTGTTGTCTGTGGGAAGTAACAGAGGCAGGTATCTAAGAGAACACTAGGGTTTATGTTCCTCAGAAGGCATTAAAATGGTTTTCAGTCCCCCAAGAAGCTTATGCCTTCAATAGCAAATGATACTGTTCAGGTAAGGCAGAATGCCTATTATGTACGACTCAGTTCCTAATTTCTGTTGCAAGTGCATTGATAATACTGTAAAGGATAAATTAATAATAACTTATAAAACAATCTTTCTGCAGTAGTTGAACGGTCCATTATCTGTAGAAACCACATATTGTATGTAATGTTGGGAAGATGAAGTAAACTGGTATTGAATTCATAGAAACTTGTAATTATTTTTATTCCATACCTAAGAAATCACACAGAAGCTTGGTTTAAGATTCGATATTGCAGATATGGTGATTCATTACATTATCCATGAACAAACCAATTGAAAGAAGAGATGATTGAAATGCAACAAATTCGAACATTCAGTCTCGGGAAAGCCTCCATTGAATGGGAGTCCAGAGGATCAGGTGATTAGTTTGGTCTTAGGGAATAGCCAAGCATGAAATTGAGGGAGACAGAGAGGCTCATGGTTCCTAATCTCAGCGCTTTAATTTATCAATATCTCAATCTGTTAGAGCTCCCTTTTGGTTACAGCAAGATAGGAAGAAGAAATCAGTGGAATTTGTGTGTTTTTACAGTCATAATTCTTCAATCTCACATCTTCATTTTAATTATACTTGGCAGTTGATTCATATAATATATAAAAGTTATTAGCCCACAGGGTAGTTTTATTGGGATCATCAAATTTGTATTTTTATAGTCAAAATTTGTAAATTTCCCTTTTTGATTATAATTATAGTTGGAAATTAATTCATATAATATAGCAATTAGTAAGTTGAGGGTTTAGTTCAACGGGTCTTGTCATTTTATTCGGACATTATCATTGGATACTCTGTTTGGATCCTCTGGATTAGTCTATGCCATCTGAATCAAGGCGATTCAATTTCTAGAAATCAGTTTAACAATATGGAAAAGCATACCTGGGATTTCTCCTCAAAATTGATTAGTATAATTACAGGTATTCTAGGTCTCTTGAGTGGGAGGATTTTTCCCACAATTAGTTCAATAATGTGAATACGGATCCTTGAATTTCCAGAAAGGTTGATCCATATAATTACAAATGTTCAGGAAAGAATCCGTCAAATTTGTATTTTTATAATCAAAATTTGTAAAGTTCCCTCTTTTATTAATTATAGTTGGAAATTAATCCATATAATATAGCAATTATTAAGTTGAGGGTTTAGTTCAACGGGTCTTGTCATTTTATTTGGACATTGTCATTGGATACTCTGTTTGGATCCTCTGGATTAGTCTATGACATCTGAATTCTAGAGGAGGCGATTCAATTTCTAGAAATCAGTTTAACAATATGGAAAAGCATACCTGGGATTTCTCCTCAAAATTGATTAGTATAATTACAGGTATTCTATCCAAGTCCCTTAAGTGAGAGGATTTTTCCCATAATTAGTTCAATAATGTGAATACTTATCCCTTGAATTTCCAGAAAGATTGATCCATATACTTACAAATGTTCAGAAAACAGATAAATATCATCTAAACTAGATTGAAAGCCTTATACATGACACAGCTTTGTAATGTAAAAACTTTCTCTAACACAGAAAAAAGAAAAAGCAATCTAACACTAGCATGCCATAAATGTTAACAGAGAAATTCGTTAGGTCCAGTGATTCTGCACAGAGGAAATTGAAACCCATGAGACATGTTACAGTACATATTCCTACAGAGCAGGCTAGGCTAAAAGAGTGAACCAGAGAAATCCAGAGGCAAGGCTGAGCATCCTACAAAGCACACCACTCAATTTTAATGGAGCATAGTCAAAATAATTTAAATTCGTCAAACCCAAAAGTCCATCATAACCTAGTCACAGTCTCTCCTCGTTTCAAGCCGCCGGAATTTGCTCTGGTCCAGAATCCAGACATGTTATTAGTCAAAAGGGTCTCCTCGGAAAACGGTCTCTGTGTCCAAAAAAAAGCGGCCGGCTGTCAAGTCGTGGAAGCGCTATGCTCGGACATTCGGGCGAGGGACTGCAAGTTGCATCTGACGATGGTGTCAGCAAAGAGGCAAGTTTCCTCCCGATTGTTCCCGTTGGGAACGTCGACCACATAGGATTCGATAACTATGGTTCCGGGGCGGCCATTAACAGGGCAATCGTGCAGCGTTGTTATGGAGCGATAGTTCTGGAGCCTGTGGTCGCCGTCCACGATCCTGAAGCTGATGATGTGGCGGTGCTCGTCCAGAATTTCGAGGCGCTCTGTGCTGTTCGCGGCGGGGAGCCCCGATATGACCCTGACGTGGCGCGTACTCCCCACGTTGCCGTCGCCTTGCATGGAGCAATGGTGAATAAAGCGCTTGTACCTCTGCGGGCAATCGAAGCGGCGCACCATGGACCACACGGCGCCCACGGGCGCCCCGACGCGCTGCACCACCATGGAACGGCATTGGTTGCCCGTTGCCCTCATCGAGTGGTAGCGCCCCACTGCCTCGTGCAGATGATGGTTGTGCTGCAGGTACTGATCCTCTTCCTCGCCGATCGCCCCCTCCGCCACCATCGCCTTCTGCAGTCGCTGCCTCGACTCCGATTCCCCATCCCCATCCCCATCCTGGAAGCCGCGGGCAAAGTCCGGGAATATCCACAGCTGGTGTGGCTGACACATGCGTGGAGGCCAAGCGCAGTACTTCTGCAGAAGATCACGGACCGATTCGATCCCGAGACCTGGGGGATATGTAAACGAAAACCACTATTGTCAATTTCCTTCCTTACTTCTGCCCCTCCTCCATTTGCGAGCTTCTCAATTCGGCGGATCGCGGTTGCGGGATCGATCCTCCGCCGCCTCTCTCTCTGTCCGCGAGAAAAATTTTGCGATGGATTTTGGATGGCTACGGGTTGCCCACCAAATCAAAGGGCTGGAGAAAATCTGGTTCTTGTTCTTGATCTTGATCTTGTTTGTATTCTGCATAAATACCTTCCCTCTTCTTCACAAATACATGAAGAGGAGCCTGCAGCCTTAGAATGTGAACAAAAATGCAACATTTATTTATTATTATTTATTTATGATGTGTGCATGTGTAATGGCACATCATCATCCATGCCCATCCCTTATCTCCTTTCATCCCTTTGGTAGACCATGCTTCAAATTTGCCTAGAAAATTATAGAAATTTTGGTATGAATTTGATAAAATTTAGATATTTGTAAAAAAAATTAAACTTAATAGTTAAATATTTTTAAATTTAATATCAAAAATTTGATGATACTAAATCCATTTAAAACATCAAAAATAGATTCAAACATTCCTGCTATCAGATTTAAATATAAAAATAAAAAATTACCCCTCCGTCAATTTCCACCTCCGATCATTTCTGACCATACGGCCAAATTTGAAGCTGGGTAGACGACGCCTTTTAGTAGTGTTCATTAATTTTTTTACTTTCCTAATTCTGCCAAACTAAAGGTAAAAGTTACAAAATAGCGGTGTATAGTCGCGAAAAGCATACGGTATTTCCACACAATCCGCCAATTTATCTATTTGTCCCCATTTTGTCACAACTTGCTTCAGTGAGTAGACATAGACTTGTGTTGCCATGGTTGGTAGTTGACTTCTACCTAAAAACAGAAAGTGAGCCCTCTCCCACGGCTGAACGGCTTTATCACACGATATCGAAAAAGATTTTCTCTTTACATACATTTTCATTTGCGCTCGACTCCCTTTTTGGGCAGTCACTTTTCTTGATACCTTTGACACGGTGGGAGCAAGGGTTTTAGTAATCTCTTAATGTGTGGACAAAATACAACGGTCAGAGCGAGGCCATTAATTCTCCCTCAATTTGTGGCTAAAAAAAATTTGGAATTGTTTTTTTATTTATTTTATTTTATTTTTAAAAAAATTGGAATTGTTTTTTTATTTATTTTATTGAGTAATTCTAAGTGTGATTTTTTGGATTATTTTTATCTAATTGGTTTAGAATGTGGTATGGATTCATTAAAATCACATGTTTTACAGGTAGACTCTTCATAATCTTCACAATCAAAGTGTTTTAGAGGTTTTTGAGGGTCCTAAATCTGTGTATGTAGTCAAAAACTCAGTTTAAACAACACAAATCAAGATTTGGTCACAAACTTTTTAGTAGTATAACAACCTTAAATCCCTCTTAAAGTCCAAAAAGTCCACTTACTACTCCTAAATAAATTAAGAAATTAATTCATTTTAATTATTAAGTTACAAGTTGAATTTTTAATTTAATTTAATTTAAAATAAATTTTAAAAAAATAGTAATTCCATGTGATTACTTGGATGATATTTAAGTTTAAAGTTGATTGTGTGCCATTATAATTATAAAGTTATTTTATTTATTTTAAATGTTCAAATTCATTTTAAAATTTTGAAAACGAGAGATTCATAAGAAAATTTCTCTTTTATTGAAATGGAAATTATTTGAAATGAAGTTAAAAAAATTCTATCAAATTTGAAACAATCATCTTTTACTAAATTTATGGTAAAAAACTTGTCTACTTATTGTTTTAATAAACACATAATTCAATAAATTATAAAAAACTAAAAGAAAGGCAAAGTCTAACATTAGTTATATAGTTTCCACCTTCAATTTTGAATTGATGGCTTCTAAAGAGTTTCTAAGGTGTTGTGATTGGCTAAAGAGTAGGGTTATAGGTCATGAGAGTGATACTTCATGAAACTAGATATATGAATCGATAAGTCTTGTTTTGCATTGAGGGAAGGTTTCAGTGCCAAAGACTTTACTTGAAGGATAGTCATGGTGACATGAGACTCTTTCTACCAACCTTGTAGTCCTAGTATTTATTTTTTTTCCCCTAAAATTAAACTTATTTCTCAGCTTATTCGCTTCATTTCCTTGGGATTCAAACCCAGCTTTTGGGTTTTACACCACAAAGAGAGTAATATTTTCCATCAACACAACTCATGGTGGTGTCCTTCTCATATTGTTGTTGAATTTTCTCTAGTATCTCAAAAGAAGGTCTATGTCTAAATCACGATCACAAACACATTGAAATACCAAAACTCCAAGCACTTTGCACGACAGAAATGTAACAACAGTGAATCAACAAATCACACAAGAATATGTAGACCCAGAACTTGTTTATATTACAACTTTAATACAAAAAACATAGGGCTCCCGTACGACGGATCATGGCCCTTACGTTTAGCCCTGATACAAGGAGAACTATGGCTTGAGGTCAACAACACTTGACTCTCAATCTGCCTAAGAACAAGAGCAAACTTGACTTACTTGTTGAAGAAGTGCTTGATACCATCTCTTTCAGTCCACTTTTCTTGAACACCTGACAGGTCCTCTGCCACCTCTACTCACTAAGAGTAATGTTGTTCCAATACCTCTAGACAGCCAGTTGTTCACAAGATTTCTACTCCTCCAAAACCCTTGCACACTTCAGCTCCACAAGTTGTCCTCTCTCAATGTCTATGTTGCTCCAAGGTCACTAAACATAGGCTAAAAGTTTTTCCTTCTCACAGTGGTTTGTCACTTCAAATGCACTATCCACTAAGCTTCAGACAAGGTATACTCACATTATGAATTATCCCTTGAATTCAATGTCCAATGCAACCATAACTACTCAGACTTCTCATAGTTCCTTACTCCACAAGGCTAACCATATATAGCCTTCAAAAATTTGTCCTAACACACAATAGTAGGACAAAATTCAATGCACAAGCACAATAATCATTCCACACTTAAATATCAACCCATATGACAATGTTCAACTCTCTCTCTCCATTCAAGACAACACAATATTTATGTTCATAATCTAAGGTAGATTTAGGCCACTTTTAGGGCTTGGATTAATCCTAGAACTCCAACAAACCACAAAAAAACCTTGTGGCCCACCTTGGTAGCCTAGACCAAGGCTAAACAAGCCTCATTTTAGGGCTTGAATCCCTCCCTTCTTCACAAAATAGAAAAAAAAAGATTAACAGAGAGAATTTTGACCTCCTTTGAAGCTTGGACAAACCTTTTTTTAGGGCATAATCACCACACATAAACTCAATCTCCCTCTCTGAGAAATCTTGACCTTTATATTAAACAAACTCATCCTTCTTCCCTGCTCAAGAGATACCATACACTTTCTATGGATCCCTAAGGTAACTCGTCTTGTTTATAGGAAAAATATAACATAAGAATAAATGCTTTTGTGTGTGCTTAAACCTCTCCTAGGTCACTTGTATTTATAGCCCCTCTAATCATTAACTTATGGCTTATTCAACACCATTAAAGAGACCTCACACAATACTTATAATAAATAATTATTTCTTTTGGGTCTTTAGCCCACACCTTTGGGTATAAACCCCACCACTTTGGTACATTTCCCACAAAAAATATTTTTCGTGGGACAACAAGGTTGTGGGAATACATCCCAAGCTACACATCTCAACACTCCCTCTTTGTGAGGGAGGTACTTCCACTACTCGGAAGCAACTCGTAAGTGAAACCAACCCAATCTTTGTCCTTCACCACTACAACATATCATGTAGAATGAACCACACTATCCTTGGTAGTGACCCTTCTTTTATAATCCCCTCACTTCTTCTTCTCATGATAGGCCTTCAACCCATTCCACGATTCCTTCTTGCTAGTTGTAGAAGTCTCATCACTCCCCACTGACCATGCTCTCTTCTTAGGTTGTGGATTCTCCCTCTGAACCTACAAACTCCTGCTCAAACTCAACTCCCTCTGAGTCTTAGGAACATGTTTCACCATTGTTTTAGTCCTTCAACAACCACCAACCAACTCCCACTTGATTTGTTCATTGTGCACATTTTGATTCAACTGTCCCTTAAAAGTAGCTCTGATACCATGTTAAATTTTACCTAGCATCTCATAATCGATTACATGTCTAAAAAATGATCACAAACACACTGAAATACCACAACTCTAGGCACTTTGTATAGCGGAAATGTAACAATAGTGAAACAGAAAAATACATTAGAATATACAAACCCAAAACTTGTTTATATTAGAACTTTAATACAAAAAACATAGGGATCCCATACAAGGGATCATGGCCCTTACAATTAGCCTTGATATAAGGAAAATTATGGCTTGAGGTTAACAATCTAGGACTCTCAATCTGCCCAAGAAAAAGAACAAACTTGACTTGCTTGTTGAAGAAGCACTTGACACTAGCCATTTTAAGTTTACTTTTGTTGAACACATGTCATGTCCTTTTCCACCTCTACTCACAGAGATTAATGATGTTCTAATACCTTTGCACACCCAGCTGTCACAAGAGTCATGCTCCTCCAAAACCCTTTGCACACTTCAGCTCCACAAGCTGCCTTCTCTCAATGACTATGCTGCTCCAAGGTCACTAAACATAGGCTCAACACTTCCCCCTTCTCACAAACTTTTTCCACTTCAAATGCACTATCCAATAGGCTTCAAGCATGGTCTATTCACATTATGAATTAACCCTTGAATTCAAAGTCCAACACAACCCTACCAGTCAGACTTCTCACATTTCCTTACTCCATAAGGATTACTATATATAGCCTTCAAATAGTTGTCCTAACACACCATAGTAGGAAAAAATTCAATGCATAGTATCAAGAATCATTCTACACTTATATATCAACCCATATGACAACATTCAACCCTCTGTCTCCATTCAAGGCAACATGTTTCTTATGTTCACAGTCTTAGGTGGATTTAGGCCTCTTTTAAGGTTGATATTAGGCCTAGAACTCCAATGAATAACAACAAACCCTGTGACTGCGTTGGCAGTATAGAATAAGGCTAAAGATGCCCCACTTCAAAGCTTGATTACCTACCTTCTAGGCAAAACATAACATAAATTTAACACAAAGAATTTCAACCTCCTTTCAAGCTTGGATAAACCTATTTCTAGGGCAGAAGCATCACATAGACACTTTGTCTTCCTCTCTAAGCAAGCTCGACCTTTATCCTAGACAAACTCATCCTTCTTCCCTGCTCAATACAAACCATACACTTCTTATGGCTCCCTGAGGTAACTCGTCTCCTTTTTAGGGCAGATATAACATAAAAATGAATGTTCTTGTGTATGCTTAAACCTCTCCTAGGCCACTTATATTTATAGCCTCTCTATTCCTTAACTTAGGGCTTATTCAACACCATTAAAGTGCCCTCAGCCAATAATTAGAATAAGCAATCATTTCTTTTGGATGTTTAACCCACACCTTTGTGTCTAAAAATCAACTGCTTGTGTACATTACCTACAAATATTTTCGCGGGTCGAATCCACACAAACCCAATACCATAGGGGTTGTGGGAGTAACTCCCAAGCTACACATCTCAACAATTCCTAGATCCCTTTCTTTAGATTACAAATATCCCCTTCCACATAACAATAAAAATAATAAATGTTGTCAGTAGTGTTTGAGCTAAAGAACAAAACTACTAAAACATTGTATTGTTAAAAAAACTACCAATCTAACTTGAAGCCAATAAAAATAGTAAGAAATAATAAAAATAAAAGAGCTCATATGCCATTAAAATCTCTAATGCATAATTTAGATCCTATAAAAATAATAATAAAAATGAAAATAAAAGAACCTTAATAAATACTTCCCCAAATGCCATTAAAGTTTATAATGCATAAATTAACACTAAATGAGGTCAAAATTGAATATCAATACTCCTATACAAAGTGTAGATAATGCATAAATTAGACCCTATAAAGATAATAAGAAAAAAAAGGGATGAAAATAAAATAACCTTAATAAATAATTCCCCAAGCCATTAAAGTCTTTCATGCATAAATTTACAAAAAATGAAGTCAAAATTAAATGCCAACACTCTTATGCGGGAGTAGATAAGACCTGTACTACTTGCCAAAGTTTCCTTTGTGCGAAAGGTTTGAAGAGAAGAGGGGAGACATGCATGAGCATTCTAATTGAAGGATTTTGTTAGCCCCCCTATGGAATTCTTGACAAGCAAGCTGGGGGCTAGATTGTTCTGGAGCCTCCAAGGAATGCCTTTCCCCTGAAAATTCATCCTCCTTGGAGTCTCTTCGTGTTGTGCCTAACATATAGCCCCTCTGTTGATCCATTTCTCAAAAGGCCCACTATTGCCCCTTTTTACCCCTGCGAAATACACCAATTCCCCTTCTTTTCCCTTTATCCAAATTCCCTTTCTTCCCTCCCTAGTTTCCCCCTCCATCTCCCCTACCGTTACCCTTTGATTGCCCCCAAAATGCATTGAAAATGAATTAAAATGATAAATTTTATGTTTTTGGGCCTTAGCCCTTCTTCTGATAGCCCCGCGCCCTTTTCCTTCCATAGAACCCCGCGCCGTGACCTAGGCGTTTCCCCTACGTGGGGCTTTATTCTATCCGTATGGTCAGACCATGGTGGCCCTGTATTTGACTCCTCGGGATGTGGGAAAACCTGATCAACGGTCGTTATTCACTACGGGGGGTCGCTCCAAAGCTCCCGTGCCCATACACCTTGGCCCCCCGCAGTCCATCTCTGCCGTCCATTCGCCCGACAGATCGACGGCGCGGAGCGCGCCCGAAATGGTGGCTCCTACTCCACTCGCTGTTTTCCTAAACCCGCTAGTAAATTCCGCACCACCCATCTGCAGCAGGCGGTTTTCCCCGGAGAGCCAGCGATTCCATTCATCTCCCACCACGCGTCCTCTGCACGATTTTCAAAACCACTTTTCCCGCTCATTAACTCCATCCCCCGCGCATTAAATTCCTGCCCAGGATGCCCAGCGAAATCTGTGTCAGCCGTTAGATCTCGAAAGCTCCATCCGACGGCTCCCGATCACCAGAGATGCATGATATTTAATGAAATTGCGCACGCGATAGCTCTTGTTCCGGCCCACCATCCGTCGCCCTCCACCGTTGATCTTAGCCTGATCGACGGTCCAAATATGTCCATGCATTGTTGACCATTCCACCGTCGCCTGGGTCGCCACGTCATCTGTCCACTTGGCTGTCCGTATGCCACGTCGCCCCACGTGCATATCCCGTACCATCCAACCATTCCGACACATATAACGCCCCGTTTTCGTGGTTTTTTAATGTTTTTCATGAGTTTTTCATTCTGCAACGTCCGCCAACCTTACCAGAGCGACTTTTCACCATTTCCCCTGCAATTTTTTCCCTCCATTCCATTTGCATGGCCATTTCCTCCATCCACACTGCATCCATTGCTCCGTCCATTGTTTTCTTCACGGGTTTTCTATGTTGCAGGGTTTCTAGAGGAAGAAAATCGCCGTTGTTCAGTGTACTATCTCAATGTCGAGCGGCGCAGACAAGATCAAATCCAATGAACTAGTACCATCATGAGAGAGTCAAGGAATGGGACTGTCAGGACTTGCATTAAAGAAAAGCGGAGTTCAAATGCCGGAAATCCTGCCAGCGCCATTTAAAGCTCGAGCTACGACAGAGGCAGTAATGAAGCAGCAAAGAATTTCAGTACAGAGCAGAGGGATTAGGGCGCATCAACGAAGATCTTAAGCCCTAAATCAGAAATTTAAAGAGGCGAAGCATCATTTTGAAGACCCCGAGGATCGATCTGGAGGTCCTGAACATCAGTAAGAGGTAATATCAGGGTTTATTTGTCAGCAGAATGTTTTTCCCCATAAAGGACAGGGCGCCCACACAGTCTTTATTATGCACCGTGTCCCTGAAGGAGTTTCCCACCCTAACAGCAGTTCGAAGAAACCAAAACATTTATGAGACAGACCTTTCAGTAGTTTATTTTATTTTGGTTCAAATCACCAGAGGTACCGCAGCCTAAAATGTCAAGATCTTATCTGGAGAAAATCATTCTTTCCCAAGGGAGGTGACAGAGATTAAATATACCGCATGTCAAACAAAATGGGTTTCGGCCCTGCAGTCATTCTTGGGTTTAATGTAACATTTAATATTCACCTACCTCCTCAGTCGATCTTCTATGTCTCTTCTGCTATAAAGCACAGAAGGAAACTTTGAAATGGTTGTTGATGAGATATCAGTGAAATGCAAGTATTCTCCTCTTGAGACAAGTTCTCTGTTTATATTGTAAGATAGACTGAGACTAGATGTATTTAGACTGAATGTTCAAGCTATGGGCTATGATGTACCTGATTGGTGTTGTTTTTAATAAGACAAGCATGTTTCTTTGGATCCTGATCTAAAGCAGCTGGTGATGTTTCCTCTTTCCCTGTATTTGTGATTGACTTGCTCTCATTGCATGCTACATTTATTTTCATTTCTACTGGTAGGCAACATAAGTATAACATAGGATTCACCCTTGTTAGGTGCCCTATGTTTCCTGCTCTCCCTACCTCAATGTTTTCCGCTTATATGTGTATCTGAATGTTGATTTCAATCGATTTAACCAGTGTAGTGGATGATATTGCCTGCTCTCTGATGTATGAATTGATGAAGTCCATGTTTAGATGTTCTTGGTAGGATTTAGCTGTAAGGTTTGGGAACACTGGGGATTAGTGTTAGCCCTGTCCACTAGGATCTTTGCACGACCAGCTAGCCTTTCTAAGATCCCTTGTAATTGCCTCTGATTTTGTCCAAGCAGGCTTGGAGTTAAATGACCTCTGACCTGATCTATAGACAGAATTAGATGGTTCTCCTCCTTTCATTTTCAGTCCTTAATGTTCCATTCCATCTTCTATCCTTTAAGATCCAGATGATTTAGATGACTAGCCCAACTGAAAGCTTGCACATTGAACACAAATAAATCCTTTCTTGACTCCATAGCCCAATGGCTTTGATGTTCTCTGAGTTATCTGTCTCTGCCTAAGCTTCCTCTTTGCTCATCCTTGTCTTATATTGGTCCTTCTTTTCCTGATTCCCTCCAACCAAACATAAACAATCAAACAAACAACCTCAAGCCTATAACTAGCCTAAAATCTTATACTTTGAGCTTCAGAGCCATATGCCTTGACTATTATAGAGAGATCCCTCTCTGGACCTAGAAGGGCTAGATCCTAAGGTCTGAAAGTGGTTTTATGTTGTCTCATCTTTTGGTCTCTGTCAACCTGGCCAAAACATGGGAACCCCAACAGATTTAATTACGAGATGAATCCCTCTTTTATCAAACTTGTATAGTTTTTAAAAATAATTTTGAAAATACATCATAATAAGAGTTTTGTGTGCCTATTTATTCTTTTATTTCATTTAAGAGTTTTGTGTCTTTTTATTTTATTATTTCATTTAAGGTAGAGTTATTTTTATTTAAGAGTGATATTAACATTTTCATCATTTTTATAAGTGTAAAATTTAAAACATGCATTATAATTAATAGATAAAATGATTTATTTTAAGGTAATTTTTTTTGTTAATTTTAATCAAAATAAAAACTTAAATTTAAGTTGTTTAATTTATAGAATTTTAATGTTTTGAGAAATTTTCAAAGTGTTAAATTTATTTTTACATCAAAAATATATTTTAAACAACAAAAAATTACAATCTTACTTGAAATTGTATTAAATTTCGATAAAAAATTTATTTCATCTATAAATTAAAATACATCTTTTATTTTTTTTTAAAATATTTTAGATAATTAAACAAAATCTTTAAAAAAAATTAAATTAAAAATATAATATATTAAACAATGAGAAAAAACGTTGAACCATAAGAACTTTTTATATTATTTCAACAATTTGATAATAAATGAAAATTATTTAATAATCCTTTACTTCACTAAAAACATGTCTATTTATCCAATAAACAAATATATATATATATATATATATATATATATATATATATATATATATATATATAATATCATTTTATTATTTTATTTGAAAGATGAAAAATGATCACACCATTTATCACTCTTTGGAATGACCCCCTCATATATCACCCTTTTATTAAATGGTAGTTGTTACATATTTATCATGTTAAGAGTTGTTACGCATTTGTCATATTATGAAACTTGCAGGAGTATTCCATGGTATGTTAACTAGGGCATGGATCTTGGTGATGGCTTAGCCAATATATATACCAGGTAGATATACAAGTGATTTAAATATTGTTAATTGACTTTTATAACCACTAGAAAAGCAACATCCAGTATCATATACATGAGATTTCACACTAGTACAAGTATATGCCAATGCACCAAAGAGAACATTGATGTATTAAAGTGGCACATGAAAAGAAATTTATCGTTAACAACCTTTATGTTTCTAAAACGATGGGTATGCCTTAATTTTTCAAAAGTACCTTGAAAGCAACACAACTCAACTTCAGTACATTTATTAATCTATTAAAATTTAAAGTACATGGACAATGAAATGCCTCTTGTGTAATAGAATAAGTGCCCCATCAAATTATTGTTAGAATAAGTGCACAATCAAATTTTGTGTAGTCAGAGTATCCCATTTTTTAATATTTGGTTATTCTGGGTACATATCCTCATCCATATGGGTTCTCCTCTATATACAATGAATGTAAGGTAACCAGTAGCTTCGAGACATTTTTATGATTATAATATGGAATTTGTTAATTTAATTTGTTCCCATGGCCCTATACATAAGATTTTCAATATATTCTCCCTTTTATGGGATGCTTATTTTTATTTTCTAGTGGTTTGCTTATGCGATGAAAAAGTAGTATTAATTTAACATCACCAATATCCGCACCAGGGCATGTATGTATGGTTGAACAAAAGTTTCAAACACAGTTGTCAATGGTTTTGTTTATACAAACTATTATTAAAGTTATCATGTCACCATGACTATATAATTTAATAATTTTAAACATAAATAGATTAACATAGCTTTCAATGGTTTTGTTTATAAATTATTAAGTTCGCATGTCACCATGATTCTATAGTTTGATCCTTTTAAACATGCATAGATTTACACTTATGTAAAGCTTGGGAGATCATTTGTTACTGCTAACAAGTACCCATTATAAAATGTCAAAGTCACCTTATATTTTATTTTAAAACTAAATAAGTCATATATTTCTAATCACCTTATGGTTGATTTAAAACTAACTCATATATTTATTTACAGTTTATCAATGATATGCTTGTAATTTTACGCTAAATAAATATGGAGAAGTGAAGTTTGGCTCGAGGGTTGGTATATGGTGGGAGGCCGCCATTTTGCGAACTCTAACTAACTCTTAATTGATAGGCTCTTTAAGACTAATCATATTAACCTTCATGAGGGGAGTTCATGTAGTTTATTTAATACTTATAGATGTGGTTAATGGTTAGTTAACTTTAAATATTTCTTTCAAAAAATTTCAAATTTATGTTTGAGAAAAATATAAAAAAATAATTGATTTGGAATGGGTCATTCTAATAGTTAGAGTGAAGCAGTACATTATTATATAAATTTGACTCAACCATTATTAAAAGAGAGAATAGAGAGAGTGAAATTTCTACTCAATTTTTAGGAATAATAAAGAAACGATTTTTAGGAACAACAAAGAAACTAAGGGAAATATGAGAGGAGGTAAATAGCTTTCGAGATTACTTATTACACATGAGTTAATGTTTTCACTTATAGTGGGTTGATTTTACAAGGTATTTCACCTAGAATTTAAGGGTTTTCATGAAGAAAAACTAGATATAAACCATGAATCATATGTGGCTATGTGTGTGTTCTAGTTATTTAAATAAGAAGAAATAGACCTACAGTAAAGAGAGAGAAAGGATGGATGGTTCTTGAGATTATGAAGGCTTAAATCACATATAGAAGAGATAATCCTACTGGAGTGCTCCATGATGCTGAGATCCTATTATAAAACACTTGGAAAACCACTTGCCAAACAATGAAATGATTTGAATTGGATAATTAGATTGTTTTTAAACCTATATCAATCCATTTAGAGTGGAATAAGTGGAGGAATCAACTCATATGACCATTTTTACCCCAGTTTTCCAAATTGAAGCTTGAAACCTTCTTGGAGCATTTTGAGGCATCAAACAACTTTTGTTTTGGGGTGAAAATTTGCCACAATAATGCCACATGATTTTTTTCGTATTATACACACAAAAACCTTTACAATGGCATAAGAATCACCTCAATCAGAGATTGTATGAAAAAATTATGCCACTCAAAAGTTGACCTTCATATTTTCATCACCATAATTTGAGAGGATGCCACACCAACCTCCATTATTCATGGAAAAGGGGCTAACCATGTGATTATGATGAAGAAGACTCTAGAAGATTCTATATTGTAACTTTCATTAAG
The DNA here is from genome assembly GCA_034641835.2 of Pinus albicaulis. NCBI lineage: Eukaryota > Viridiplantae > Streptophyta > Pinopsida > Pinales > Pinaceae > Pinus > Pinus albicaulis. The sequence continues at coordinate 601,188,947 of CM076579.1, read as the reverse complement.
AGTTAAGGTAGTTAAACCTAACCACTAAAGTTGTGTTATAACTAGGCCGCTAGGAGGAAAAGACGTTCCATTCTTTCGAGTGCATTTGTTCCATAAATGAGCAAAAAATAGCTAATAGGGATAGGAGATAGAGCATATAGAGGGAATTTTTGCACTATAGTATCCCACATGCCACATGCTATACTTCCTTGTACTTGCAACCAGTTTTTATTTAGATAAAGAAAGCAAAGCGACCTCACCTTCCAACTGGGTTTTCTCTCGAAAAGGTTTCCCAAGTCGTATCTTATGGTAAATTGTGGATTGTGAATTTTTATTTCATTGCTCTTTATTTTTTCATAATTTTAACTTGCATGCATACAAAATTAACAAAAATCTACAAATCCATAAATCTGAATAGAAATAAAACCCTAATAATGTAGATTTTAGATTTTTAAATAGAAATTTATCAGATATGTTGTGACGAACTTTCCAATGGAATATCCACGATAGTTTACAAGTCAGTGGATATATATACTATACAAAATATAGTAAAAAAATAACATGGAGGAGAACATCTAATGTGATATACCATGTGTGCCCTTAATTATGAGGTGCTCTCCCTATAGTTGTTTGTTAGTAGAACCAAGGGTAATATTAAAGAAGATATGAGAAAATATCAAAAGAAAAACCTTATATCCAAGCCAACTATTGAAAAAAGAGGAATAGAGGGAGTAAATGTGACACCACTATTCAAACCCAAGAACTTAAATAACATGTGAATGTGAAACTAGGCTGGTAAGCCAAGGACATTTTTTGAAGGTTGTGTCGCCCATGTGTATATGTGTATATATGTAATGGGGTTATTATGCTTATATGCACATGTTTTATGTTTTGAGGCTAGAAGGCTTGGTAAAGTAATTATGTAACATATGTATATTAATAAAATAAATGGTTGCACATTAAAAAGACATAAACAAGTATGGGGATTTGAGAATCCATGGATGATTAAAGTGCCCATGAATATAACCAAAGTCCATTAAGGGTTTGGGTGAAAGCCAAGTGGAAAAAATATAGGCATGCATACGAAAAAATATGTTTTTGATAGGGAAGGACACATGCAGGGGGTTCTTGTGTTGTGGTTGGCATACGAAAGACTCCTATAAAGGATTATGGAAAGATGTTCATGGAAGCATGGAGTTCGTTCTGGAAATTGATGCTTGGAAGGTTACCTGGAAAGCATGTGATGGAAGTGGAACTCTTAGAAGCTACAAGGCTCCTGGTTGGAGGCTATTGGGCTTGGTGCCTTAGTTGTGTGAGGCCCTGAAGGGTACCTAGAAGGCTTGTGAGTGTAGTGGAACTCTTAGAAGCCACAAGACTACTTGTTGGAGGCTATTGGGCTTGGTACCTTGGTTAGTAGTTGTTGGTACTGGGTATGTAGCAAGCTTTTGCGCAAGTTGATGCTCATGCCACATGGATTCAAAGCCCCAACTCGCATGTGAATCATTGTTGAAAGAAATGAACAACGTGGTCTATGGTTGGGTGGAACATCGAAGGTCCATAACTAGTTTTTCAATTTGAAAGATAAGCATTTTCCCTTTGTTATATTTATTTATGATGCATTTTTTTTAGATGCATGTTGATACAGTATATTTGATTGTTAATAAAAAAGTGATAATTTTTATAGAGTATGCTTGTGCCTAGGGAATTTAGAATATGCACTGCATAATGTAAATTTTCATTTGGAACTTTCCAAGAAAAGGGAATGTTTTTTAGAGCACATGTTTCCATGGGTTATTTGGCATGGAATTGGGCCTCAAGAAAGGCAAGAATGAGCCACCAGTGGATAGGGTGTGTTACAAGTGGTATCAAAGCTCAAGCTGAAACATTGGGCTTGTATGGGCCAGGGGCAGGTATGGTATACAAAGGTTTGAGGTGAAGGGTTTGAAAAAATGCTAATAAGAGGATGCCTACCAAGTGTTTGTTAAAATTTCCTAACTGGAATTAAGGAAATCGAAGCCGAGGTTTAAAATTTTTCAAATTTTAATCCTTGCCTAAATGATATCAGGACAGGAATTGGCCAATTTGAATCAATTATGGGTATTCCATGGAGAATTTGGGGGAATCCCCGAATTTCCAACCATTTTTCTAAGAATTTCATGCAAAATTGGTAAAAAGGTGGTCAAAGTGTAGGTCGAATGAGAAACCAACCATTAATATGTGACAATGCCATATCTGATGGATTGGGATTGGCATCCAAATTTCCCATCCATATCAATGCTTGGGATTAGTTGTGGGGTCCCCTTTCCTAAAATTTGAAACCACTGCCCGTAGGGGTGGGGGGGCACAATACAAACATTTTTGGGTGTGGTGGTTTCCCGTGATCGTGTGGTACACAACACGACAGGTAGAAAACCTTGGTGGAGCCACATGGACATAGAGTAACAACAAGTGATGTTGAAAAAGTGACTGGTGTGGACAACTGATGTTGCATTCTAAATCAATATGACATCATGATGACATCATCAGTAACATCACTAATGAAAGGACTCAGGGATTTTGAACATTATGCTGGAAGAGACAAGGGACCTTGAAAAATGTAAAGTTGAAGGTTTCATGCAAGCCAAGTGTTCAAGGATATGACATAAGTCAATTCAAGGCCAAGGGGAACTGAAAAACTGAGAAAGGTGAAAGGCCATATGCATGCCAAGTGTCGAGGGGGAGATGACACAAGGTAGCTTGAGCCAATGAGAACTATAAAAGCCCAAAAGTACATGCAGTTAGTTATTTTCTGAAGGAATTAGAAGGCACAAAAAGTAGTTAGTATGTCTGATACAAAATTACACATGAACCCAACTAGTCTGTAGGAGAAAAGTAGCCATAAGTTTAGAAAAAAATTCTAAATTTTTGCTAAATTTATAGGTCATCCACTTGTAGGGAATTATTGAGGGTCTAGATGACATTTTAAGGTAGAGAAAAACCATGAAAACTAATTTTACCATTGGCATGAGCAATGTTTGCATATTAAATTAAAATATATCAGAGAGATATTTCTAATGACATACTACAATCACAAAACAAAGTTAATATGAGGGAGTTATGGCTGAAACTATATGAAGGAAAAATAGGGTATACAATCACTTCAAAAGGGTGCAACTCAAAAACTAGAGCTTACATTTCAGTGTCAATTCAGTTAATGGGAATCTAAGAGAATATACAACCCATGCATGGAGTTAGACCTAAAATTTTGAATTCATAATTGCTCAAAATATTAGAAATAATGTGTTATGACATAATAACAAAAATTGGGGTAAATAGGCCGAAAATTTCAGAGGCCATAAATTTTAGCTCGGGACTGATATTTGGAAAAACAAATAGTCGATAGAAATATATTAAGAAGGAGAATACTCCTACAAACCCAAAATTTGGATTTGAGGTGGGGATGTTTTTGAATTTTTCAAAAGAAGGCTATAGATGGCCTATAATGCAGAGCCAAAATAAGAACCATGAGTATGGGGGATATTTAGGGGTTCTACAACCATGAAGAAGAGGTCAGAGCCATGAATATCAACATGGGTAATGCTAGGTCAAATTCAAATGGTTTTGGAAGGGACATGCCAGAAGATAAAGGGACAGAAGAGATAGAGGAGTCTCCAAATGGAGGTGCTTAGCTATAAAGTTGATAATGACATATTGATAAGAGAATTACAAAAAAAAGCACTACTCATATTTTACAAAGCATGAATAAATTGAAGATGAGAATATACCACAACTATGATTCTAGAAAATCAAAGGAAAATTACTCAAGAGTTAAGGGAATAGATGCTAGAATTTTAATAATATCTAGGAGTGCCATTGGGAAGCCTCATTATGGATAAAGAAAATCTACTAAGAGAGCCCATGTTTCCCTAGGATCATAAAATAGTTCATTTAACAACCCCAGGTTAAAAGTTCATATAATAAAGTCAATAAAGAATAATAAGACCAAGGTCATGGGACACATATTCCAAGCTAAATTTTGGGAAAAACATCCTAATGGGTGTAATTTTGGTTTATTGTGGCTAAGGAAATTGGAAAAGGCATTGGCAAAGGATTTGGAAAGGAAAATAGGCATTAATTGGTATTTTGTTTATGAAAATAAAGGAAATTAGGAGAAAAGGGAGATGAAAGGTCACATGTTTGCATGAGAGGAAAATTGAAGGAAAAATAGAGGAAGTTGAAGAAAATAAGGGCCTCAATGATGAAAAGGATTAGTTCATAGATTTTTTTCAGTTCAATTTTGGAGCTCTCTCTATTCTCTCACACTCTTGCGCACTTAGAGCACTCTAGAAATGGAGAAAGGAAGACAAAGGAAGGACAAGGAAGAAAAGGAAATCAAGGGACAAGCAAGGAAAAGTTGGATCAAGAAGCTTCAACAAGAAAAATTGCGGGTAACAGGTTCCATGTGTGATTTCATAGCTGGTTTGTGAATGCATAGTACATGCATGTGTGTATTTGGTTCTCTTGTTGTCAAGGGCATGGGTTTTTCTAGGTGTGATAGTGGTTTCAGCCTTGCCTTTCCATTTCCGTATAGCCATGGTGTGATGGGGTTCTTTTATTTGGTTGATTTTTCGAAAGGTGAGGTAGTATCAGGATTGTTTTGGAACTAGGTGAGGTGGTCTCAGGAAAATTCCCATAGGGTCTAGGATTCCCGTGATCGATTTTGGCAGGATTACGCTAAATATTGACAATGGAGATGGGAAATTTTCTTAAGGTATCGGTGAATACATTTTGTGGCATCCAATCTTGTTTTCAACCCAGTAATCCATTGACTAATTTTGGCAGGATTGTGGTAAATCCTAAGGGTGGAGGTGGTTTAATCTTTGGGAAGCCCTGGTTGTTTATGTATTAGTTTGCTTATGTGATCTCTTGACTGATTTTGGTGAGATCATGGGAGCATGAGGGTGGAGGTGGTTTAATCTATGGGAAGACTTGGTTTTTTTTGTCTTGAGTCCCACATTCATTCTTGGAATATGGAATGAGGTTGATTGAATGAAAGAAAGATTTGGTTCATCCTAGTTTATGGTCAGGTGGTACGTGGAATTCCCTAACTTGGTTGGATTTTGCATGTGTTAATAAGAGCTCTTTTCCTCTTGTATTGCATGAGTACGTGTACTTGTTATTAGATGGTTTTTATGGCTATTCTATCATGGTTATTATTACGGTTATATGTTGGTTATAAACATGGTTTCATAACATGGTCTAGCTATGGTTCTTGATGTGTTTTGATTAGTTGATGAATCATTAATGAATGCATGAGTTAACATATGTTATTGAAGCTATTATGAGAGGGAATTAGACCTTATTGATGATTCTCAGAATAAGCATTAGACCCCTATGTTCAAATACACATTCATGGCATATATATTACATGTTCTCAATATGTTTGACAAAATGTTTGTCATGTTCAAGGAAATCTAGGTCAAGTTATGCCTTAAAATTTGCATGTCTAGCATTGTTTTCATGTCATTATTGATTTTGAGAAGTTACAGGAAGTTGCAGATAATGGTTTGGAGGCTGAGTTGGAATTTAGACTTAGAATATAGGACCACATGCTCGTAACTGGAAAAATTGGGTTTTAACCACATGGATGTAAGCTTGTGCATGCGGTTGGAGGCTTCCAACCACATGGAGGCCTTGTTGTGGGTGCAGTTGAGGGCCCAGGGAAAAGAATGAGGGGTACACCTCAGGGTTTGGCCACCTGGGATGGTTTCTTATCCTCTGAGTATAATGTATCCCTATAAGACGTTGTGAGATGTCAGTTTGTCGACTCCACTTCCTTAACTGTACTTAGGAGGTTGGGTCATGTCATAATAGCTCTTCCTCTCATGTTTACCCTAGCAGGCTAGTGAAATTAGGTAAATTGGGGGGGGGGGGGGGGGTTACAAATTGGTGTCAGAGCATGGTTAAATACTTGGATTGAATGGACAATGTGTGTTTGAAATGCATATATGCTAGTTTCTATATGGTTATTATGCACGCATTATTATTGTTATAGTTGTCGTGTATGAGGTCATGGTAAGCAATGGTATTATCGTGCATGATGTCAGTATATTGATATGATTATGTATATACATGTTGATGAGCCTTGATATTGCACCAAGGATGTTGCAACTCCTAAGGGATTCTCAACCTTAATTATCAACCTAAGGTTCATACAAACTTAGAGGTGACAGTGCTGGATGCACAACAAGTTAGGTTATACTCATGTCACTCCTATTCATTATATCAAGGTGTTCAGAGACCACTCCTCCAACTAATTGCAGTGAAAACCTCTTGTAAAAGCATAAACGAACATCGTTTTAACTATAAAGGTGAAAATTACATTCATCAAATATAAATGTTAATTGAAATTTCATAAGGGAAAATAAGCCAATCTATTTACAGGAATAAATCATACTACTTCGCTTACCATTCATCAAATGTAAATGCTAACTGAAATTTCATTAGGAAACTGCTATTCTATTTGCAGTAATAACTCATGCTACTATACTTGAACACTTTATTTAAATCAATAACCTACTTTTCATGCATCATTTATCTGCTCACACTTTCTTGAAATTGATAAATCCAATCTTTAACATGCATATGAAGAAAAATACTAAATCTAACATTTTTTTTCTATCTAATGGTTGTAGTGATGAAAAGATGAGGTTGAAGTGGTCCTGTAGTCTTCTCTAATCATAAAATCATAGTGTGGGGGCCATTATTCATCTTAAATATTCCATATTAAAAGTTTGGAGAAAAATTGGTTGAAGAAAACAAAGCTACATGGTTGCTACATGAGGTGCTACAAGTGGTCATGTATTGCTACAAGAGGCCCTATTTTTCCAGAAGAGGAGTTATGAGATAGATTTAAAGACATAAATAGTGTCTTGGAGGTATATAAATGTGGATGAAGGTATAAGGAAGTGAATGAAGGGTGTGGGAGCCCCTTGGCCAAGTTTAGTACCCCTCAAAAACCTATCTTGCATTGAATTTGATGCCCATGATGTCCTTCATCTACCCAAATAGAGTGGATTTAGAGTAATTATTTGGAAGCAAGGTGAGGTACTTAGAAATAATATGAAGAGGTCCATGTGGATGTGGAAAGGTGTGCCCAACCCTGCAACCCAACACATTCCCTGTAGCTAGCCAACACATGCATCAAATGACTAATAATGCGATGAGATAAATTATCATGGAAAAGATGAGTTGAATTTTATTAAGACCTATTATATCCTAAAACCCTACCCTAATTCCCAAACCAATAATACCAACTTGTAAATTGTAGAAACTACATATGCTAGAGAATTGCAACTGACATTTATCCATTTCCAAGGAATCATAAACAAATATGTTTTGGGTTATGATTGTGTATCTTCCCAATCGTTATTCTCACATGAGAGGTGATAGGAAAGGCTGCAATCACAAGTTTTAATTATATAAAATCTACTGAAACAAGGGAATAATTGAAATTCTTTGAAACAAGAACGAGAAGAAATACGAGAGAGGGACTAAGGCCTATGGGTTGGGTCCAAACCCAAGGGTTTCAACCCTCCAAAAAAAAATCAGATGCAGATCAATAGTAAAATTCTCATTAAAAAAAAATGATAGTCACATACATCATGAAAAATAAGAATGGCAATGTCAAGCACTAGGCTCTTAATAGCTACTCCTAGCTATAAATTTTTTGAATCCTAATGAGCCTTTCAACTCATTTATTTATGCAAAAACAATTTAGGGGAAAATTCCTTGAAAGGAGGAATTCTCCCCTCAAAAATATCAATATTTGTGGATCTAGTTTCCTTTTCCCTTGTCATGCACTTGCAGTTCCTTGACTTCTAGTGAATTCGAGCCTTTAGAGAGGATTCTTTGATCTCAAGCTGAGTTATGGAGTTAATGAGGTGGAAAAACTCCCTATATTCTCTCTAGGTGTCACTATTTAGCCTCTGCATGGTAAATATCTACAAAAAATGATTCTTTTTCCTACATATTAATCACATTAGGCCATACAATATGAAAAACACCCTTTATTCTTCCTACTAAGAAAATTATGGCAAAAAATGTGAATGAATGTGAGAAAAGGAGAGTTTTAAGGCTGGAGGATAACATAACGAGCTTCAAAAGATACCTATTGATGGGACCCATAATCACCCCCATGATGAAAGTGTTTCTCACCCTATGAGAAACTCATTCAATGATATGAAGCTCATTCATGGCCTTGGTGGACTCTCTGACATCCCAAGGCACTTCGGATGGTGTGCCCTCCCGTGGATAGAAACCTGCATGTGCCTCTATATATGTCTGTTATTTTTGTTCCTCTACTTGGTTTCTTCCTTCTTTTAGGCCCAACAGTAAGGGAGGACCGAGTTTTATCCATATCTAGTTGATATTCATCCTTTGAATGATCCTTTTGTATAATTGGGTCTTTTCCAAGGCACTCCTTAATGTTTCTGGATAACGATACTCTCTAGTTTCTAAAATGTGAGGCAATGCATACCACCTTCTTTTGAAAATCCTACAAAATATTTGTTCCCAACATCCTAAATGTGTCCTCAAATTGTAGGATGGATTTCTCTTGGGATGCTCTGTATCTAGGTGCCAATTCAAGATGAAAGGAGATGAAATTTTGGTTTCTTATGACAACCTTGGGGCTTACTAGATCTGCTCTTATATATAAGGGCTCCTTTTCTTCTTTTGTCATCACATTTTTCACTTATTCATCCCTTGCCTCCTCATGGGTTAACCAACAAGATAATTCCATCAATTTCATGTCTCCCAACCTTGAGTTGGGGTCCCATAAATTCATGTATGTTAGGATTAGATTATGTGTGTAAAACTCAACGAACTTGGCTTTATCCTCAATACTTGCCTGTTTGGAAAATTAAATGATTTTCCTGTAGTCTTGGAAAGGAAATGAGCCATACTAGGCCAACATATTAATTTGAAAATGCAGCCACTGCTCCTTGAGGAAAATAGCATAGGATTTGGATGGATTCCTTCTTTGTATGAATTCCATAGATAAACTTTCCATGGTGGCAAGTTGTCTCTCTTTTTCTTGTAGTTGTGTTTTTTGCCTATAGCTTCTCTCATAATTGAATCCCTTAGTCTCAATACACTCAATTCCTTGCCCATTTTAGTGAATTTCTCCTCCATGAGGCCCACATATTCCACATTTATAGATTTGGAAATTTTCATTCATCTATGTGTTCTGCCTCTCTCTATCTCCAACTCATAGAGGAGTGGGACTGAAATTTTCTCAGGTATAATCCTACCTCCCTCAATAAATTTGTAGTGGGATTCTAATTTGGGTTGTGGATTAGGATATTGAAGATCTTGGAGGCCTTTTTCATCTTCTTTTAAGGTGGTTTCTGCTTCTTATAGCACCTTCTCCTACTCGTGTCATCCCATGTTTCTCATGTAACAACCCCTGTTTCTCCTATAGTTTCTCTATATCCTCTTGTAGCTATTTTTATTCTTCTTTTGTCATGAAAGCTTGTATATTGAGCTTCTTAAAAGTGTCTTCCCTAGTCGCAGGCCTCCCCATAGGGATCACAAGTTGCTTGCTTTTTGCCTTAGGAGAGTTAATTTCTTCAAATTTTCCCTCACTAGGTCCCACATCTTCCTTCTTGCTTGTTGATTCCTCTATGGTGGTAGGGACCTTTGTAAGAGGTTGAGGCTTCCCTTGTATTATCCTAGTTCTCTTCCTTGTTTTGAATTACAAAGGGCCTTTCCTTAGCTACCTTCTTTCGGGCTTGAAATATGTGCCCAATGTGGCTAATGTTGCAACCACTTCTTGCTCTGTCTTTTATGGAGAGAGATTGGTTTGTTTCCCTTGATTCTATGTCTCTTGAAGCTTGGAGGTCCCCTTAGGACTCTCTTTCTCTGTTCCTTATTTCTCTCCCTATCCTTCCTTATTTTCTATTTCCCCCTCTTCTTCCTTGGTTTATGTTTCCTCCTTTTCCTCTCAACCCCCAATACTAAAGGCTAGTGTTCCCTCTTGCTGTGTGGAGGTTAGGTTTTGTGTTTCAATTAAAATTTCCCTGTCCATATCTACAAAATCAGTCTAGATTACATGGTACCTTAAGTGGTTGAGGGAATCCATACCAATCATCTTAATGAGGCCATGGTGAGAAATGTGTTGTTTTTTCCCTTCCCTCACTTTTTGGATCATCTCAATGATAGACTGTAGTAGGAAATGGGGAACACTGAGTATTTGTGGGCTAGGTAATTTTGCCTTGAATTTTAACTCATGAAGAAGCCTAAAATGGCAGACATATATGATGCTCAACCTTTCCTCACAAGATATATATTTGAGTATGCGATAAGCCACCTCATGCCAGGGGTAAGGTAGGCTCTCACTTCTTACTCCATTTTCATCTTCTACAAGATTTTCTTTCAGAATGAAGAAGTTCTTCCTAGCTATGACACTTACTGCTTTATCCTCCTTGCTCCATCAAATCCATAAGAGTAAGGTAGTCACTCTTCTTATGAGTTAAACATTTAGAGAGATTTCAATATTTCAAGGCCTCTAGCAACAATGGTGGCACTATATTCTCCCTGAGGATTTAATACCATGGAAAATTCCTAGGTTATATCATCATCATACCCCTTCAATACTTCAAAGAAACCCAACCAATGATGTCTCATAAAAATATTTACCACAGGAGGATGTTGATGAATCCTCTTTGTGTCAATGGTCTCCCTTCTGTTGAACCATCCCCCCATTTCTCCTACTGCTCCTTATTGAGGATACTTAGTCGTATTTCAAATTTTGGCCTTAGAGCAGTCAAGGTTGTAGAGACAATGTCAAATTTCCATTTTTTTTTAGAGGGGGAGAATGATGCCAATAATTTTTTAACAAAATATACTTTTCTTTTGACCTTATCTTTCTCTTACATATGAAAATTTCCAAAATGGTATTACTGCATAATTCTTTGCTACATGGCACTTAATTCAAGAAGAATTTTCCAGGAAGAGGTATGGAAATTAGAGAGGGAGAGAGAAACTTACTCCTTTTAATATAACTTTGTCATGTGCATGAGGGTTTGAGAGAAATATTGGGTAATTTTGAATTCCTTTCTCCCTTCAATTCTCTCCTGCAGCTTCCTTTCGGGCCTCTTGTAGAATTTCAGAGCCTCCTGTAGCAGTTCAGAGCCTCCTGTAGCCCCTACAAACATTATTTGAAGCAGATTTATAACACAGCTCGTTGAAATATTTATAATGAATAACCTGCTCATAAGAAAAAATAATCATGAAAATCATACCGTGTAATGGAGATTTATAACACAACTTATTACAATATTTACAATAATATACACATATACACATTTTCTCAACCAACAAATAAAGCGATATGATTCCTATATCCACAACAAGGAAATCTAGAGGTTCACACCTCCACCTTAAAAGTAGTACGAGGATTCACTTCCTTCTTAAGAAGTCCAAAATCCACTTTCATAGTTAAAGTCTACATCCAATGTCCAACACTACAATCCTGTGTTACTGCCCTCTCAATGAACGGTTACCGACTCATTGTTCCAGGGCACACTCCCAATGTGCATCTGATTCAATCTGGTAGTGCCAATGAAAAAAAATCCATCCTCGACCTTCCCTTCTCTACTACACAGTCCCTCTGGAAATCTGGTAATCCCCTTCCATGCAATCACTCACCTTCAAAGTTCCCTAGCATCCCATATCCTGGGTGATCCATTCCTTGGAAAGGTTTGCTCGCATCAGAAGATAAAACAACTAAGGCATATACCTACCTCAAAACCATCATACTCGTTATAACATACTCATGGAAACCAATGGACAATATTGGGTACCAATGCCCCACAATTTCCCTACTCCTGAAGTGCTTTACCGAGATACTGTTGCTTATTTTAATTCCTTTGTTTTTGCGGCTAGTGCTTGGAACCAGTTTCAACCACCCAACCGGGCATTTTCGTGCTTCCTATACCAATCACATAATCCCAATTATACTAAAAAAAAATTGAAATAAACTCAAATCATAACTCGTTGGTGGCTTGTCAATAAGGTACAATTTCAATCCTATTTATTTCCTACCACCACATGTCAAACAAACTATTTAACCAATCATCATGTATAAACATATTACATATAGTTAGCTCAAAACACAACTATCATAATTTAAAATCATGAATCGCTTGAAATCACCATAAACCATAATCATAAATCACATGTAACCAACATAATTTAGAATCACATATCACATGCATAACAATACTGAAATATAATATTGATACTTATCCTTCATCGATTATTACTTCTGCCTTCGTTTTTTCTGTACATACACTGGATCATTTTCCACACTTGGAAAGCACCCAATGCACTTGCTTCTCTTCAAATATGTAAATATACACATAGTGTACAACACGTACATCCACACAAGGCGTACAACACCACATAATACATACACCCACATCGACATGCGACACATACACCTACACCCGATGTTATATGGAATTTTAATCTATGGATAAACTAAATTCCCTGAGTGTGGTGTTCCTTCACTCATAAAAACAGAAGAAAGACAACTATTATTTTCTCTAAGACATATTGATATACAGAAAGGGAAAGAAGACTATGTGTGATATTTTCACTCTCCTTCTCCTTCTGTCACTGTTGTCATCACTCTCAATCCAACTCAAGCTGCTAGATCGATTCCTGCAATCAAAGACATAGAACAACAAACAACATACAAATATACAGGTATCTATTTATCTTAATCAAATCAAACCGATTAGATCTAAGAATACATACATCATCAAGAATAAATTTTACAAGATATAGACATATGTATGAGAAAAGGAACAGATATATTTATTAAGAGAGTAGGAGGAGAAGATTACAACCAATAGATTGATTTGTCGTCAACCTGCTCCAACTTCATTCTAGTCTCATCACATCCAACATCATCTTAGCAACATATTATTACTTCAAATCTCTTATCAAATGAGAATCTAGCAGCATAACTTTGCACAAAATTATTCCACCCTAATAGTTAGATGAGTGCTCAATTTATAGGGAAACTGAAGGTAGTTTCTCATTGAATGGATTTCTAATAACAGGTCAGGCATGTTTCCAAGTTCAGAGGTGGTGGATGGACACTTATATTCAAAGTATGGCACCTATGGACTCTTCTAAAAGGCACTGACCATGTGGAGATTCCTGGAACAATGATGATTTCGCTCCCAGGTGACCAACGCACCCTTGAGTGTCGGGAAGTGCACTGTAGTTCACTCTTGCATGGAGGTAGTTTCACTGCAACGCAGTTAGTCCCTTGTAGAGGAGCATTGGTGATTCAATGGGTCATATAATATATACTTCAAACATTTGAAATCTCATAATTGAAGCCATAAATGGAGTGTCTTCACTTAGGGCATATGGAAACTGAAATGAAGGGGATGATAGACCCTATTCATTGGTCCTGGGGGATGATGCCCAACTTGACCAGGTCTTGGGGGATGATGCCCAAATTGACCTATAACAGCTGTCCCCTAAAGCATGAAGTCAAAATAATAATAGTATTTGGATGAGATTCTTTACGATGTGATGAGTAGGATATGAAATGGACAGTGACCTGCATCAATTTGAAATACATTACATCATGATATCTTGCATCTTGGACATGCATTACTGAGGGAGAGATACCCGTGCTCAACACATAAACTATCATAACATGTACATAATTTAGAAAGTCATCTACATTGGAATGTTGCACGATATAGACATGCCTACAGATATAGGCCCATGTTCAGATGACGATATGTATGTAAAGCCATCATACAAATGATGTGTACAATTTTCCTGAAATCACAACCCAGATGGATGAAACTAGATCCGTGGTCTTCTTATCTCTTTCACTCGATCGTTCAGGTACAAGTATAAACATGCAAATATATTATTTGAAGTTGAACATGGGAAGATGTTGTCTAATTACTAGCCAATGATGTGAGCTGTTAACAAACGCGAGAAAACCACCATTCATGTTAATGGCTCTCAAGGTACTGCAACACAATTTTCAAGGCGTTAATATATGATTTGATGTTGAACACTAAAAAAATCTTTCAATCAAAGGTCCGGAAGTGTGAAACCTATCAATGATGTAGCAAGCCCCAAGGTATTGGAAGATGTTTCTAAGTTAACTTCTTGGACGATGAACTGATGTCGACAGGAAGCAAATTTATCGCGAAATAGGAGTAATGATTTTAGAGACAAAATGTGACTTGATATAGCAATGTTCAGGGATGACTGTCATGAAAATGAAGGTTTATGAGTATTGCAGAAAGATGAGGAATTACTGGATGACTTGTCTTGAACATATCAACGACAATGATATGAGTTGGAAACATTGAACCAAAACCTAAGTGATGATATGATGAAACATCAAGAATATTACCCAACCCAAAAGTCACGGTGATGGAGTGAAAGTGTCATGTTCAAGAGTGACCTGCTACCATAAAGTGTTTTGTTCTTTTTCCCAAAATTTTCCCAATCATTGCTGACTAATACCTATTTATTTTTTAACAAGCTTGAGGAGGGTAACATATGCTTGATCTATAATTCGACCCTTCGGTTGAATCCATCGCTATTTAATGATTTAACCGGTCTAGCGATAATGAAACTCTATCTTGCCATGATCGAAAAGTCTGACGCTATTTTATGTTTTAACGAGTCTAAGGACAATGAAAACCTTGTCCTTTTTCATGTTTAGAGAGTTTGAAAAAGAGGAAAAAATAAAACTCCGTGAGTCCTTTTTCGTAAATTTGTCACTCAGGTCCAAAAAAGTGTAAAATGATACTTAAGAAAACCTCTTAGTCATGTTCGACTAAGGTTTTCCTTTTTCATAAATAATCTATCTCAGTTCGGAAAAGGGTTAAACTTATACTAAGTAGATGTCGTTTCATTTACTTTTATGAGCTCGGAAAGACAAGTGCTCAAAAATATTTTCACATTATTGGAGTCTGAAAAGAGCTAAAAGAAGACTCTAGGGGGTTCCTTTTTCGTAGTTATCAAAGCTCAAAAAAGAGAGAAAAGTGTGCTTTAATTCCTTTTTCATTTTTATCAAAGCTTGAAAAAGAAGGATAAAAGTATGCTTTGTGGTTAAATCATTCTTGAATATTTGTGCATGTTAAACTCACTGTATCAGTTGTAAAACCTATTTAGAAAACCATCAAATGGATTAAAAATACCCGTTTCATAGCAAAAATGAATAAATACCATAGTCACAACATTAAATATGATTTAAAATAATCAAATTGACTAAATAAAAGTGTTTTTACCATTTGAAAATTAGGATCTCTGAACCATTTTTTTCCTCGAACTTTAGCAGTCAATTGGGACAGTTTCAGTGGATGATTTCTCTTGTCGTTTGATCCAGGTTGGAGCTATGAGCCTTATATTTCTATTAGTATAATTTTTATTACATTTCATGGTAAATTTTCAGGGTTTTGAGCCCCTTAGGGTAAATATATCATGCTCTGAGGGCAACACACCCTTGAATGTCAAAAGGTGCATTGCAGTGCATTGAAATTGAAAGTTAGATGCACTGCAATGCTCTGTCCCTTGATCTGGGGTGCGTTGGGCGAATTTCTCATTTTTGTTTCTTGCTATGTGCCCAAAATTTCCCAAGTTTTTTGCATGAAATGGATCCTAATGAAGCTTATGATTTTGTTTCAGGTATTCATTAGATCAAAACGATTATGACATGGAGATAAAGAGAACATGACGAACATAATATGATTTCCCTAAATGATCCGATTACAGTATGAGCCCTTAGAGATTGCAGGTTGCTTAAATACTTCATATTGTCAGGGATGAGGCAGCAAATGGAACTATTGAAGATCCTAGTTCATGCATGGGATTTGGTATTGTATGATTTTCACATTGGGGACAAAGTGCTCTCAATATCGGTGGAGGACATTTACTTTCTCACTGGTTTATCGAGGAAAGGTTCTCCCATTTCCCTTGTAGGATTTGCTCTTGGAGGAGAGTTGGTGAGGGATTACATAAGCCAACATTTTCATCCAGGTACATAACCGAGTAAAGATGGGAAAATAATTATTCGTGATGTGTGTGATCTACCTTTGAGAACCATCCTTTTTACTATCGCAAATCTCGCCGGTTCTGCGACACTTCATGTTGCAAATAGATCATACATGAAGTATGCACATGAGTGTTTAGAGCCAAAAATATTCCAATAGGTTGAAGCAGTATGTTTTCATATGAAAGAACAATTGACTAAAGAAAAGGGTGGAAGGAAGAATAATTTCAACTATGGCTCGATCTTGATTTCCTTTGCCTGAGGGTGGATTCCATTGATGCAGCCGCATCATGTTACACTAGGTATATCTGGCCCTAGAGAACCACATATGAAGTGATGGGTTGAATTGATGTTTAGACATGATGGTTAGTCAACCATCGTATTCTCTACTGCATTATTTTCCTGGTTCATATGACATATGATTGCCATAGATCAGTATGCATGTGTAGGTGTAGATTTCTGCAGAGATCCAAACTTGATTCTACCAGACAACGCTTAATGGGGTGCAATAGGTAAGAATGTTTCGACCATGTTTTTTGAAATTTCCAAGGTTTCCACATGTTTTTTTATTTTTATGTTTCACAATACTAAAATACAGTTTTGATGTATATAGATGTGGGTTTTTGTTAAGCAAGTAAATCCCCTTTGCGGACAGAGGTGATCCCTCTAGCCCTAGAGTGGGTCTAGAAACAAAGAGACATGCTAGAGTGTCAGTTCCTAATTACTGAATGAAAAGAGGACAAGGTAGATCGACCTACCTAGAGTCCAACGCTGTCATCGTGGCTGTAGTGATGGTGGCCTCTCGCTTCTAGCTCGGGAAGTCACAATCCTTCTGCAGTCATGCTCAGATACCTGTACATAGAACAACAAACAAGAAGAACCTACGACATAATAAATTCATTCATAACTACTATCCAGTCAAAGAGGGCTAAGCATATTGCATTAAACAAATGACATAACACAAGATGGGAACCAAACAATAGTCACCTATATGTATTGATAAAAGGAAGAGATACAACCAAAGATTTGACGTCGCAGTCTCCTCCAGCGGAGTTCAGCCGAAGCGCATCTCAGATACTCATCAGGGGATTCAGATGGGATGAAGGCATGGGCTTAAGCTCTCTCAACGAAGTTCCTTCTTGTTCTATCTCTTCAACAATTCAACTATAGTATACTCAATTCTCCATGTTCAACTAGTTTATGCAAGGAGAGATAGATTCTTTTTATAAAGGAAAAGGAGGAGGTTAGGATCCCTACAAAGGTGGAAGGGAGGCCTATCCTTTAGGAGGTTATCACATGATGTGGAAACCATAAACTAAAGGAGGGAGTCCGTGGTTAATTAGTCCAACCACTCCCAATGACTCATCCTCGAAGTTGTTAGAGTGGAACCTCTGCCTCTATTTTAAAAAAAAATTCCATAAACAACTCGGTGCGAGTGGCTAACTGGGAGAGAGTGCCAATTAGCACGGGGCCCAGTGCTAATCTTCCTCATCGGCGCGAGGGTAGAACTGACTACTCGTGCCAAGGCAAAAATAGGGTTTTTTGAAGATTTGCTGAAGGAATTGTCAACAGAAGGAATATTTCTCTCATGTAAAGGGATGCAATGATGGTCTTCGCAAGGCATGAAACTTCTAATTAGTCACAAAAATGACCCTCTAATGTGCGAGACGGGGATTGTAGCGACAGTGACAAAATGTTGCGTAATAGGTGCCCCCTTAAGCATGAGGTCCGAGGGAGAGGGAGGGGAAAAATGATTTATGAGAATGCGTTCGAACTAAACACTGCTATCAGAAGCCTACAATTACAAATACAACTGATATATCTATACAAAAAAATGTGGTATGGGCATAGCCATCCATAATAGAGTTCATAAAAACTGAGATCCGAGGTCTAGATGCAGCTATCCAGCAGTAAGGATCAAAAAATAGACTCAGGTATGGTCAAAACCATCCAAAAAGAGTTATGCAATAAGCCATGATAATCCACAAGAATCCGCAACCTGGATTTCATCAGACAAGACCCAGGGTCTTGTGCTCCATCTCGACCTGAAAAAGTACAAATTCAGGCATGCGAATATATGAGCTGAAGTCAAACATGAAAGAAAATCGTCTGATTACCAGCCAATAATGGAAGTTTTTAACAGATGCGAGAGAAACCACTAATAATGACAATGGCCCTCATGGTACGAAAGGTACAATCCATGGAATGTGAACAGTGATCTGACGTCGAACACCCACAGAATCACTTGATCGAAGGTCAATGATGTGAACCTTGCGTCTAATGCGAAGAACCTGCCATTGAGGCATGCATGCTCCAAGGTATCAGAAGGGAGTCTCTAGATCAGATTCTTGGATAATGAGCTGAAGTTGACATGAAGTGACCTAGTCTAAGGAGGGCCATAATGTTTCCCACATCATCAACACGAGATAGAGGAACATGATGATAGTGAATCAGGACCAACAGAGAATCAGAGGGAGATTAAAAAATGCAGAGGCAAAATTCTCTTGAGAATATAAGCGATACAGCACTGGATTTGGCAGTATTTGACATCAAGGGATATGAGGTCATGATGACGTGGAAAAGAGAAAATGAGAGGTCAAAAGAGATTACCCAAACCCATGGAGGAAAAAATGACAAAATGAGATGTCCCCAACCCAACACGAATGCAGACAAGTGCCATGTTCAAGAGCGACATACTGCCAACATAACTAAAAATTGGTTCCATTTTCCCCCACCATTTCTGGCAAGTACCCCAATTATTTTTTAAAACAAGCTTGAAGGGGATAGCATATGCTTTCAATATAAGTTTTTCCTTCAGAAAAATCCAACCTAGTACATTTTACGAGCCCTAGGAAGGAGGAACTCGAGTAACGTCATAGTGACAAAGTCTGATGTCCTCAAGGTTTAACGAGTCTAACAAAGGGAGAACTTGACATCTTTTCATGTTTATAGAGTTTGAAAAGAAGGCAGAAAAGAAAAATCCAACATGACCCTTTTTGTAAATAGTCTTTCAGATCCAAAAAGGTAGAAAACAATATCTGAAAGAACCTCTTAGTCGTGAGAGGCTAAGGTATTCCTTTTTCGTAAATAATCCATCCCAGCCTGAAAGAGGGGTAAAAGTATACTGGGTAGATATCGTTTCACAACCATTTAACGAGTTTAAAACAACAAGAATGAGAATCTCGGCAATATTTTCAATTTTAGAGAGTCTGAAAAGAGATGAAAGATGACTCTAGTAGTGACTTTTTCGTCTTTTACCGAGTTCGATAAATTATAAAATATAACTCGTTACTTCATCATTGGCGCGTGAAAACCTGTCGTTGCACAAGAGATACGTGTAAAACCAATTTCTCGAAATAATATAATAAAATAGTCAAAAAATATGTCTTAAAACCTAATTAGGGTTGTGAAAAGTTATAAAATGCCAAAAGTGGTAAAAATAATTACTTTTCACTTTTTACCTCTTGTGGAGCAATAGTTGCCCATTTTACACTGCGATTTTGCAGCAACGATAGCGGGAAATCCGGCAGACCAATCTCGAATCCGTCAGTTCCAGGTAAGAGCCAACACATTTCCCTTCATTTTGAGTCCTCTTTTGGAGGCTGCAACCTTAAATTTGGATTTCTAAGGAAGAAAATGAAACTTTTAGGGCATGGACTCACGCGAATCACCCATTTTTCTGAATTGTGGCACGCCCATTGGTGCGATTGTTTTAGAAACAGCTGCGCCAACAACGCAGACCATATTTGCTTTAAAAAATTCAAGTTAAGGGCCCAATTTTTTACAAACCCAAGCTTATAAATAAACTAATACTATCCATATGAATATGTTTGCAGGTATAAAGCGACAGAATGGTGATTGAATGGAAAGAACGGGAAGACAATGAAGAAGATGAGCTTGCCATGGAAAATGAGAGATGCATGGAAGCTCTTAGAGACTGTGGACTGAAAAATTTCTTCTTGACACCGTGCCTTCGAGCTCAACTGGAGCTGCTACGGTATTTGATCTGCATATGGGATGAGGATCAAGAGAAGTTCATCCTTCGAGATCAGGAACTTGAGATTGATGTTTATGATGTCTACTTCATAACAGGATTATCGCAGAGGGGAGCAACACCAATCCTAACCAGCACCTGGACTTGCATGGAGAACATGTCCATGGTGATTGACAAGGTATGTATAGGGGCACAGAAGGGATCAGGAAGTGGGGAATTCGATATCCAAAATATCCCAAACTTGGCACTAAAAGTAGTTCTACATAACATCACATGAGCTGCATGATCACAGGCAGCACAAGAAGAAAAAAAGACACAGCTACTTCTTGTTGTAGATTGATTGGCACTGATCATCTACAAATGGGAAGAGGCTATGACAATCAACATGAAACGCGAGTTGAAAAAGTGAAAGAAGACCAAATGGAAGAAATTTTGTTACGGGTCTATCCTGGTATCGTTCTTCTTGGAACGACTACCAATATTTCAGCGTCAAGAGGTCATAGTCCTGACACCACCAGTGAGGGAACCATGGATGGCTCGATGGGTAGTTCTGATACCAAGGGCAGGGGGAGGTCAATAGATGTCCTGGAGACTGGAGTTCTTTGATTAGATCTGCCAACAATTGATTTTCGTGGATGATTGGCCCTACTATGGTACAGATTTTACTGGTTATCTGGACCTCCTACTCCAAGAGGGAGAGGATTGGGATGAAGATTTGGGTAAGACTCATTTTCAATTTTCATGAGTATTATGATTTTTTAAAAAATTATGTATGTTTAGATGTTAAACCCATGTGTTTGTAGATGTTGGCCCAGAGAGACCCACATGCATGTCTCTGATAGCGAGGAAAATCCCTCATGATTTTGACCCTCATGGCGAGGGAGGCGAGGAAGAAGAGATCATGCGAAACTTGGAGGGAATCACACGTGGAGTCCCGGAATATGCACTATTCGATGATGTTCCTCATGCCTACCAGAGAAATAATGTAGAGGTGCCAAGCCGAATTCACCGCTTGCTGAGGTGGCTCGTATGGGCAGTGACATGTTACCATGAGCATCACGCTAATTAGATATCTAGGTTTTATATTTGCATATTTTTGAGAGACATGATGTCTCAGGATGTAACAGAAACACACATATTTTTTGAATTTATGATGCACACTGATTCAAACATTCGATATATATATATATATATATATATATATATATATATACATACATATACATCTATTTTCCTACATGGATCTTTTACATATGATGATGATTTTACAGATTACACAAATGTCTATCTAATACAATGTTAGCCGCTATATCAGTTAATGCATTCATTCATCTAGGAATATGTTGATATGTGATAAAATCAAAATGTATTTCTAGCAAAAAACACGTAAATGCAATCTCAGAATGTATGGGTTTCTGACTGAATAATGCCCATTGAGCTAAAGAACAACAAGTTGTGAATCTAGATTTACAAACAATGCACGTATGCCGAGGTTAATTGCCTTGGTTAATAGTTCGAGAACAACACTATACTCAATGAAAATGTTTGTAGTCCATCCTAGACAAATACCTTGAAGATCTATCAACTCACCAGCAAGATTATATATTACCCAGGCTGCTAAAGACAAATTCCTGGTACTGCGGGAAGCACCATCTGTGAAACCGACATAAGGGGTAATAGACATCTTCACAATAAGAAATAAACAATAAGTAGGCAAAACTCTCGCAAAGCACATGAAACCAAAACATGCACAGAAATGAAAACAACACCTATGTACACAAATCATGCATGAATGACTCAGGCATAATATTTTTTGAGATACAACCCATTTCTGGCATGTTCTAGAGGATGAACTTCGTAATCAATGAGCTCATAGGCCCCATTCTGCAACACACATTTAATAATGTAGGGCCTATGCCACATGGGTTGAAATTTTCCTGCCCCTAGCTTATCATAAGCTTGGTCGCACAGGAGGAGAGGTCTCCTTCAATGAAGGAACGAGGGGAAATTGATCGGTCAAAATGAGCTTTGACCTGGTTCTTTTATGCTTCAATAACGAGAGCAACAAAGTGACGAGTTTCATCCAACCTTTCTAAATAGAGGAGACATGCTTCTTCTGGTGAAGTGTGCGGCAGTAATTCAACAACCAACTTGAGCGAAGGTATTTCAAACTCAATCGGAAGAGTAGCTTCCAGACCATAAACCAACTGAAAAGGAGTAAATTCGGCCGCATTCTTAATTGAGGTTCGATATGCCCAAAGAGCCGAAAATAACATGAGATGCCAATTGGACGTGTGGATCCCAATCGTACGCTGAAGCATGGTGAAAATAAATTTGTTCACAATTTCAACCTGGCCATTGGCTTGAGGATAGTACGACGTTGAGATGTCATGACATAAACCCAACTTAGAAGTCAACTCCCCCACCATATAATGCCGAAAATGGGAACCATGATCGATAACGATGGCTTGAGGGACACCAAACCTAGCAATGATGTGGTTGAATATGAATTGAGTAGCTGTATTACCGTCAACGGCAAGTGTAGGCATTGCTTTGGCCCATTTGGTGAAGTAGTCAACAACTACGAAAATATAAACATGTCCCCCGACTGAGTGAGGGTTACACGTCATAAAATCGATGCCCCACTTCGCAAAGGGACCAACGGTAATGAAAGGATGAAGAGGTACAGGAAGTGCACATATCTTGTGTTAGTAGATATGTAAATCATGAAATTTACGAACCGCGACAATGCAGTCCTTGAAGATAGAAGGCCATAAATAACCAGCATGAAGAATATCGTGAAAAGCATATGACATCGCTCACTGGAATGTGGCCACATCATTCTTTAAGCCAAAAGGGAGCTTCTTATATGCGAAGGTACCCCAAGCACAGATGAAGGTATTCTTATGTTGATCATTCAGGAGGATGGTAATCTGATTATAACCAAAAAACTGTCCATGAGGGAAAAAATCTCACTCCCAGCACAGTCATCAATGATTTGATCAATAAAGGGAGTAGGATCATTATCCTTAGGACAATCTCGATTGATATCACGATAATCAACGCAGACCTGAATTGTTCCCTATTTCTTATTTACAGGAACAATATTAGAGACCCATTATGTCAAGGGAATTGGATAAATGAAATCGGCTCTGAGAATTTTTTGACCTCACCTTTCATGGCAGCAGCTTTCCTAAGGTGCACAGGATGAAGACGTTGGTGAACAGGTTTCGAACTAGGGTAAGTAGGAATTTCATGCACCACTATACTAGGATAAATGCTGGGCATTTATTTATAATACCAGGCAAAGACATCATGGAACTCGCGGAAAAGTATAGTGTAAACTTGGAATTCATCGGAAGAACAAGTGACCCTGATATGTGTAATATCCCAAAATTGAGACTGCTAGCAAGACATGCTTGAAAAAATCATTTTTCAGGAATGGCTGCTAAAAATCTTGAAATCAGCCCTTGGATCCCTTAGATATGAGTATCTAAGACATAAATCCAAGAGGAGATCAGAAAAAAATATTTCTAGGTGGGTTAAACAAATCTCCCACACCTAGGAAGGCTTGAAAACTGCCCAAAGAGGGGACTACAGCAATACACAGAACTCTGCTGGAAAATAACACAGTTCAGCCCAGTACTTGTAGTAGATCAGTATGGAGGCTCATATATCATGTGTACAACATCAAATCAGATTTATATTACAGCTCATACAATGTACAAAGGAAATTAGAAGACTTAAACATAAATAAACCCTCAGAAATGAGGTGCTACAGCCATAGAAAAGTCTGCATAAACTCAACAACGTTATTTTATTGGGGCTGAAGTAGTAGTATAATATAGCTCAGATCTAGAGCAGATATTTACATAAAAATATAGATCTAATTCGTATCTGTGTACAAGAAAAGCTCATCTATACATTTCCCTTGTTGTTTTGTGCAAAACATGAAGCACAGAGAGTAGATCTGAGATCTAGAGTTGCAGATCTGCAGAAATATTTAGAAATTCCTAAATCATATAATAGAATAGTAGATCAGATCTGAAACAAACATGGATTGGGTGGCCAATCTATGGATCACCATAGTGAGAGGAAGAATCCTAACACCGAAGATCTCTCCTCCAAAATGCAGACAAAACACCTTGCAACTGCAAACTTGAAAATAACGCAGTTCAGGGATAGAAAATGTGCTGTAGACTCTGAGAATTATTTGGCATGATGCCAAGGTCTGGATCTAAAGATTTGATGATATAGGACACTCTTGCAAATGGGATAGCAGAATTTCCCAGTGAAAAGAGAGGCTAGATATGCATATATCTGAAGAGATATATCTCCCACTTGCTGCAACTCACAAGGACAACCCAACCCTCAATAGGATCAACGCTGTAGGTGTAAGGTGAAGCTTGGCCCAAGCCTAATAGTGGAAAAGACAAGCAAAAATCATCCAAGAGCTACTCTAGGAAGGAGGTGGGATTCCCGAACAGGAACACCCAAGTGCTAAGCAGCACTATTCTTAGCTAAACAGCTAGAGAATGAGAAATGTCTAAGCAGAAAATTCTTCTGAAATAATATCTTCAACAACCCCTTCATGTTGCTCTCCTCTTCCTTTTATAAGATTGGAGTCTTGTCAAACCCTAAACCACTTCATCATTTTATCCCCTTTCACATGTAGAACCTCCATCTAGAACTGTGATGTGCCTCAAGGAGGTTCAATGCATCTAGATTGCATTATAGATATGGTCATGGTTGACTTGGTCAAGTGATCAACCTATTTCATACTCAAGTGTGTTTTATAAAATGGCCCAGATTTAGCCATGTTCACATTAGGCGTTGATTTATTTTTTTTATTTTCAGAAGTTTTACATGTCCTCCTTTACATTTTATTCATTAACATGAAATGCAAAATAAAACAAGGAAAAATAGAATATTCCCATTAGCTTGGGCTAAGTGGGAATATTACATATGGATTTTCTCGATGATTCCCAGTTTAACGGAAATGTTAATAGGCATCTTCTGTGTAATATTACTCAAGTTACCTTTTGTAAAAATGTCGTGTGTCAGAACCTGCATTTGAAGCGGAGGATAAGGAACCTGAGATGCAAATCGCTTAAGACACGTAGACATGGCCTCAAGACTAGAAATGAATGAGGAACTATGATGACTATAGTCCCACAGTAGCTCTTTAAGAGACATGGTTTTCACGATGGCTTCATCGGAGGGAAACACTTCTTTCAAAAGACCAGGTGAATTGGAATCACCAAGCTAGGGGGATTTAGAATAAATTTCAAGAGACATGCTCAAAGGAGCACCATTAGAAAATAGAGTGTCCGAAGCCATAATGAGCTCAAAATAGTCAATCTCAATCAGAGTCAATGGCATCAAATCTACGAAAGAATCGATTTTTTCAGGTGAATGGATAATCCATGGGTCATCAGACCGAGAGATCATATTGATCTGAAGAATGTTTGGTGGAGGAAGAGGAAAAATACCCACGAGGGCATGATGCTTGAAAAGGCCTGGCCCTACACTCTTGTAGGGAGTAGGAATCTTATCTACATATGGAACATTGTTCTTAGAAGAAGAGGTGAAGAAGGAAAATTGATCAACAGTAACAATCTTTCCTTCATGTGGAAATTTCAGATTACGAGAAAGAGTGGACGGAACACGCACTGCGACCGAGGAGAAGATTATAATTGAGTTTGGCATCAACTACCTCTACCTCGACATTAACTGTCTTCCCTTTCAAAGTAATCGGTAAACTAGCGAGAACACCTAAAGGCTTTGATTCCCTTCCATCAAATGCTTCAAGGGCATTTGGCGATGAATTCAGGGCCGAAGAACCAATAGATTTCAAACAAGAAGATGACATGATACAAGTTGATGCACCCTCATCCACAACTGCTCGATGGATATCGAGACCATTAATAACCACTTGGATAATAAGCACAATCTGATGTGGAAGTTGTGGAACGAAATTCTCTAAATTGAAAGCAAGAAGGCTAGTATCGGCAGGATCAAACCCATCAATCGCAGACAACAAAGCCTTTTGTTGAGATGGAAAAATCTATAGTACTTCTAATACAGACATCGCAGACAGCGCCTGAGCCAAATCCTCAACAATATTGTAATGCTAAGCGACTTGGGTGTTGGGATTGTAAGAAGACTTACGGAGCACACCTTTGGAAGGTGGTCGTACAATGGATTCAACACTGGGCCTTTCAATCTCAAGAGGGCCAGAAACATGCGGAGGAGGAGGACCATCAGCTATCTCTTTCCCCATTGCCTGACGCAATCCAATATAATATTTCGATCGAGTCGTAATAGAAACAGGCAAAAAACCATTCATCATGAACACTTGAGAGCCAAACGGGGCAGAGGATCAAGGTTGCTCTACCATCTGGGTCTGCTAAGATGGGAAAGGTTCTTTAAGAATGACCGAAGTCCCCTGGGTGCCTTTGAGCAATCAACTCACTTCAGACCGTTGAGGATAGTCCTTTGTGAAGTTCTTTTCATCACAAATCAAACAAGGGTACTTTGGCTTACGTTGAGAACCATCACTACTATGAGGTTTCTGAGAATCCTGTTTCGGGGTATTGACTTTGGCCTTACCTTTACCCTTCTTTTTACCTTTAGAAGCATTATCCGCCAGATTTTCCAGAATCACATTAACTTCTGCGGGCTTACCAGAATTTGAGGTGGACTAAGAAGACACATTGTTGGAAGAAGTAGACTTCGGCTTCCCAGAGTTTGAGGAAGAAGACTTCTGAGAAGTCTGAGATATAGAACCAATAATACCATCGATGGATGGAGTGACTGGTGGTTTAGAAGTTCCAGGTCAGGGAGCATCAGGCAAGATATCATATAATGCACCAGACTGAGATTACACAAGATCAAGGTACTGGGCATAAGCAATGGCTTGTTTCTCGGTCACACATGCCCCCATAGCTATGTATTTCACAATTTGGTTGAAAAAGGAGGTGGTGAACCAATGAGTCAGAAGCTGATCAGGAATTTAAAATTTGATCATGCGACGACGACATCGCCACTCATGAATATGATCTGATATATGAGTAGCTCGATCCTGTTTCAATGAAGTGAGGAGGTGCGTCTCGGTCTCATAGTGGATCGGTAACTGAAAATGCATAAGGAACACCATGGCTAAAGAATTGAAGTCTTGGAAGATTCCACGAGATAAATCAATGTACCACTTTGCAATGGCACCAATAAGAGTTTGTTGGAAAATACGAAGTCAAATAGAATTGTCAACCGAAGAGTTAAAGGAACACCACAAGTGGTAAGTCATAACATGTGCTTGGGGGTCTTCACTAGAATTTCCCTAAAACTTAGGAAAATCACTAGGAATCTTGGTTGGAACTGGAGGCCAATATGGGTTATGAAGAATGGGATCGTTCGTTAACTTTGACACATCTGGTAACTCCAACATAGCAAGAAATGGTAATTGAGGATTGAAAGTCATTGGAGGTCTCTGATAAGGACCCGTGTTTACGTTCCACCCAGTCTGAGAGGAATTCTGTCCCCACAAATTTTTCCCTGGAGGATTCTGACCATAGGGTTTAGAAGTAGGATAATTGTGTTTATACTAGGGTTGAGGACCAGGATACTGAGTCTAAGGAGACCATTGAGGTCCCTATTGAGAAACGTATGGATTCTGTTGCGGAATGTAAGCATGGATTTGAGTTTTATTATATACCAATGAAGGTTGATTTTGAGGGTAAAAACCTTGGGGCGCACTATATACCGTCTGATATTGACCTTGAGGGTAATAAGCGCCTTATGGTTGAGCAGGTGGGCCCTGCTGAGTAGGTTGAGTGGGATCCTGAGCAGCTGGACCTAGTTGAATTGGATAAACAGGTAGAACCGGTTGTTGAACCAGTTGAAATGGTTGAGGAGCAAGTTGAACCGGCTGCTGAGTAGGTTGAATTGAATACTGAGGCCCACTAGGTTGCCCTTGCGGGAGGGGTTGGCCCAATGGTTGCTATGGAATAGGTTGTCTCTGATAACCAGTTTGACCCAGAGGAGGACCGTAGGGTTGTCCTTGTTGCACAAAGTTTTGGCCATACAGAACATGTGGCGGTAGTTGTGGTGAAAAAGGTTATCCCTGTGGTGGATAGATTCCCCCCCCTAGGAGCATAAGATGGTCTTGGTTGATTCTGAGGTTCACCAGACGAACCATAGGGTTGACCTTGTTGGACCAAAGGTTGACCTTGTGAAGTTTGGCCTTGTGGATTGAAAGGTTGTCCCTGTGGACCAGAGGCAGAGCCCTATTGAGCTAAAGGTTGTCTCGATGAGGGTTGTCCTTGTAAGCCAGAGGGTTGCGCAGGTAAGGTGGGTCCAAGATGAGTAACGTTCTGATAAGGATCATAAACAACCTAACAAGGATCAATATGAGACAAATAAATAAGATTACCATATACATCATAATAATGTAGAAATGAATAAATGGGGTTACTGACAGCATCATAGTGATGGAATCGAGGATTTCCAGGATCTTGGGGATGTTGAGAACCCTAAGAGCTCTGTTGCTGAACAGCTAACAGATACTCTTCAAAAGTAAGGCCGCCAGGAATCACTGAAGTAGTGGAAACTGCACTAGAAGCAGGTGGGGCCTCCATGACATGAGATTGTGAGCTACTCAGACCAGGATTGACAGGCCACGTAGGATTGAGAAAATTAGACCTGTGAGCATGGAAAGATCCAGACGACTGAGTCATAACAACTAGTGTGGATGAAGCTACACAGATAGTAGTTTGGATTGGAATAGATGTAACAATAACCGACGAACCAGGTGTCAAAGGTGATATTCCTAATGAAGGGAGGACTGAACTCTGAGGAAGAGTTAATGTGTTGGATTGTGCTATGGATGCAACACCAGACATAATCTGACTCAAAGAACTATATCCAAGCGGAAGTGACACCGATGGTGGAGAATATTGAGTAGACACACAAGGGAAATCTTCAGGAAAAGTTCATATTCTCCTGTAGAAACAAGAATTCCTTCACTGTCAACAGGACTGGATGAATCCATGTCTGACTCTACCGTAAGATCTTCAAAAAGAATACAGGGACTAGGAGGTACAACAGCAGCTAAAAACAGTGATTCTGACGTAAGAGGAAGAAATTATCCTTCTTCCCCAAAACCATACCAAGCACCTAAAGGAGGCCAATTGAACTCAACTGACTCTTTAAGGAGGAGATCGAGTAGCAAGAGGCTAGACAGACGGGAGAATAGGCTACAAAAACTCAGTAGACCTAGTAGACTGAGGGGTTTCAAAAGAAACGTCCGAAAAATAACTCTATTTTATTATGTTAAAGACTGCACAGTCTATGTGATTATGCTTTAGTCTGTTGTGCACATCTATTTATGTTCGATATATTTTTTCATTCGATTTTCTAAGGACCACTTCATTATTTCCTCCCTCGGGGTGCAGAAACCTGGTTCGAACACCCCCTCATACTGCTTCGGGTGAGACTTTGATCTGCGCAAGTAGGTCATTGTCGAGAGGGCCAATAGTTGGAGGGTTTGTTGGTTTATAGCCAAAAAATGGTTTCATTGCTAGAACCAGGATCATTTTGAGGGATATTTTATGTTGTGGTATCCTTCATGAAATGAATTACAATATTGGTTGGATAGAAAGATCCTCAAATTTGCACTCCAAGAGAATATAAGTACTAAATTGTCTGACGAACAATGGGTACAAAAATATATTTATAAATAAGTGCATGAAATATTCTTTTGTTCCTTTGCACACGAGCTATAAAAGTGGTTGTCGCACTTAGCTGAATTCCATCACTGCATAAAAGACGACGTAGTCATTGAGTGGGCTCCTGAATTGATCCACCAAGTAGAGAAGTTTGACAATAAGATCACTCGCACGGTAGATAATTGGATTGATCGCCTCTCAGGAGGTTTCGTGACTGAATTTTCCATTGATCAATTTGTGTCCTATTTTGAAGTAGAAATAAGGTTTTTCAAAGGCCCTAGAGGTAAGTTCCTGTGCTTAATGAAATTGTTGTTGAAAATTCTATTATGTTAACAAGATTATCTGTGTGAACATACTACTTGAATGCATCAAAGAGGTCCAACTATGCTTAGTGGAAAATTTTACTGTGATGTTTTTGAAAATTTTTTCTATAGCCCTCTAAAGCCTAGATCTAATAGTGAACCTAAACTAGAAACTAGTAGCCCAAGTGAATCTAAAGAAGAAATATCATCACACCATAAACCTTTGAGCCTGTTTCCAACCCCATCCACTCCACTTTTTCACTCACATCACAGATCACCTAATCCACCGCACAGTCTATCTCCACCACCACCTCCACCTCCCCCTAAAGTAGATATGGATGCATCAATGAAGTTACTTAATTTTAGAGGCATTAGAAATGAGGACACTGATCACTTCTGGTTTGTGATTGAGGCCGTATGGCAGGCTCATTAAATTAACAATACTGATATTAGGAAGGCATAGTTGGCTACTACTTTCCAAGATCGTGCATTAGATTGGTACATCAAGTACGCTCAAGAAAACCCTAATTCTACCTTGGAACAAATTAAAGAAACCCTAAAACAGTAGTTTAAGAAGCCTAAGTCATACACGTAGATGGTGACCGAAATTAAGGAGGTTCGTCAAGAGGCTAATGAATCTATATGGGAAGTCGGTCAAAGGTTGAAGTGCACAATCATAGATGGTGGATTTTTTATTGATGATAATCAACATAAGGAATGGTTCATTGCTATGTTTCTCCCACATCTGCGCCAACCCTTAGGTCAACAAAATATTTCCACAGAAGATGAGGCTATGGAGGTTGCAGTGATTTTGGAAGGGACCCCAACAACTATTGCAATGGGAACTCAAAAGATTCAGAATTAGTTGGAATCCATGAATCTATAAATTCAAACTCTATGCAAGGATAAGGGAATGGAGGCATGCACAAATGTGTGGTGTATAAAATGTAAAGCTTTTGGGAACCATAAGTACCGGTGTCCTATCTTCAAAAATTAACTGAATGGTGGAGGTCCTAGTCCATTGAAGAATCCTATGTGGTGCACTATCTATCAAATTGCTGGATTACATGACACAAATTCTTGCCGAAGAATTAGAAAGTATCAACCTGACTTGAAGCAGTTTTTTTTCAAATTTTGTTCTTCATTAGGGCATGATAAGCAACATCGTCACACTTTTGATATTATATTATATAAAGCGAAAATATATAGAATGCAGGCTGAGCCTACATCACTAATATGCCCTTCTGGGTGCAGAGGATTTCAAGGTAGAGGAAGAGGTTGAGGAGGTGGATCAGCTGGCTGAGGAAGAGAAAAAATAATTTTCTATAACTGTGGAGATTCCGGCCATTATGTGCGCAACTATCCAAATCCAACACGTCAGTCCTGTAGGTACTGTAGAAAATTTGATCATGTCATAGAAGCTTGTCCTACCTTGATTGCTAAAATTCAGGAAAAGAAGATGCAGACCCAACACAAAATCTTCAGATGGTTCACGTTGAGACCCATGAAGAAGATCCTAATGTGAATGTGGTCACTATGAGTGGTGTAGCCACCAATGAAGATAAAGGAAATAAACCAACCACTAATGTATGGATTTGTAAAGCACTAGAAAACAAAGAAGGCTTTAATATTCAGGGCACAAAAGTGACCTTTATTGAAGCGCATAAATAATTTGTAGAAGGAAGTGCATCAACTTCAGGAAGAATATTGAAAGAAGCAAGAGGAGACGAGGAGATCAAACCATTTCTACAAGCATGTATAAATTTAATGCACAAAAATAAGGTTGTAGAAAATACGCAAACATTGATAGATAATTGCGCAGAGAAAGAGCAGGTGATGGTAGAACAATGCACAATCAAAAAAAATTATAAGAACAAGAAGTGAAAGGGTATGGAAATGCGTATGACTGCACAGATTGGTGCTTATGAAACATACCAAGTTATTTAAGATCTCATATCGTATGCTAATTTTCTACCTAAGAAAACATGGTAGTGCATGGGAGAGCCAAAGCTAGAGTGGTCTACCATTCAACTATGCATGGCCAATTAGAAATATATCATTCCTTTAGGAAGGCTATTGCAAGTAGTGGTCAATATATAGGTTGTTAAGGTGATGGAAAAATTTTAATTCGTCCAAATTTTAGATGATACTGATCCCTATCTTACGCTACTAGGATTGGATTGGGCCATTGACATAGATGGTGTTATTAATCTGAAGAAAAGGAGGATGGAGTTTGAAAGCAATGGAGTCAGGGTAATCATTCCTCTAGATCCTGCAAAAGGACAAAGGTATACTGAACCAGTGCGCAGTGAGGATGAGATTGATCAAATATATAAGATAACCTTATGCGAGGAAGACTGGATTAATCCAACAGTTGATGGGAATCTTAAGTGGGAGAAGGATAGATCTTGTTTTTCAGACTCTGATGAAGAACTAGAAAATTGATAGAACCGATTGCCTGATGTGTCTGTGCTACACTGTAATCAGGTGACCCTCTCTCTGTAATGTATAACATCTGAGGTATGTGATTTACCACACTATGATGGCTCAAATGATGTAAATATGTTTATAGGAGAGCTTTAAAGGACCATTCCTGAAGGACATAGAGTCCATGGTTTGGACCTTGCCTTGTGTGCTACTCCATCAATATGGTGGGAAACTCATAAGGAGAATATGGGAAAATGGGAGGAATGTGCACGCATAATTAGGTTGCAGTTTGAATGTCTAGTCATTAAAATGGAAGACGTGTACTCTAGAAAATAGGATCTGCGCAGAAATTTGGCAAGATGGAATCAGGTATGGGGTGTAGATCTAAGACCTGAATGGGTCCATATGTTTATTCACACAATGGGAAAGGTGCTAATTGACTAGTATTTGGAGACAGAGCTGTGCAGTGGCACTAGTGAATGGTATGCGCTGACAGAGAGTTTTATTCTTACATTTAGCTTTGAGAGTGGATTTGATACGATTTTCCAAGCTTTGCATAATATTCAAGAAGTAATATTTGATACAAAAAACCCTGCAATCAAGTGCGCCCCACTAGCCTGGGATGCACAGATGAAAGCTATTGTGAATTGCAGGAACCTAATAGTTGAAAAGAATGAAGATAACCCAAGGAACATCATGATCCATGAATCTAAGGGGCATCGCACAATGGTTGGGTCATCAATCACCTTGCTCGATGTGACAAAGACCCTAAATCATGGGAAGGTGAATATTGTAACTGAAGAACAACCTAAGTTGGAAAAAATTGGAGACTACTGGGATGATGATATAGTAGGCAAGGTTGCTGAGTTTCTCACAAAATATTAAGATCTGTTCCCTACAAAGTTTTCAGAGTTGAAATGAATCATTGGGGAACTTGGAGTTATGAAAATCACATTAAAAATTGATGTGCGCTCGGTAAAAAAGCACCCAAACAGACTGAACCTAAGATGTAAGTATAAGGTTAAAGAAGAGTTAGAAAAAATGGTTGCAGAAGACATCATTGAACCTGTAGAAGAGTCTGACTGGGTAAGACCAATGGTTGTGAAAGATAAGAATACCAAGGGAGAAATCAGAATCTATGTAGATATGCACAAATTTAATGATGTTTGTGTGCATGATCCATTCCCAACTCCATTCTCTGATGAAATTTTGGATAATGTTGGAGGTCAAGAAGCATACTCCTTCACAGACAGGTTTGAAGGATATCATCATATCCGAATTGCATCTGAAGATAGGAGTAAGACCACCTTTGCTACTAAATGGAGATCCTTCCAATCTACATTTATGCCCTTTGGATTAAGGAATGTGCCTGCCATTTTCTCGTGCATGGTAGTTGCTGCTTTTAAAGAATTTATCCACAAGTTTTTGGAGGTATATTTTAATGATTGAAACGTATTTGGGCTGTTAACGAAGCATGTGTCAAATATGCACTTAATGCTGGATACTTGTAAGAAGTAATAGATCTCCTTGAATTTTAAGAAGTGTATCTTCTGTGTACCATTTGGAATACTGCTGTGACACATTGTCTACCAACAAGTATTGATGGTGGATCCTAAAAATATCACAATCATAGTTAATCTGGAGGTACTTGAGAATATTAAAAAATTTCGCTCAATATTGGGGCACATTGGGTATTATAGGAAGTTTATTCACGGTGATGTGCTGATAAGTGCACCCATGGAAAATATGCTCAAGAAGGATGCAACATTCTGATGGGATGATGACTGTTATAAGAGTTTTGAACTGCTAAAGGAAAATATGGTTACTGCACCCATCCTAGTCTTCCCAGATTGGTCAAAGGCATTTCATGTACATGTGGATGCCTCTTGTATTGCACTTGGAACTATGTTAGCTCAGCCAAGAGTGGGTGAAATTGATCATCCTGTTTCTTATTCAAGCCAAAAAATTTCAAGCGTAGAAAAGAATTACTCAACCACGGAAAGGGAAGGGCTAGCAATGGTGTACGTACTGTAGAAATTACGCCACTATCTGTTAGGAGGTCACTTTAAGATGTTCACTGATCATTCTGATTTAAAGTACCTGGTCTATAAGCCTGTGTTGGGGGGGAAGATCTGCAGGTGGTTGTTGTTATTCCAAGAATATAATTTTTAGATTATGGTAAAACCAAGAAGATTGAATGCTGGGCCAGACCATCTGTCGCGCATTGAAACATGTAAGGAAATTACAAATTTAGAAGATGAATTGCCAAGCATGCAGTTTTTTGTGATAAAGGTGGTTTATGATCATTTCCTTGATATCATTCAGTTTCTGACTACTGGACGCGCACCTGATGATAGCGTTCAACAAATGAAATAACTCGTGGCGCATACAACAGACTTCACCATTATTGCTAGACAATTGTATAAAATGGGCGTGGATGAGGTTCTATGATGATATATCCTGGAGTATGAGAGATGTGAAATCCTAATTGAAGCTCATGGAGGGGTGGTTGATGGTCATTATGAAGGTAAGGCCACTTCATAGAAGATTTTGCGGGATGGGTTATGGTGGCCCATTTTGCACAATGATCCCTATGCGCATTGCTGCGCATGTGATGTTTGTCAGAGGACGAGAAAGCCTTTGCGTAGAGATGCAATGCCCTTGAATCCACATATGGCACTGCAAGATTTTGCGAAATGGGTTATCGATTTTGTGGGACCTATTAATCCTCTAGTAAGGAAACATGGTGTGCGCTACATTATCACTGCGACAAATTATGTCACCAGATGGGATGAAGCCAAACTTGTGAAAGATTGTACTGCTCATACAACTATGTAGTTTATATTTGAGAATATTGTGACTTGGTTTGGTTTCCCTAAGGTTCTGATAAGCGATCAGGGTATGCATTTTGTAAATGACACCATTGAAGCCTTGACTGAAGAATTCAAGATGCGTCATTAAAAGAGCTCACCCTATTTCCCTCAGGAAAATGGCGTGGTTGAAGTATTTAATAAGATACTAGAGATGACATTGACCAAGGTATGTAATGCTAACAAAAATGATTGGGATGAGCAAGTGCCAACAGTTTTCTGGACATATAGGACTACTTGTAAGAAGTTGACTGGAAGGACACCTTTCAGGATGGTATATGGGCAAGAGGCTGTGTTGCCCATGGAGCTAATTGTTACTAGTCTTCGCATTGTAGAATTTACCAATATGGCTGAAGAAGATGCTCTAGAAGAGTGATTGTCATAGTTGGTTAATCTGGAAGAAGATCGTTTTATTGAAAATTATCACCAGCAGTTTCAAAAGCCATGCAAAAAAGCATGGCATGACAGGTGTATCGGGTAAAACATTTTCAAGGAAGATGATTTGGTCTTACTATACGACAACAAGTTTGCACGCCACCTAGGGAAGTTTAAAATGCATTGGCTAGGGCCCTATGTTGTTAAGGAAATCACTGAGGGAGGCGCAATGCGCCTGGCCACATTGAGCGGAGAATACCTTCTTAGGTATGTCAATGGAAGCCGTCTGAAGTCGTACAGGGATGAACCTGTGCCTACCAAATGACTATATGGCCAGAGTATGAGACTTGTACAGGTGTGATAACGAATGCACAGTAAGGTGTGACACGCGCGCGATAGCGCAGAAAGAGCAACCAAAGTCAAACAAGCCCACGATAATATTGCTGTTGCGATCACCCAGTGTGATAATTTTTTAGATGAAGCCATGAGTGTATGGACTTGAGTCCCAATTGATCAATTAGTTCAGAAGTTGCATGATTCCTTCCACTAGAAGGAGCAAAAGTTTGAAGAAATTAGAACAATGTCGCCAACATTGGTTCTTACACATCGCCTCTCTTGTCTGTAGGGGTGTAGAAAAATACAAACAAAAATTGACAAATTAAGCTCAAAAGAACATATGTTGGAATCATGCATGCAACCACGAGCAGAAGAAGCGATTTAGCTTTCACAGACGTTGGATAACACTATGAAGAAAATCAAACAAACTCAACGCAACATATAGATGGTCACTAAAGGGCCTACCACAACAAAGTTGTGTCAACAAATGAAAGGCACCACAACGCAAATTTTGGAACTAGTGTTCCCTCTCAAATCTTCTGTCACCACGCTTTAGGCCAAGATCAAGGAGAAAATGCTCAGTGACTTGGGACGATTCACATGTTTGTGTTGGGGGCCTATCAGAGTGGGGTCCCCTGAGGCACAATTTTTGGTGTAATTTTGTATAAGTTTGTATGTGCATGCTGCACGATGGAGTCAAGGGGCTTTGGGGAGGGTCAAAGTCCCTAACTTTTATGTAAACGGGTTTAAGTGTAAATTGTAGGCCTTAAACGATGGTTTTATAGCAGAGTATTTTCAGGCAAATATAAATAGATAGATCGAGTCTAAGAAAAGTAGCTTAAGTTCATGATATTGTTATCTATATGCGTCTCTAATACATTGTAAGGGTTGTCTGGGTTGGGTTGAAAGGCTCCGGTTGGCTGTGTGCACAGAGACCTAGTCCTGATTGTGTGTGGACTTCGTTGGCTGTGTGCATGAAAGGTGTTGCGTCAATTTACTGTTGTAAACTAACACAAGTATTTATTATCAATCTAGGTTTGTAGAACTTAGAAGCATCTCCAAAATATATGGATTTCAACCACAGTCAAGTTTAGAGGATGAATTATTGATGATTAGGGAAATGCATATTACAAATATAAATCTAACTTAATTAATTTCTAAACAATATATCAAGATACATGAAATAATAATTTAAGAGTCTCTTTTCTAAGAGGTCCTGGTTGTCCTTCATCATTTATTTCATTCTATCATTAATGCTATTGTGAAAACAGGAATTCAGGAAAAAGAAGGAAAAGATAAATCTAATTTCTAAACAATAGATCAAGATACATGAAATAATAATTGAAGAGGCTCTTTTCTAAGAGGTCCTGGTTGTCCTTCATCATTGATTTCATTCTACCATTAATGCTATTGTGAAAACAAGAATTCAGGAAAAACACGAAAAGATGAATCTTAGTTTTGAACTCTTAATCAGATGGAAGAAGTATTTAACTTAAATACTGGTTTGTCTCTTCATATGTAGAAAAGAAACAAGATTAAGATTCACCAGCAATCAAAGCATGTAAAGGCATGTAAAGATAAACAAGTCAAACATAAGCAACTAATTCAGAAATTGTAGCTACGAAATGAAATAAGAAGTGCACTTAGCTCGGTGTGGGGGCCCTCCACCCTTGCCTCGCACACTGAAGGTAAACTTAGCTACTTAAACTTATTCAATGCATGAGAAAATGATGAGTTCTATCTTCAATTAACTTTAGAAAATAAGAAGCCCCAAGTCTCAAGTTTCTCCTCTTCTTCTACCTATTCTATATTCCATTCTACTATTTCATTTGGAGAAAGAGCACTCATATATATACATGAGTGCTTTAAAAACAATATAAGCAACTCATAATTACAAATGCACTTTTCTCTCAACCAATATCCCTATAATTACAAGATATGATCCCTTCAAATCCTCACTCATCTCTAACAAATATTGGATAGGATTTGTTATCCAAATTTCCATGATCTTCTCCTTGGAATCTTCCATGATCTTTTCCTTGGAATCTCCATGATCTTATCCTTAGAATAATATTGAAAAATTATCCTTTGAATTATTGAAATGGTGGAGAAAATATTCAAGAGGAATTTGAATAATTCTTCCAAATAATCCTACACATTTACAAGCTCATCCACATTTAAGATATTAGTGAGATATGTCAATTTTCTAATAATTTATCAGACATTTCTAATAATATTAAAAATAAATAAATTGGAAAATAATGAGGTGAACCCATGGAGATGGTATGCTAAATGGTTAAATGAGGTGATGGAACGTGAGGAATGGCAAGGATAAACATGAGGAAAATGTGACAATTATGAGACCCAACATACCCCCAAACTGAACTTGTTGCATGTCCTGATGCAACCTTGCATGGATAAAAACTTTTGTCTTTGCATGATTTTGTTTTCTAACAATGTATCATTTCATGATGTAAAATACATGTATCGCAACTGATATTTTCTATGGTTGGTTATTGTGTTAACAACCATGAATATAACAAATGTTGGTTCTTGTATTAACAACATTTATTTCTTTTCTTTCTTCTCTTTTTTTAGCACATGTACTAAAAATGATAAGTCATGTAATGGAAATGATAAATCATTAATATGCATAAGAAAACATTTTCTCATATTTTTGAATCATGCCAAAATAGATATCAATGTATCAATTGCAACAAAGTGTAGTTTGGAAGAGTCATGTTAGTCTATAATATGTGAGATGATAAATGGAATGAAATGATTATGAATATTACCCCCCCAAACTGAAGATGTGTTATGTTTATGAAAAGGTGAAAGATGATGTAATATGGCGAGGGAATTTTCCAAGCTCATTTATTTTCAACATGTAAGAAATTGTCTGATTAAAAATTAGAAAATAACATACCTTCACTTACCCAAAACAATGATGAACTATGCAAAATGTAGCTGCTAGCACTTCTGGATTCGGAAAATGTCATGCTGATTTGTATGAGAGAATATGTCATGCTGATAGATCAGGAAAATATCATGGTGTTGGATCATGTGAATATCATGCTGTTGCATGAAGTGAAGGAATTTGAAATACTGTTGCTAGATCAAGTGAAGGAATCTGTACTGATACTTGGTTGTATGAATCTGAAGATGATGTATGAAAGTGGAACTGTCATACTCTCATATGGCTGAAGGAATGCTATCGCAACTGCTGATGGAGTCATCAAAATATATAGTATTCATCTTCTTTAAAAAATTTGATGGTACAATTCTAGTCATGCGAATGAATCTGTCAGTGTCGAGCAAGAAAAGAAGTCATTGGATTACCGACCATTAATGGATGTTGTTAACCAATGCGAGGAAAAATCACCATTAATGTCAATGAGTGCCAAGGTACCCTACTACATCTTGCGAAGTGCGAATAAATGATCTAATTTCGAGCCACTTACAAGATCCAACGATCAAGGGACATTAATGTATTCCCATGACTATCGACGAGAGAACATGTCATTAGGGCATACAAGCCTCAAGGTAATAATGATGACTCTAGTCTCTATCCCTGATAAGGTGCTGAAGTCGATGGGTCGAGACTTGTTGAAAGGTGGGCCTTAAGGAATCCCACATCAATCAACATGGGTTTGTACACAATGATTGGTAAGAATATATATGAAGAGATCTTAGAATCAGGCAGTGTATATGGTAGGGAAATGTAAGGAAAGAGAGCTTGGGATTTTTATTGACAAGGAAAAATGAACTGAAAAATAAGAAGGAAATGATGTATGGTGTTCAGAAAAATAGGCATGTATGAAGTCATGAAGGATAAGGAAATGGAAGATGGACTGCAACATAGGGATGATTAAGGTGCTTGGAAGGAAAAATGTGAGTAATCATGACGCAAAAAGATTTTTGTGTAACAGAAAATGTCATGATATGTGCAATGAAGAATTAGTTCCTTCAAGCGTCCAATGATGCATGTTTCATTGTGATTTTGAAAAATCACTTTTACATTAGATTGTCTTCAACTCTGAAAAACTTAGCACCATTCCTGCATAAAAAATTGTCGCCTTTGTGTGCCATCTCCATCGATGATTCCTGTATGAAGTGACTCAAAAAAAAATTAGCTCATTTTTATGAAATTTCCATGTAGTATTATTTTTCGTAGTTACACCAATCATGGATGAAAAGGGTGTCACATCGTAATGTTGAAGCTTTTCACATAAGCTTCTGACCTACACAACACCAATCTCATTTCACTTGTTAGTATATGCATCCTAACTTTTGCCCACAAATTCACTTAAAAATGAATGAAAATTCTAAAACAAAACCAACATACTTGTATTTCCCCCCAACTAAAAGTATTGCATGTCCTCATGCAATTTAATCATTTGATTGCGTAATATTTTTTCAATGTGTTTTTATTGTTTTGTGAGAAGGTTGACCCTCTTTTTTTAACAATAATTAAAAAAATATTTGAAAAAGCATTAGTATGTTTTGGGGAAGAAGTAGTTGGTTTTATGTAAATGAATGTGGGGCATGTTTGTTTTTTTTTTTTTTTAAATAACAAATTAAAAAAATAAAATTTATTTTGTTATTTATGATTGATGTTTGATTTTTTTTCAACAATGCAATGAAATTCATATTTTTTAAAGCATGTAAACCTTTTTATTATTTTTATTGTTTTTTTGTGTGTGTATATATATATGTTTAATTTTTTTTTTTTTAAACATCAGGGAAAAAAACTATGTGAGATATTAGTCTTAAAAATCAAAACAATTTTAGAGAAAATTTTGAAGAACGAACTCAAGGCATAGATAATAATATTCAGCACTGTAAACAAGACATAAGCTTCAAGAGTTACTCCCTATCACCGAATTTGGCCATTTAATTTGAAAATAAAATGAAATCTAAATTCGAAAGATTAAGGAAAACCCTCCAATCACACATTTCTTTATGAAATTCTAAATTCTTGGTAAAGTTTGAATAGGGCCCCAACTGATAAGAAGAAATGCTAAAGATTTTCTTTGTAGTTAAAACCTAGTTCAAACAACATTAGAGATCAGATAAATCTCAACCACAAGTTGGGTCGGCTTTTGACGGCCAAATTTTCCTTTTAGATCATAATTTACTCATAGACCCAAGAATGCATGCTACTTTGCCAGCCCACAACACCATCTAGAAACCAAAGACCTATTTCTTTATTTGCAGTCTCAACTGCATCGCTGCCATGTATAACGTTACTGCCAACCTCTACAAAAAAGTTGCCTCTAATAGTTCCGGGTTTAGATGCTCTAGGATTGTAGCTCCGATGATTTTCCTACCAGTTGTAACAACACATTTCCCCTCCCAGACCATAGCTACAATAGATCTAGAAATTATGTACTCTACTAGTCCAGGGAAAAAAAAACTTTGATGAAAAACCCTTGTAGTGTTTCTCCGTAAATGATTGTTAAAATATATAATTACTTCTCGCATGCAGAGTTAGACAAACAATTAAGTGAATTAGTTGAGTTGAGTTATAGATAGATTTGGTGAGTGAGTTAGATAGTGAGTTGATCAAGTTCAGTTATGTGAGAATGTGTGCATGTCAATTTAGGTTAAATACCCTTCACCGGGTTCATTGTATTCAATTTTATGATTCATAGTGATTGAGATTAATTGAAGAGCTGCAACTCATTGTTTAATGTGTGAAATACTTGTGTTATTGTGTGATTTAATCCTCTTCCTATCCAATAAATTGGTATCCGAGCTGAGGAAGGATCAGAAGATCTGTGGGTGAGCATATCTAGAGAAAGAGGCCAAGAACGGAAGGTCACCAATATATATATATATATATATATATATATATAATGGGGAAGTCCGCACGTTTTCAGTGCAACACCTGCGGAGGGTCCGCAACTTCTCCTAAGAAAAACTGTGGAGATTTCAACACACTTATGATTTAAAAAAAATTCCAGTTTAGTTCGTGGTTTACTCGCATCGAGGGTGCAGAATCAAGTTTTATATTTAACTGTGTGCAGCCATGAGCAACATAATAGTCAATATGATGGAATCGGTTTTACGTTTTAAAGCCGACAACATTCAGGTTTAAGTGTTAAAGCCGACAGCATCAGTTATATCAACCTTTATTGCAATAAAGGTTTGTACGATGGTTTTTCAAACGTTATTTCATACAACACGTGGAGTTTTGTTTTAAATATTTTTGGAAGTACTCATTCCCAAAGAGATTTGCCATTTTTAAAAAGTATGTATACTTTTAAAAAAGGAGTATTCACCTTTTAAAAGGATTTGAAAGGTGTATTACAAAGAGTCTTGAGAACATTTTAAAGGTTTTTGAAGAGAGATTTATAAAGTTATATTCTTTAATATAAAGTCTCTAAAGAGGGTTCTTAAAGGTTTTTTTCTATATATAATTTTTTTTTTTAACAAAAAAAAAAAATTATTATATATAAAAAAAAATAAAGGAGTTTTGCACAACTCATAAAAGAGAGAAATTTAGGGTTTTTATCAGAGAAGGATATTGATTTTTTTGAAACACAATGGCCACATCAAATTTTCAGCCACAACTTCCATTTTTCACTAGGAAAGATTATGATGTGTGGGCTATTAAAATGGAGAATATGCTAAAAGCACATGATGTATGGGATCATGTCAAATTTGGGTTTGCAGAACCTCAGAACGATGCAAAAGAATGAGCCCCTAGTAATGTAGACAGAGAGCAATGGAAGAAACAAAAATGGAAAAGTGCATAAGCATTTCTTTTTATCCAGCAGGGAGTGGACCGAGCAGTGTTCTAGAAAATCATGATAACTTCTTCAGCAAAGGAAGCATGGGAACTTTGCCGACAAGCTATCAAGGTATGGCCAAATTTAATATTGTTAAAATGCAGAATACTAGGAGAGACTTTGAAAGTCTACATATGAAGGAGACAGAGGACATTATTTCCTTCATGAATAGGGTCGTGTCTGTCGTCAATCGGTTAAAAATCTATGGTGAAGATGTTAAATATCGAACAATAATTGAGAAGGTTCTTTGATCTTTGTCTACCAAGTTTAATGTTGTGGTAACAGTCATAAAAGAAGAGAAGGATTTGGAAAAAATGGCAGTTGATGAGTTGATGGGATCCCTTTTATCGCATGAGGCAAGGATAGACAAAAATAAGGATTCCACTTTATAAATCGCCTTCAAAAGTCAAGTTTATATTTCAAGAGGTCAGGGCAGAGGTCGATCGAGAGGTAGAGGACGAGGACGAGGCAACAACTATGGTGGTAACAGAGATGGCCGAGAAGAGCATGAGCATCAAGTGGAAGCAGCAGTAGTAGAAGCTTTCACAACAATCAAAGTTTTAAAAAATCAAAGGCGAAGTGTTATTATTGCAATAAATTTGGTCATTATGCTCATGATTGTAGGAAGAAGATAGCTGATCAAGGAAATGAGAGAGCTAATATTAGTATACATAATACTGACTCCATTTTTCTAGCACACAACACCATGCATGCATCATCTGATAAGGTCTGGATATTAT
This sequence comes from Pinus albicaulis, assembly GCA_034641835.2. NCBI lineage: Eukaryota > Viridiplantae > Streptophyta > Pinopsida > Pinales > Pinaceae > Pinus > Pinus albicaulis. The sequence continues at coordinate 601,145,318 of CM076579.1, read as the reverse complement.
ACAGTGGTTTCAGTAAACTCATAACATGATACAAGAATTTGGTTGCAAAATTGGATGTGTCAGTAAAGACAGAGGTAAATTTGGGGACTGACAAGATTGTGGATGTATATGGAAAAGGAGTGGTCAACATTGTGACCAAGCAGGGGGAGCCAAAGACCATATCAGAGGTATATTATTTCCCTGGAGTCAAACACAATTTTATAAGTGTTGGTCAATTGACGCAGAAAGGATACAAAGTTATCTTTCAGGGGCAACAGTGTGTTATCTAAGACAAATGCCCAAGAAAGCAGCAAATTGCAAAGGTGCAGATGACAAGGAACATACTCTTTCCCATAATTATGAACTACAATGATCAGGTTAGTTCTTTTACAGCTACATGTTCTGATGATTACTGGTTATGGCACTTTCGGTTTGGACACTTGACTTTTTCCAGTTTAAGACTGTTGCAACAAAAAAAGATGGTCAGAGGTTTACCTCCCATCAAAGAACCTGCTAGCACTTGTGAGTGTTGCATCTTGGCAAAGCAACATCATGAAAGTTTTCTGAAAGGAGTTTCTTACAGAGCAAAGAAACCACTTGAGTTGGTGCATACCAACCTATGTGGACCTATGAGGGCACAGTCGACTGGTGGAAGTTGTTACTTCCTTACTTCTATTGATGACTATAGCAAGAAGATTTGGGTTTACTTTTTGAAGAAGAAGTCTGAAACCTTTGCAAAGTTGAAAGAGTTCAAAGAATTAGTGGAGAATCAAAGTGATCGACAGATCAAGGTATTGCGATCTGATCATGGTGGAGAATACGATTCGAAGGAATTCCATGAGTACTGTAAACAACATGGAATCAGAAGACAGTTCACAACCAGATACACACCGCAAAAGAATGGTGTAGTAGAGAGAAAGAACCGAACCATCATGAATATGACAAGGAGCATGTTGAAAGCAAGACGATTGTCTAATGAGTATTGGGCAGAAGCAGTTGCATGTGCTGTTTATGTGATAAATAGATCTCCTACAAAGAGCATGATGAACAGAGTTCTAGAAGAAGCATGGTCAGGTATGTCATGCAATGCATCTCATTTCAGAGTTTTTGGATGTGTAGCCTATGCACATGTGCCTAAGAAAATAAGAGGTAAATTAGATGATCAAAGTGAAAAATGTATATTTATTGGTTATAGTGAGCAGTCTAAAGCTTACAAATTGTATAACCTTGTCACGAAGAAGACAATCATTAGCAGAGATGTTGTGTTCAAAGAACAAGAGTCTTGGAATGGGACTGTAGACACACTAACCGATGCGCAAACACCATTGATGGAAGATGATGATGTAGAAGAAGAGGAGCAACAAGAACCAAGAGAGCAGACACCAAACAGAGTTACACCAACAAGGACTCCCAAATTTTCAGAGCAGCATAGATCCTCAAGCAGATCAACGGACCATAATTCTCCAAGCAACGAATCAGGTAATGAATCAAGAAATGGTAAGAAAAATATGAGAAGTCTGAAATATATTTATGATGATTCGGATGTTAGTTCAAATTTTGCATTGTTGGCATTCCAACCTTCTTCGTTTGAAGAAGTAATCAGAGATGAAAATTGGGTGAAAGCCATGGATGAAGGGATGAATTCAATTGAAAATATTGATACATGGGATTTGGTTGATTTACCAAACGATAAAAATCTCATTGGTGTGAAGTGGGTGTACAAAACAAAGGTGAATGAGAAAGGTGAGATTGACAAATTTAAAGCAAGACTTATAGCAAAAGGATTCTCGCAGCAATCGGGAATAGAATTTGGGGAAATTTTTTCTCCGATAGCCAGATTGGATACTGTAAGAGAAATTCTAGGGACAGCAGCTCAGAACAAGTGGAAAGTATATCAGATGTATGTCAAATCAACCTTCTTGAATGGAATTCTAGAAGAAGAAATTTATGTGCAGCAACCTCCAGGTTATGAAGTTGAAGGTAAAGAAGATAAAGTTTACAGGTTGAAGAAAGCGCTCTATGGACTGAAGCAAGCACCTAGAGCATGGTATAGCAAAATCGACAGCTACATGATCAAGAATGGATTTTGCAGAAGCAACATTGAACCTACCTTATACACAAAGGTAAATGAGCATGGACAAATTTTGATTGTTTTCTTATATGTTGATGATATGATTTTTACAGGTGATCTTGAGTTATATGAATTTAAAGCAGCCATGATGAAAGAATTTGAGATGAGAGATCTTGGTCTCATGAAATATTTTCTTGGCATTGAAGTTGAGAAATCTGAAATATGAATTTTTATTTGTCAAAATAAATATGCAAGAGAATTTTTGAAAAGATTCAGGATGGAAAATTGCAAACCTCTACCTACACCAGTTGCAACAGGTACAAAGTTAAGTAAGGATGATGAAGGGTCAGATGTCAATCCAACTCTATTCAAAATATTGGTTGGTAGCCTCATGTATCTCACAGCTACAAGACCAGATATCATGCAAGGAGTAAGTTTGATTTCCAGATTTACGGAGACTCCAAAAGACACACATTGGAGTGTTGGAAAAAGAATTTTGAGATATATAATAGGAACCAAAGATTATGGCATAATGTACACAAGGACAGAAAATAAAGAATTGATTGGATATACAAATAGTGATTTTGCAGGAAGTTTGGATGATTGGAAGAGCACATCCAGTTATGTTTTTCATCTCGGTTCAAGAGTGATAGCATGGGCATCTAAGAAGCAGCCTATTGTGACACTATCATTAGCAGAAGTAGAATATGTGGCAACAAATTCAGCAGCATGTCAAGCACTATGGTTAAGAAGAGTATTGGATGGACTCAAGTAGCAATAGCAAGGATCAACAACGATATACTATGACAACACATCAGTGATTGCACTATCCAAGAATAGTGTGTTTCATCAAAAGAGCAAGCATATTGATCCTAGATATCACTTTATTCGAGAACTTGTGAGCAATAGAGAAGCTCACTTGAAGCCTTATAGAACGAGTGATCAATTGGCTGATATCTTTGCAAAGCCATTAGCAGTAGATTTGTTTGAGTTTCACAAAAGAAACTTGGGTGTTGTAAGCCTAGCTGAGACATAGAACAACAGGCATGCTTGAGTTGTCATGAGTTATGTTTTAGTATAGCGGTCGTAATTAAGGGGGAGTGTTAAAATATATAATTACTTCTCGCACGCAGAGGTAGACAAACATTTAAGTGAATTAGTTGAGTTGAGTTATAGATAGATTTGGTGAGTGATTTAAGTGAGTTGATCAAGTTCAGTTATGTGAGAATGTGTGCATATTAATTTAGGTTAAATACCCTTCACTGGGTTCATTGTATTCAGTTTTGTGATTCAGGGTGATTGAGATTAATTGAAGAGCCACAACTCATTGTTTTGTGTGTGAAATACTTGTGTTATTGTGTGATTTAATATTCTACCTATCCAATAAACTGATCTCTCTATAGCCACCATATTCAGATCTTTCAAAATAAATCCCTTCTTCTCAAACACATAGATAATTTCTCTGATCAATCTGAGTTGCACCTCGTCGGGCTTGATCATGATGAAAGTCTACTCTTTAATTAATCTACCGAGAGTTCAAAACACAAGAAAATTATAGGTTTCTAGACACAGATAAGGATACAGTTCACACTAACAAGCAATTTGAATGTATCGAAATCTTTTGCGGTTTGTACCGTAATTGTATATATCCTGCCAACACTTCTGTGTCTTCAACAAAAATATCTGACGCAGGGGAATACGCGAAGGATGTAGTTGCTAACAACTTCCTCAAAATCGTGATGAAATATATTAGTGCAATATTTTCCTCATTCCTCTAAGAGGAAGCGAGATTTTCTCATGGATGTTGGACAATTTTGTGGCTACACAATTTCTGGAAGATATTTTGGTATTAAATAATATTGCCTTATTTTGTGAACCAAATTTTAACAACCAGATTGCAAGATGATTTCTTGCTTAAATATTTTCCGATATGTGGGTTTGGAATGGGCACTTTTATAATCTAATCGAATTACAAACTTGATATCTATCCAATTGAATTTTTTATGCAGTGATTTTTTATTGAATACCATTGGTTTTGGTTGTGAAAACAGGCATATTTTAAATTTGGAGAAGCCGTGGGCGAGTTCACCACCTCAAGAACCAACCAGGATTTCATTGATCACTCAGCGGCATCCTTCAAAATATTTTCTTGTGCCATCCACCTTGAATCAACAGATTCGTGTGGTCTAAAAAAGAAAACCTCGTTTGTTTTTAATGCTCTCGACCTTGAATTTGGTGTTTTTGTTGGAAATATTGTCATTGATGGCAAAGGAGAAGACAGGAGTAGCACTTGAATTATCACAAAGAAGAATCAGCAAAAATAGGCAGCTCAGACACCAGGAAGAAGCAGAGGCAGCAGAGAAAGCATTAGACAAGAAGCAGAGGCAACGGATGAAGCAGATAGGTGACTAGAAGCAGAGACAAAGTATTGAAGGAGAGGCAACAAAGAAGTGGAGAGGTAGCAGAGGGAACAAATAAGTAGAGAGGTAGCAGAGAGGCAGTAGAGAAAGCATTAGACAAGAAGCAGAGGTAGCAAAGAAGCAGAGATAGTATGAGTATTGTTTAGTTTAATTGCTATGGGATGAGACTCTATAATTGGTTTTTTTAAGTGGGTTCTGTGTGTCATTGAAGGACTCGACATTAATGTTGATGTGGTGATGTGAAATTATCTGTGCATTGATGATTTAATGTGTGAGTTGATCAGGGTTTATAAACGGTTTTGAATAAACTTTGTGGCAAGGGTTAGAATTAGAGATTCTTTGTATAAATTGAAGAAATTGATGGTTGCCGAGACATGATTAATGTTGGTTTTTCTTTGAATTGAGTACCATAGAGTTACACAGTGATGGAGTGGCCACATTATTGTGAGTTCCAGGTTTGAAGCTCGTATAGGGATTTTATTGTAAAGGAAATCAGTGGAATTGGACCACAGAACTCAATCACTAAATATGAACAAGTCATGCATGGAATGTATGATGAGAAGGTATATAAATTTTGGTGTATCGATCATTGAAAAATAGATTTCACAAGAAGAAGAATTGAAAATTGAGTTTCAATCCTGAAATCAGTAGTTCATTTAGTAAGAGAAGGAAATTCATATTAAGGGTTTATTGTAAACGTATTTTGGTCGTTAATCAATATAGAATATTCTGAGCGTTAATAAATACAGAGATCTACGAGGAGATTATATGGAGTGAAGAGGCAGTGCGTTGTAGCATGCGAAACTTGGTTAACAGAAATGTTTTGAAGCATAACCTTGAGAAGAAAGTAATGGAACCTTGAGAAGTAAAGGTGGTTTCCGAAAACCCACAAATGGGTTTGCGCGACTCTTAAAGTGGTAAGTGGTATCTCCTTTTGGAATGCAATATCGGTCCCCACTTGACACGTAAGGTGGGGGTGGTTTTTAAAAACCACGAATATCGCATAATTTCTAAGAATTAAAACTCGTGCATTTTGGTTACGTGATTATCGTTGGATTGGGGAGAAACAATGCGATCAATAGTCAGCCGTTGGATGTGAATGGTAAGTTAATGTTGGGATCCGCTTTTATCGCGCAATTTTGAGGTGATAAACCTCTGGAACATATGTAACGTGATTGTTGTTCGACCCTGAAGGGAAACGATCCAAGGGCAATCACATAGCAAAGTTGTGGGTTTTTTAACTCCATGTATGGCTACCGTTCTTTTCATTGGTAAGTGTTTGTTAATTATTCGACATGTGGGCCCGAGGGAAAGAGTACACCATTGATTTGTTGCGTTGGGTTGCGACAGAATACCAACCGTCTGATCTGATAGTGTGTAGAATTGAAAGTGGCCCACGAACGAGAGGCATACTTGGTGCATAGAGGTATTATGTTAACCTTTAAAATATAAAGTTTAAGCTCTGGTTGAGTGTTGTGATATGGTGTGGTAAAACCAAGACATGAATTTTAACCTAAAGTCCGAGCTATGTTGGACCTTTTCGACTTTTAAAATTCTAAGATGATAGGTCTAGTGCCGAAGTTATTTGAATGAGCGAGCAAATAAAAAATTTAATATATGCTTGTGTTTGGCCTTTAATCAAAGTCTGAGTTTGTATGAAATGCTAGGATCGAAAGTTGTAGGCGCGTTGGTTAAACCAAAGTCAAACCTTGGTAAGTTATAAGACGTGAAGGCGCATATATAATTGTGGATGAACCTTTTATATTGGCAAGCTGTGGAGACCACTAGTGTTAGTGTTGGCCGAAGATTTACGTTGATGTTTAAGCCAAAGAAAATATTGATTGGGCGCTTCCATAAAATGAACTCTTGATACAGGATTTTACCATAGTGGTGGAAAAAGAAAGCTTCTGCATTGATAAAGCTACTAGATTCAAAAAATAATTTTGAAAATGCATTCTACATGCATAGAAAGTAGGAGAGTATGCAGAACTGTTACACTACAGCAGCAGAAAAGACAAACATACAGTGAGCCAAGAACTGAAAGGGTTGAATGAGATATATCCATTGAAAATGTAAATGTAAATGTTTTAATTAATTTTATATTGTTTGTGATGCAAAGGCAAGTCTCTGTAGGAAAAAAAAACTCCATCGTAAAACTGAAATATGTACATATTACTATATTCTTTTGAACGAGATGAAAAAGAAATGAGAAGGTGGAAGGCAAAGAGTCATGGATGTTCATTCCGAATTCCCTGTGGAATGCAAACAGGTATGAGGTGATCTCCATAAATAATGTTACCAACATGTGCATAGAGAGGTTAGAGAATGGAGAAAGGGGTCCGAGAAGTGTAAGGAAAAGAAGGAGCAGATAGAGAAGCTGTGAAGATCCAGAGATGATATAAGGCAGATATGAAACCTGGAGGACAACAGTGAAGAAGGAGGAAAACAGAGCTGATATCCAGGTAAATCAACATATTATTTTATTGTAATGTGAGGAAGTTGGTGCTTCCATATCAAGTTGTAGCATGATAGATGTCAGTTGTAGCTGGCTGAGGTAGGAGCCTCCTATAGGTTGTAGCCTGCAGAAAATAGATGGGAGTTGGAGCTTCCTTGCAAGTTGTAGCTTGCAAAATTGAGGTTGTAGCCTCTTGTAGGTAGGAGCCTACAGAAAATCAGTAGTGAGAGGGAGTTGGAGCTTGCCTTTGCATCACAACAATAATAAGATGTGGTTTTCTCCCTTATGGGTTTCCACTTATATCTGTTGTCTATATGCATGATGATTATGTGTTGATACTCTGTATTTATTTTGCTTAATACTTGCTGCTCACTTATTAATATTGCTGTTCCATTGCATATTAAGTTGATCAAAAAATGATGATGTGAATGAGTATAAAATAAATTTTAATAAGAACATGACTGCATTAAACTAATTCACCCCCCCCCTCTCAGTTTAACCAAGGGTTCAACAGTTTTATGTTTTGTTTTTGTGTTTTAATGAGTTTGGTGCCATGAGTACGTTGAATGGCTCTTTTATTTTTTATTTGTTTTTAATTGTTTTGTTTGATTTTTTAAATGATTTCATTTTGTATTGTGTTTCGTTATATTTTTTATTTGTTTTATTATTTTGAATTGTTATGGTTGGTTTTTGTTTTTTAATTGTTTTGTGTTTTTTTTTTTATGTTTTTTTTATTTTTTTATTTATAAATTTGTTTTTAATGTATTTATTTACATGGGTTGTATTTTTCTATTTTGGTTTTTGTTTTGTTTTATTATTATTATTATTATTTTATTTAACTAAAATCTAAAAAAATGAATTTGAATCCTATTTAAAAAAAAATTGTTAGTTTTCAAAAACAATTTTTTTTTAATAATATATATATATATATGTGTGTGTGTGTGTGTGTGTGTGATATTTTGTTGTTTTTTTTTTTAAATAAAAAAAAAGAACTAAAATTTTAGAAAGAAACTAAATTTTATTTAAACTTGGAAAATTTTGTTGATTTTTTCTTTTTTTAACAAATGGACACAAATGATTTGCAGATTTAAAGATGGCGTTGATTGAGCATATTGAAAATCCTTAGTTTATTCATTCTTGAAAACGTCTATAGATATCCTACTTTCTAATCCTCGAGATCGTGTGAAAACGCAGGAGGAGAGCATACTTATTGAAAACTGAAGAGAATAATATCTTGCCTACTCTATTGCAGAAAAATACACATTTTTTGAAGTATAGGAAAATTTCCAATGCATCCATTTGCATAACTAGATGAGAATTAAACTCACATCAAAGTTTGAAAAATGTACTTTAATAAATTCTTGGACATGAAAATTTATCTGCTCACAAGGATTTGATGAGAAAAAAAATTGAAAAACGGAGTGGTATTGTGACCAAGTTTTAAGATGATCTTTGTTAGCTTGGCGCTCATTAGTTGTCATGTCACAAAATCCTTCGAGTGTCACTTGTTCAAAATGTGGAATGCAAGGGGGATCTTGTGATGCTATAAGCTCTTCAATTTCAGGTTCTAATGTTTGATTGTCATCGCATGTGATCCATGACTCATTCATATCCTTACTAGAAGAAGATTCTAATTCTTCCTCTTGTGGATCCTCTTCATTGATGCTTTGTTCCTCTTCCAACTTCTGAATTGAATATTTATCCCTAGTGATGACTCTAGATTGTGAACAAGGATTTAAGAAGATCCTTGTCATGACATACCCTCTAAACGGCTTCTTTAACATCATGTCGTTTTAGATCTTGCTGGGAAAATGGATTTTTATTGTTTTTTATTTATCTATTTTGATGGGGTTTTTTTTAATGACTCTATCCTTCTAATCTCTATTCTAGGCATAAGAAAACTTTAACTAAAATAAATACTAGGTTCTTGTCATTTTTTTTATGTGTTTTCTAAACAATCTTCCTAATTGACTATGTTGAAGTATGCTTCCCTGGAAATGACGCCAAAATGTTGGGTCAATTTACTGTTGTAAACTAATGCAAGTATTTATTATCAATCCAGTTTCTAGAACTTAAAAGCATCTAAAAAATATATGGATTTCAACCACAGTCAAGTTTAGAAGATGAATTATTGATGATTAGGGAAATGCATATTACAAATATAAATCTAACTTAATTAATTTCTAAATAATAGATCAAGATACATGAAATAATAATTGAAGAGGCTCTTTTCTAAGAGGTTATGGTTGTCCTTCATCATTGATTTCATTCTATCATTAATGCTATTGTAAAAATAGGAATTCAAGAAAAAGCAGGAAAAGATAAATCTAATTTCTAAACAATAGATCAAGATACAAGAAATAATAATTGAAGATGCTCTTTTCTAAGAGGAGATGGTTGTCCTTCATCATTTATTTCTTTCTATCATTAATGCTATTGTGAAAACAGGAATTTAGGAAAAAGCAGGAAAAGATAAATCTAATTTCTAAGAAATAGATCAAGATACATGAAATAATAATTTAAGAGGCTCTTTTATAAGAGGTCCTGGTTGTCCTTAATCATTGATTTAATTCTATCATTAATGCTATTGTGAAAATAGGAATTCAGGAAAAAGCTAGAAATGATGAATCTTATTTTTGAACTCTTAATCAAAGTTTTGAACTCTTAATCAGATAGAAGAAGTATTTAACTTAAATACTGGTTTGTCTCTTCGTATGCAGAAAAGAAACACGATTAAGATTCATCAATAATCAAAGAATGTAAAGGCATGTAAATATAAACAAGTCAAACATAAGCAACTAATTCAAAAATTGTAGCTACGAAATGAACTAAGAAATGCACTTAGCTCGGTGTGGGGGCCCTCCACCCTTTCCTCACACACTGAAGGTAAACTCAGCTACTTAAACTTATTCAATGCATGGGAAAATGATAAATTCTGCCTTCAATTAACTTCAGAAAATAAGAATCCCCAAGTCTCAAGTTTCTCCTCTTCTTCTAACTATTCTATATTCCATTCTACTATTTCATTTGGAGAAATAGCACTCCTATTTATACATGAGTGCTTTGAAAACAGGATAAGCAACTCATAATTACAAGTCTACTTTTCTCTCAACCAATATCCCTATAATTACAAGATATGATCCCTTAAAATCCTCTCTCATCTCTCACAAATATTGGATAAGATATGTTATCCAAATCTCCATGATCTTCTCCTTGGAATCTTCCATGATCTTCTCCTTAGAATCTTCATGATCTTCTCCTTAGAATAATCTTGAACAATTATCCTTTGAATTATTTAAATAGAGGAGGAAATATTGAAGAAGATTTTGAATAATTCTTCCAAATAATCCTACACATTTACAAAGCTCATCCACATTTAATATATTAGTGAAATATGTCAATTTTCCAATAATTAATCATAAATTTTCTAATAATATTAAAAATAAATAAATTGGAAAATAATGAGGTGAACCCATGGAGATGGTATGCTAAATGGTTAAATGAGGTGATGGAATGTGAGGAACGATGAGGATAAACATGATGGAAATGTGACAATTACGAGACCCAACCAAAGGGTTTATGTAAGGGAAAGTCTAATATGTATTGAAGGATGTGAATTAGTGCAAAGGACAGATTTTGGCAAGCTTACTGTGTTATGAATCTGAGTTATTTACTGTTTATGTTTTGTTAAGATCACATTGTTTTTGTCTTTCTTATTGATTCTTGTGCAAAGGATATCTTATATGATTATGTATGCTTATTGATTTTTGATAGATCTATTTAATTAATTGCATGGTTTAATATCTGGATCAAGTTCTGTTACATTATCTGCGCTAGGGCGAACAACGACTCTATTTTATTATGTTAAAGATTGCACACTCTCTGTGATCCTGCTTTAGTTTGTTGCGCACATATGTTTATGTTTGATATAAGTTTTCATTCAGTTTTCTAAGGACCACTTCATTATTTCCTTCCTTGGGGTGTGAAAACCTGGTTCCAGCAACCCTGCATACTGATTCGGGTGAGACTTTGATCTTCACAAGCATGTCATTGCCGAAAGGTCCAATAGTTGGAGGGTTTGTTGGTTATCCATAAACTATGAACCTGGGTCAGGACCCCTCAAGCCAACAATATTCATAACAGTAACTAGCTAACATGTTCACATCATAAGCTCATAAACAATTGTCATTCATGCATAACAATCATAGATGCACAATATGTCTAGATTATTATGAAATAATATCACAAATAAGTCTACTCATACCTGAATTTCATAACCCTTTCCAACTGCCTAGGCCAATTCAATTTAGAATGATACATATAACTTCAAGATATTAATGTGATAACCCTAATAATCAAGTTAAGTAACATATAAAAATAATAAATTAACATATAACATGCTCATCAACAACATATAACATAGTTATCAAGTTAATACCATGCTTGACTAACCAACACATGTACATATGATCAAACTAATTAACTAACATCTATCATGTATGTAACCATAAAATCACTAGAATGAAATCCATACACATAATCATAATGCATATGACTACATTGATCAACTAGAATTTATCATATATGTAACCAAAATAACAATGGAATGACAAACATCTTAGTAACCCTCATGACTACAACAACCATGAATCACATACTTGTATGCCAAACATACAAACTTGTATGACTATTTTATCTTACCCCAAAGTCCATTGTTTCAATTCCACTTTAATGATCTGCATCTCATACTCTATCTCAACCAACACATTAGCATCATAACATACGAATATCATTAAGATGACCTAATTGCATACAATGACATTATGCACAACACCCTCAATCAAACCAATGAAAACTTGACCATATGCACCCACTTGACATGTATAACTAATCATGAATGACCAATTCATGTTCAGCATATGACATCACACAAGAAAGCATACACAAACAACTCACAAGAATGACCAATATCTGACCCTAGCATAAGCAGGAAATTCATGTACAATACGTAACAATATGTAAGCAAGCATGCACAAAAAATACACAAGAATGATCAACACATAACCAGTCATACACTCATGATAACATGTTGAAAACAACACCATCAACACTTCCATGGTGACACCATTGCAGCCATGGCCAACACAACATGAATGAAACAAGAACATACACCATAAGCATACTAAACACATATGTAACCATTATAAATGCATGATCAACACACCACCCATCTAGTTTCAGGGTTGAATCATGCTCTGATTCTACTACGTGGTATCAAATATCACACAAAGAGAACAAAATCCAAACACCACCCAAGGAGAGTGCAACCATGCTCTAATACCACTTTGTAACACCCTCTTCCAAAATATACACAAGTAACCAGACAACCAAGTTAAACATGTGGTGAGAGGCTACTATAATGAGATTCAACCTCCTAGGTGACCTTAATGAAGTGTAACCGCCAGAAACACAACATGCATGCCTTGTATAACAACAAAAACACCCCTAGGAGGTAACCCAACCTTTCAGGCCTCTTACCCCTGGAATTTTTACCTCTTTGAACCATAGCCACATGCATAACACTACATGCCAGCATCCAGGAGGCTATATCCTGAGGCATAACACTGCATGCCAGCGGCGTGGGCCCCACAAACTCAGTTCTGTGCTTGCATCTACAGGATTTGAGGCACCTTTTTAGGTCCAAAATGAAGTGTTTTGTCCAGAAGTTCATGAAAAGTTCAGAGATAATAAATAATAATAGGACAATAATAAGGAAGAAATTACATCTTTAAGAGCTCATTTGGACCCCTGCTAGCCATGACAATAATTTTTTCAAACATGTCAAAAAAATTGAATCTACAGGTGTAAACAATAGAACAGAGCAAAGGGGTCTCATACTTATCTAAGAATCGCTAAGAATCATTGCTTCCCTACATCATTAGCTTCCATACAATATATTTTACCATAGATACATTGTGCATTCATTTACAAGAAAAAACATGGATAGAGCCATACATCATCACAGATAAAATACATGCTTATAACCAACATAATAACAAGAGAAATACCATGGAAACAACAACAATATAATCAACATAATAAATAGTGAAATTATACATAAAATACCAAAGGAATGAGATTATCATTAATGAGTATAAAAACCAACCAGAGATGGGACTTCCACATTCCACCTGACCATAGTTTGGCTGAGCCAAATATCTCTTCCACCAATCACCCCCATGCCATATTCCAAGCACGAATGTGGGACTCATAGCCAAACAAAAGGAACCAAACAAGCATGAATGCTACTGGATTTCTCTGCCTACACTGAATTTTCCTGTCTCCTAGTCTCTCAGGATTTACCGCAATCCATAGTCTGAATCAAGGATCACTAGGCCCTAAACTGAGACATACTCTCCAGGATTTACCATACATACCATCCCGAGACTACTAGGGAAAAACAAATAGCACCCACCTCTCATGATTTAACGCAATCCATCCCAGATCACTAGGCCCTAAACTGGGGCAAATCACTGATCTAAAATGACTGTATTAGTTTTGTTGTGCTAAGTGTATTTTAGTTTTAAAAACATGTGCATAATTAGCTCTTTAGTTTGCATAAGGATTAAGGAGTTTTTCCATGTTTTGTAGATGATTTTTAGTGAATTATAAGCATAAAACAAGCATAAATAACACTGAACAACAGTGTAAAATAGAGAAATAAGTCACCACATGAAATTTACACAGCAGGTATGATGAAGCAGTTCACCCCTCTTGGGCTACATCTGCTAGTCCAGCTCGCAATGGCTTGTCCATCTTTCATTATGCTCAAAATTTTTCTATTAAATGTATTTAAAGTGCTCTAATGGATATTTACTCTGCACCAATGGATTTAGAATGCTCCAATTAGTCAAAAATGACTCTTCACTCACTCAGAATGGTCGAAAATTGGGCCTCCTACACTTTTGCTCAGTATCTCCTAGGAAAACTCCACTAAAAGTGGAGAACTCCAGTTAATTGGATTTAAAATTGGGATACCCACCAATTTAGGCATGCCTCTATATTCTCCACCAAAATATTCTACGTAAACAAATGCTATGGTTTGGGTGGTGGCCACATGCACACCCACAAAATGTTAGAGGAGGCGGTTAGCGAAACTCACGCATAAGACTGTGGCTTGAAGTTTGAACCATGGTTGGATTTCGATTGTTATTTTTGACCACATGGAGGTTGTTGATGTTAATGGGTAGCATGTGATATGTAATGGGGACCACTGGTAGGTTAGGACTATCGGTGGTTCCCAACCCCCCAAATGTGATTGCAATAAATGATAAGCATAACCCACCGCCTAATATGGTTAAGTAGCGATGTGTTGCGCAGATGGTAGAGTGTATGCATGCTTGGAGAGAGGTCAGGGGGTCGAGCCCTGCGACCTCAAAAAAATTTAACCATGCAGTTATAGGGCCACGTGGCAGCCTCAGTTCTAGCCACGTGGAAACCTCTCATTAGCTCCTCTAAACTGTACCACAAATAGAAACCCAACACTTGTCATCCAATGATTGGTCCCGAGAAATGAATATTCTATTTTTTGCTGACTGTGCATCCACTTTGCTGACTGTGAATCCCAGTCAAACCTGGTCAAATTGTCATAATTTAACCTGTTTCCATTTCGATCGGAACATAATATCTTCCTCATATGACATCGATTTTTTGAACCATTCACGGCGCCAGAATCAGGAAGACGAGATCTACGCAACCATCCTAGTTTCAGCCCAATCCTATAATGTTTAATTTTGAGCAAAATTTATGAACTCCTGATCATTCCTCCCCATTGGGAAGCGTTTGGACCCAAAAATATACTTGATTACCTGTTTATTAGATGAGGGTACAACTCCCTCACCTTTCCAATCTCCATCCATTTTTCCTTGCTTGGTTTATTGCTTGTGAGTCCAACTCGAAGGTAGTCAACACTTCCCCTCTTTGATGCTCTTGTTCTCCTGTCAAGAATTGTATCTTCTTTAAACTCATTCAGAAATTTTGGCAAGAAATATTCAATAGAAGGTAGCTGAACATCGCTTCCTTGATCATCGATCAAAGGTGGCTCATACAAGCATGCGTTTTCAACATTAACAACTGAATGCATTTGCATGTAAGAAGGAAAGTCAAGTTGGAATGCATTGTTACCAACTTTCTTTATGATCTTGAAAGGACCATATCATATGGGTTTGAGCTTTTTACCTTCCCCTTACATCCTTTCTTTGCTAATGTGAAACCATACCTCATCTCCCTCTTGAAAATTGTGATCAACCTGGTGTTCTTCATGCCTCTCTTTGTATTTTATTTGACTTTTCTCAAGCTATTCTTGAACTTGTTGATGTATCATCTGAATTTTCTCAATGAAATTTCGAGCCTTATCAATGTCACTATGCCCATCAATTGCAACATCCTTCCCAAAGATGAAGTCTAATGGTGATTTTTGCACATAACCAAAGAATAATTCAAAAGGTGAGGTTTGTTTTGAAGAGTGCTTTGCCCGATTGTAAGCATGCTGAATATAATGCAGTTGTTCATCCCACAACTTAGGATGTTTGTTGCAATATCATCTTAATAGATGCACAACTGTTCTCTTCAACACCTTGGCTTTTCCATTTGTTTGTGGATGAAAAGCAGTACTCTTTTTCAACTTTGTGTCTTTCATTCTCCATAGATTTGACCAAAAATTCCCAATGAACATGGAATATGTTTCACTAAAAATAGAAGTGGGCAATCCAAAATGAACCCAAAAATTGTGAAAATAAAGTTCAGAAGTTTGTTCAGTAGTAATGGTTTTCTTACATGGCATAAGTATTCACATTTTACTGAATCTACCCATAACTACAAAAATATAATCATGTTGCCTTCTTGACATAGGTAGACCTCCAACAAAGTCCATGGAGACGCTCTCCCATGGCCTTGATGGTACCGATAGTGGCGTGTACAATCCAAGCTTCCTATTACTAGGCTTACTTGTTGCACACATAGAACAACCTCTTATAAAATGTGACACACTATCTATCATGAAAGGCCAATAAAAATACCTCTGTAGATGCGCCACTATTTTTCTTACCCCAAAGTGTCCAGAAATAAGAGAAGAATGAGATTCTATCGTGAAAATTAGCCTCTCTCCTTGTGGAATACATAGCTTGCCCAAATGAAACAACAAATTGTTATGAATGTAATAATATTTTTCTTCAAATTGATTCCCTTCACTCAAACTAGCATACACATCTTGGAAATCAGTGTCATGTGCATATTTTTCTATGTAACTCTCATGTACAACAGAATCTTTTTTGAGTAAAGTAGAAGCACTAATGATTGGTATCGAAAGCATATCTGCAATTTTTTTGAATATACCTTTTTTGTACCTTATAACCAAGTGATATTGTTGAAGAAATCCCATTCACCTGAAATGTATCGATTACTGCAATTTTGTTTGTGACTGCAAGTACTGTAATGGTTGGTGATCGGTGTGTACAATAGTATCTTTACCCATCAAGTAGTTTTTCCACTTCTTGACACTTTTTACCAACACATATAGTTATATTTCATATGTAGGATAATTATTCACAGTGCCATTAAAAGTTTCTGAATGAAAGGAGATAGACTTACCATGCTACAAAAGAATTGTACCCATGGCATAATCACTAGCATCGGTTTGTGTCTCAAATGGCTGTCTAAAATTTGGTAATGTAAGGACTGGAGCTGAACTGATCTTGTATTTTAAATATTCAAAATCTTGCTACTTTTTCCTCCCCACTGGAATCCTTTATCCACACTTTTCACTGCATGCATAAGAGTTGCGATGGAAGAAAAGTTAGCAATAAACTTCCTCCAATATTGAGATGCACCTAAGAAACTTCTTACCTCGGTAGCTATTTTGGGTGTGGGCCAATTCTCAATGGCCTCCACTTTAGAAGGATCAATCCTCAATTCTCCTCCTCATACAATATGTCCCAAATAAACCAAATAAGTCTTTCCAAACTCACATTTTTACATCTTAAGAAACAATTTCTCTTTCTTCAAAATATCAAGAACTCTATTCACATGCAAGACATGATCTTCTCTTGTTTTGTTGAAAAATAAAATTTCATCTATGGTATGGTATCAAGGTTAATTTTTTTGACCAAATCTTCAGAGATTAAGTTTTCTTGTGACCCACTGTCAAACAGTGTGTCAATATTGGTATGCTTGGATATGACCCTATTCTTTCTTCTTCATTTGGAGTGTTTATGTGACAGTTTGATTTAATGGTACTGGGTTTAGTTTCAATTTATTTTCCCTTCATGTTATTCAATCCCATGGCTGTGATTTTAGTTTCATCACCTGAATCAGATCCTAAATCATGTTGAGCTGTAGCATCATTTTTTTGTTTCCCTTTTTTATTGGGTTTCTTTGGCCTTAATTCAGGATGTAATTTCCAACAATGAGTTTCATCATGGAAACTTTTGAACAATGTTTACAAGTTAATTTTTCTCCCTATTTATTAATAGATGCATTATTTTTTTTTTTTACTTTTTGAGGTCTTTTCTTTGGCTTTACCCTTAAAAGGTTTCTTTCTACCCTCTTCAGAAATGTTCTTCCCTCTAGCTTCTAGATGTGTGGCCTGAACACAAATTTCATCTAGATTGGTGGGATTAAACATGAGAATAATATGTTTTAGGTAGCTATTTAAGCCTCCTATGTACTTTAGAAAAGTGTCTTGGCTCTGCAAATCCACCCCTAATAAAAGAGCTCTTCTCCTAAATTCTTAGGTGTATTCTTACACATTTTCCCCTTTAACTGCCTAAATTTCTACAAGTTCAATATGGTTTTCTGCATATGATCTAATAGATAAAACTGTTGTTTAATAACAACAATAAAATCTGACCATGATATAATAATCTTACCATGTTTCTTGATTTCCTCATTTGTATTGGCTTCCCACCAAACAAGTGCCACATATTCCATTCTCAAAGAAGCTAATTGAATTTTTGTATCATCATCTTGAAGGTTTTGTATTCTCAAATAGACCTCCAATTGTCTAATCCAATTATCTAGCTTGTCGGCATTTACTTCACCATTAAATGTTGGAAATTCGAACTTAACATCAAGTTTTAATAAAGGATATTTACCAGTGTTCTTGGACTTATGTGGCTGATGTACTAAAGAAGAAGTAGAGGATGATGATGATGATGATGAGGGTGAAGAGGGTGGCTCTCCATTGTCTCCATTTCTGCCATTTCCCTTCTTTGACTTGTCTTCATCATGTTGACCTCCTGAAGATCCTTGTCCTTCATTTTGGAGTTTAGATCCTTACCCTTCCAGTCTCTCATTCCTTTCTTGATAAAGGATTCTAACCATCTCAGTCATGTCAAGAAATGATTTTCTGAGCACTCTTTCTTCTTCCTTGGGGTCAAATTCTTCATGGATTTCTCCTTCCTCATGAGGCATGCTTAATGGAGCTTCCGCTTCTTTAGGAGGTGAATGAGGGGTGGAGATTGTGGAAATATTTCTCTCCTTTTCTTTGGCTCCTTTTGAGACCCTCTTGCTTCCACCATTTTTCCTTGTCCTCTTTTGATCTTGAGCCTTGTAAGCATCTAAAACTTGCAAATAGTTAAACAATTCTTTGCACCAAAAAACACCAGAGAATAAGATCTAGCTTTGATACCAATCTGATCTAAAATTTCTGTATTAGTTTTGTTGTGCTAAGTGTCTTTTAGTTTTAAAAACATGTGCATAATTGGCTCTTTAGTTTTCATAAGGATTAAGGAGTTTTTCCATTATTTGTAGATCATTTTTAGTGAATTAGAAGCATAAAATAAGCATAAGTAACCCTAAACAACAGTTTAAAATAGAGAAAGAAGTCTCCACATGAAATTTACACAGCAGGCATGATGAAGTAGTTCACCCCTCCTGGGCTACATCTGCTGGTCCAACTCCCAATGTCTTGTCCATATTTCATTATGCTCAACAGTTTTCAATTAAATGTGGTTATAGTTCTCTAATGGTTGTTTTCTTTGCACCAATGGATTCATAATGCTAAAATTAGTCAAAAATGACTCTTCATTCACTCAAAATGGTCGAAAATTGGGCCTCCTACACTTTTGCCCAGTATCTCCTAGGAAAACTGCACTAAAAGTGGAAAAATCTAGCTAACTAGAGTTAAAACTGGGCTACCTCCCAATTTAGTTGTGCCTCTATCTTCTCCGCCAAAATATACTGCGTAAATAAATGCTACGGTTTGGGCGGTGGCCACATGCGCACCCTCAAAACGTTAGAGGAGGCGGTTAGAGGAACTCACGCATAAGACTGTGGTTTGAAGTTTGAACCATGGTTGAATTCCCATCATTAGCACTGACCACATGAAGGTTGTTGATGTTAAAGGGTAGCATGTGATACGTAACAGGGAGCGCCGACGGTTCCCAACATCCCAAACGTGATTGCAATAAATGATAAGTATAACCCGTCACCTAATACGGTTAAGTAACAATGCATAGCGCATATGGTAGAGTTTATGCATGCCCAGAGGGAGGTCAGGGGGTTGAGCCCTGCGACCTCAACAAAATTTTACCATGCAATTACAGGCCCACGTGGTGGCCTCAGGGTTGGCCACACGACAACCTCTCATTGGCTCCTCTAATCCGTACCATAAATAGAAACCTGATGCTTGTAATCCGACGATTGGTCCTGAGAAAGCAATATTCAGAGGAATATTCTCTTTTTTGCTGACTGTCCATCCACTTTGCTGACTGTGCATGCCAGTTAAAGCTGGTCAAACTGTCGTAATTTTACCTATTTGCCATTTCGATCAGAACACAATATCTTTCTCATATGACATCTATTTTTAGAACTGTTCACAGCGCCAGAATCGGGAAGATGAGATCTACGCAACTATCCCGGTTTCAAACCAATCCTATAACTTTGAATTTTGAGAAAAAATTATGAACTCTTGATCAACCACCTATAGGATTTACCGTATATCCTTCCATTCAGAGGAAAGGATTCCTAGGCCCAATAAGGAAACACATTATCTATATTTACAACAACCCATAATTAGTTTCAGGGGTTACTAGGTGTTACACCATTTTTTGGTCATCTAACCTATTACTATTAGATGGACCAAAGTACACCATGTAAGACCAATTTTACCCTAAGTAAAATTTCTTTCACTATGAAAAATATGTTGAAATTTGGTACCGGAGGACAGGTGGTTCCCTAAGGCTTTGATCTTTGGCCTAGGGAAAAGTGTCCAAAAGAATTTATTTTTTCTCCTAAAGTGACTTTATAAATTTTATAAAGTCAAATCTAATTTTAAAGTGACTTTAAGTGATAAAGTTACTAAAGTGACTTTATAAAGTTATAAAGTCAAATCTAATTTAAAAGTGACTTTAAGTGATAAAGTTACTAAAGTCTAATTTTAAAGTGACTTTAATAAAGTCAATGTAAAATTAGAAAGGAAAAGTGACTTTGGAAATAAATGACTAAGTAGGTCTTTATTAAAGTGGGGTGAATTAAAAAATAGAAAGTGAGATTTAAATGAGCATTTAATCTCAGCCCTAGATCTCAATCTATTTCAGCCATTGGATTTAGGGATTCCCCAAAAGTCACTTAGGGTTAGGTTAAAGGAGGAAAAGGAGGAAAAGGTCATTCATTCTTTCATGAGAAGATTGAGAGAAGGAGAGCAAGAGAGCAAGGGAGATTTCTGGGCAGTGAGGAGAAGGAGGCAGCAGCTTGGCACACTTTCCAAGGCAGCATTTCAGCAAGACCGTACAGCTGAGTTAGCACAGTGAAAGGCAGAATTTTTGGGCATGGTTTTCTAGAAAAGGAGGCCGTATAGTAAGGCCGTACAGCAGGCCGTACATCAAGATTGGGTACAGAAATCGAGGCAGCAGAGGGCTGTTCCGTACAACAAAGTTCTGCTGTGTTTTTGGCACAAAAATTGAGATTTTGGACAGCAGCATTTATTGCTGTTTGCACAGATTTTGAGGAGGCCGTACAACTGCATTTATTGCATATTTCTAGGCACAAAAATCGAGGAGGACGTACAACATTTATTGCTGTTTGCACATTTTCCGAGGCGGTGGTTAAGCACGAAAAACGAGATAAGTTGTAAAGTCTGTTTGCTGATTTTTTTTTTTGCTGAATATTTCTCTCACTGTAAAAGCATTTTCCAGAAATAAGAAGGAGCTTTTGAACTGGTTTTCCCCAAGAGTTGTAGGGGGTTTTTCCAGGGTCATGTTGACCAAAAATATATGTGTCAAAATGTGTGAATGACTGTTTTATGTGTGCTGATAATTATTTCTGCATTTTCCAGCACTCTGTAATTTTTCCAGAATTTGTGTTTTCAGCAAAAATTATTTTCCAGCTTGTTAAATGTATGGATGTGGGAAAGGGCATTTAACTATTTTGGAGTAATAAGGTGAAACTGAAAACCGGGGTGGGAAAATAGAAATTTCTACATGGTATCGGAGCTTGAGTGCTGAAAGAGCAGTTTGGGACAGCAAGGAGAAAAATACAGCCTGCTGATTTTTCACTCAGAAAATTCTAGCAAGCTGATTTTTTCACAAACAGAATTTTTACCTTTACTACAACAATGCTATTTTTTCAGTTTTAGGACAGCAGGATGTCTTTGGGACTGAGGGTGGAGGATAGGTTGGATGGGCATACCAATTACAGTGTTTGGAAGGAGAGAATGCAGAATATCTTTGAGGAGGCGGAAGTCTGGGACATAATGGTGCATACCGCACAGAACCCTGTAAATGTGCCTACTGATGCTACTCAGTTGGCAGCATATAATAAAAAGAACAACAAGGGTAAGAGACTGATTCTAGACGGAATCAAAGACCATTGCATTCCTCATGTGAGAGGAAAGAGAAATGCTCATGAGATGTGGACATCATTGACCAACCTCTACCAGAGTACCAATGAGAACCGAAAAATGGTCCTGAAGGAGAAGCTGAAGAACATTAAGATGGGTAAGACTGATAGTGCAGCTGGATATCTCACAAAGATTACTAATGTGAGAGATGAGTTGGCAACGATTGGAGAGGCCATTCCACCCACTGAGTTGGTGCGGATTGCAGTGAATGGCCTCCCCCGTTCATGGATGAACTTTGCTGATGGAGTTTGTGCACGTGAGACCCTTCCCACATGGGGGAGGTTTTGGGATGATTGCATTCAGACAGAGATCAGGAAAGGTCAGCTTGGGGCAGCCAAGCCAGTTGAGCAGGATGAGGATGTAGCACTGTTGGCAGGACGTAAGAAAGGCAAAGGGAAGAAGCAGGCTTCCACAAGCAATGGTGGGGGCAAAGGCAAAGGTAAAGGTAAAAAGGATAACACACAGAAGGACTATTCCAAGGTGAAGTGTTGGAATTGTCAGAAGATGGGACACTATGCAGTTGTGTGTCCGGAGAAGAAGAAGAAGAAGGGGAAGAACCAAAGCATGGCAGCTTCAGCAGAGGTTGAGGACTTTGCAGATCATTTTGACCGGGAGTTTGGGTTCACTGCGTGTGAGTCCTCTAGTGCGGGATTATTTTCCATAGAGGTTCAGAGGGAGCATGCATTTCCCTCGATTAGCGGAGCATCTTCGGGTATCTGGTATGTGGACAGTGGGGCTTCACGTCACATGACAGGAGTCCGTGAGTACTTCTCAGAGCTTTCAGAGAGTGGCACTGATATAGAGATAGTACTCGGTGATGACAGAGTTGTTAGAGCAGTCGGTGTGGGAACATTGACATTTCAGAGGGAGTCTAAACCTCCCTTGAAAGTGTCAGATGTTCTTTATGTGCCAGGGATGAGGAAGAACCTCATATCCGTCTCAGCTTTGGAGGATAGAGGATATGAGATATTGTTCAGGGGAGGACAGGTGCTGATATATCCCAGGGGCACTCCAGCTGATTCAGCTAGAGTGATAGGTGTACGCCATGCAAAGGTGTACAAGTTTGCATTTCACCCCCTTTTGGCATTGAGCAGTAGCACTGACAGCAGAGCTAGCAGTTCTGAGCTGTGTGAGATTTGGCACCGCAGGATGGGGCACATGTATCATGGGGCCTTGAGGACTTTGCGGGAGATCACTACAGGTGTGCCAGATTTCAGTACTGATCACTTTGATACTTGCAGAGGATGTGCGATGGGCAAGTTTGCCAAATCCTCTTTTCCCAGCAGTGACAGCAGAGCGACTGGGATACTTGATTTGATTCATTCCGATGTGAGCGGTCGGATGTCTCATGTTTCCTTGAGTGGATATGAGTACTATGTGTTATTCATTGATGATCACTCTAGGAGGACCTGGATCTATTTCTTGAAGACCAAGAGTGAGGTCTTCAAGCGATTTCAGGAGTTCAGAGCTCTTGTGGAGACACAGACAGGTCGGAAGATCAAGTCCCTGAGGTCGGACAATGGAGGAGAGTACACCCTTGGAGAGTTTGTTGACTATTGTGCGGAGGCATGCATTAGGAGGGAGCTCACTGTTCCTTACAACCCCCAGCAGAACGGGGTTGCGGAGAGGAAGAACAGATCCATCGGAGGGGCTGCCAAAGCCATGTTACATGATCGGGGGTTGCCATTGTTTTTGTGGGCAGAGGCCTGCAACACAGTTGTTTACTTGCAGAACAGGAGTCCGCATCGTGCCTTGGGGCACATGACTCCTGAGGAGGCTTTTTCTGGGAAGAAGCCTGATATTGGTCATCTTCGTATCTTTGGATGCATTACATACTCCTACATACCCAAGGAGAAGAGGACCAAACTAGAGCCCACCGCAGAGAAGGGTATCTTTGTGGGCTACAGTGAGACCTCCAAGGCCTTTCGGATTTACATTCCTGCACAGAGGAAAGTTGTTGTCGGGCGGGATGTGAAGTTCGAGGAGGACAGGGCCTTCAGGAGGTCACGGGAGTTAGAGTATCTGGATCAGCCAGACCCTCAGCAGCAGTTGAGTCAGTCACAGGGATCCAGTGGGCAGGGATCAGGAGGATCCGGAGGTACATCTATGACGATGTCAGGTCCGTCAGTGGGCAGTGGCTCGCAGAGTCAGAGGGGTGGTGCTACGGGCAGCATGCAGAGCAGTTCACTGGGGAGTCCACTGATGGACAGTTCACACGGTACCTCAGCATCTACAGGTTCAGGTGCAGGCAGGAGGACAGCAGACAGACAGTCAGGAGTTCAGGCTCCTGATGTTGAGGAGGAGGAGTTTTATTCTCCGGCGGGAGAAGTGTGCTCGGGGAAGAGGAAGCCCAAGTGGCTTCAGGACACCTTGAGAGATGCCACATCTGTTGCTGAGCCTAAGAGGCCGGTCAGAGAGAGCAGACCACCTGAGAGGTTTTGTAGCTATATGGCAATGGCTACCAGCATCCTTGACTCCGAGCCTTCTAGCTATGAGGAGGCAGCTAGCCAGCAGGTCTGGAGAGAGGCCATGCAGGAGGAGTATTCTTCTATCATGAAGAATGATGTTTGGGAGGTGGTGCCGAGGCCTGAGGGCAAATCCGTGGTTACTTCGAGATGGCTTTACAAGGTAAAGCATGCTGCAGATGGCAGCATTGAGAAATTCAAAGCGAGGTTTGTGGCTAGAGGGTTCTCCCAGGTAGAGGGAGTTGATTATGAGGAGACCTTCGCTCCCGTGGCTCGATATACTTCGATTCGCTCCATTATATCGATAGCAGCAGAGATGGGTTGGAAGATCCACCGGATGGATGTGAAGACCGCATTTCTCAATGGCTTCATACAGGAGGAGGTGTACATTGAGCAGCCACAGGGCTTTGAGGTGCATGGGAAGGAGTCCCATGTGTGCAGACTGAAGAAGGCCCTTTATGGCCTGAAGCAAGCTCCTAGAGCTTGGTACTCTAGGATAGATACATACTTGCAGGGGATGGGTTTCACAAAGAGTGAGGCAGATCCGAACCTTTACTATATTGTGATAGGTGAGGAGCCTCTCATTCTGGTGCTGTATGTGGATGACTTAGTCATTACAGGTGCAGAGAGACTCATAGAGCACTGCAAGAGAGATCTTGAGGCGGAGTTTGAGATGAAGGACATCGGCTTGATGCATTACTTTTTGGGTTTGGAGGTGTGGCAGGAGGAGGGGCATTTCTTCCTGGGGTAGGGGAAGTATATTGTGGATATCCTTGGCAGATTCCACATGGAGGATTGTAAACCCATGTCGACACCGATGATCACCAACTGGAAGAAGCTCCATGCTTCGGATTCCGAGTTGGTGGATCCCACATTGTACAGACAGCTGATTGGTTCCTTGATGTATTTGGTCAACACTAGACTAGATATTTGTTTTGCAGTCAACACGATGAGTCAGTTTATGTGTGAGCCTAGGAAGGTTCACTGGGTGGCTGCAAAACACATTTTGTAATACTTGCAGGGGACATTGGATTATGGTCTGGACTATAGGCAGGGGGATGGAGTGAGATTGGCAGGTTACACTGATTCTGATTGGGCAGGTTGTGCTTCTGATAGGAAGAGCACTTCAGGGTGCTGTTTTGGGTTGGGTTCGGCGATCGTGTCGTGGTTCAGCCGAAAGCAGCAGTCAGTAGCATTGAGTTCAGCGGAAGCAGAGTATATGGCAGCCAATCTAGCTAGTTGTGAGGCCATCTGGCTTTGCAAGATGTTGTTTGGCTTATTTAGTCAGCCGTTCAGACCTTCAATGATTCACTGTGATAATCAGAGTTGCATTAAACTCATGGAGAATCCAGTATTTCATGACAGGTCAAAGCATATCGGGATCAATCAAATATCATTTCATCAGAGACTATGTTCAGAAGGGAGTTGTGAAGCTTGAGTATATTCCCACTGATGAGCAAGTTGCAGATATTCTTACCAAAGCCTTACCACGGGGCAAGCATGTCTACTTCAGAGACAAGATGGGTGTGGTGAGGAACACCTTCCTCGGTAAGAGGGAGTGTTGAAATTTGGTATCGGAGGAGAGGTGGTTCCCTAAGGCTTTGATCTTTGGCCTAGGGAAAAGTGTCCAAAAGAATTTAATTTTTCTCCTAAAGTGACTTTATAATTTTTATAAAGTCAAATCTAATTTAAAGTGACTTTAAGTGATAAAGTTACTAAAGTGACTTTATAAAGTTATAAAGTCAAATCTAATTTAAAAGTGACTTTAAGTGATAAAGTTACTAAAGTCTAATTTTAAAGTGACTTTAATAAAGTCGATGTAAAATTAGAAAGGAAAAGTGACTTTGGAAATAAATGACTAAGTGGGTCTTTATTAAAGTGGGGTGAATTAAAAAATAGAAAGTGAGATTTAAATGAGCATTTAATCTCGGCCCTAGATCTCAATCTATTTCAGCCATTGGATTTAGGGATTCCCCAAAAGTCACTTAGGGTTAGGTTAAAGGAGGAAAAGGAGGAAAATATCATTCATTCTTTCATGAACAGATTGAGAGAAGGAGAGCAAGAGAGCAAGGGAGATTTCTAGGCAGTGAGGAGAAGGAGGCAGCAGCTTGGCACACTTTCCAAGGCAGCATTTCAGAAAGACCGTACAACTGAGTTAGCACAGTGAAAGGCATAATTTTTGGGCACGGTTTTCTAGAAAAGGAGGCTGTACAGTAAGGCCGTATAGCAGGCCGTACAACAGGTCGTACAGCAAGATTGGGTACAGAAATCGAGGCAGCAGAGGGCTGTTCTGTACAACAAAGTTTTGTTGTGTTTTTGGCACAAAAATTGAGATTTTGGACAGCAGCATTTATTGCTGTTTGCACAGATTTTGAGGAGGCCGTACAGCTGCATTTATTGCATATTTCTGGGCACGAAAATCGAGGAGGATGTACAACATTTATTTCTGTTCTGTTTTTGCTGTTTGCACATTTTCCGAGGCGGTGGTTAAGCACGGAAAACGAGATAAGTTGTAAAGTCTGTTTGTTGATTTTTTTTTTGCTGAATATTTCTCTCACTGTAAAAAGCATTTTCCAGAAATAAGAAGGAGCTTTCGAACTGGTTTTCCCCAAGAGTTGTAGGGGGTTTTTCCAGGGTCATGTTGACCAAAAATATATGTGTCAAAATGTGTGAATGACTGTTTTATGTGTGCTGATATTTATTTCTGCATTTTCCAGCATTTTGTAATTTTTCCAGAATTTGTGTTTTCAGCAAAATTTATTTTCCAGCTTGTTAAATGTATGGATGTGGGAAAGGGCATTTAACTATTTTGGAGTAATAAGGTGAAACTGAAAACCGGGGTGGGAAAATAGAAATTTCTACAAAATAAATTAGTAATCCATATTTATTAAGTTGTTTATGGTCTAAACAGGAAACCCCATGAGGAAATATTGAATAAATCCATATTTGTTTGATTTTCCTCAAGGAATAATTAGTTAAAAAAAGTTTAATTAATATTCCTGGTCATATTTAACCCAGAACAGGAAAATTAGTTAGATAAATCATCATTTATCTTATTATTTTCTAGGAATAATTATTTAAACCTTATTTAAATAATATTCCTTGTTAAATTTGACTAAATCATTTATAAATAATCGAATAAATCATTATTTATTTAATTATTACTCAAACTCATCCTTAAAATAATAAATAAATCATTTATTTATTTATTATTTACAGATAAAAGGATTTGACCAAATTCAAATTCTTTTTACCTCCAACAAATATAATAAAATATTCCATAAAAGTTGGTTCTAGATTTGGTTAATAATATTTTAATTATGCACCAATATCTAGACTAACTCAATATTTTGTTATAAATAGAAGGGTTTTTCCATTCACTCACTACCTTTTGTTGCCCAAAGATCACTCTAGATCTATACTTTTCGTCTGACTTTGATCCTCCATCATTGTCATTTTTTGCTACCATTTTTCTTGTGAGCTCCCTTTGAGTTCCATTTTTGTCTAGGTTTTCTACACCATCAAGAGAGAGAGATATTAGATTTGAAGTGTTGAGGACTTAAAAGAACCCATCCCATTGAGGGGGACTGGTAACATATTTTTATGTTCCCTTCCCAGGTGTCAAAAAATACAAAAAATCTTTAAAAATATTCTTGTCTTGTCTGTTGGATTCATGGAGCAACTCTTTCTTTTATTTACTACTTAATGTATTTTACTGCATAGATCTAGATTTTGTAGCATTTATCTTGGTTAAATAACTGCAGATCTAAAGAAATTGGCAACCATCTTTGATGTTAGGGCTGTTTATTATGCACATCTAAAGTGAGCTTTTTTCGTACACTTGCAATTAGAATTCATGCTAACAATTGGCCATGTGTTAAATAAATTCGGAGATCCACCTCACTCGGCTTCGAATCCAATCTGGTAATCCATCTCAACTGAAGTATGAGAACCCATCTCATCAAGGCTATCCAGAAATGGAAAGGCTAGGCTAAAAACATTGTCACACCTAGAAAATCCCATGCCAAGACATAAAAGAACCACATACAATACGATGCATGCCAAATCTAGCAAGGAAATAACACATGCAAATCAATCCCTATAAATAATCCTTTTGCAGCTACTTGATCCCGCTCTTCCTTTCTTGCTCCTTCCTTTTTCTTGCATTCTCTTCCTTTCTTTCTCCAATTACAAAGTTCTCCAAGAAAACTCTAAGTATTCAAGAGTGAGAGAGAGAGAGAGAGAGAGAATAATGAGAGAGCTCTAAAAACCAAACTGACAAAAGGTTTGAGCGAAAATCTTTCCATCTGATCCTCAGAAGCCTATTTATTAATGAGGCCTCTATTTTCTTCATTTTCCATTAATTTCCTTCATTTTCCTCCTCACATGAAAATTGTAACCTTTCATCTCCATTTTATCCCAATTTCCATTATTTTCATAAATAAATGTGCCAAAAATTCCATTTTTCCTTTCCAAAGCCTCTGCCATTACCTTTATCAATTTTCTTTAGCCATAATAACCAAAATGAACACCCACCAGGATTTTTTTCCCAACATTCAGCTTGGAATAAGTGTCCCATCAACGTGGTTATTATTTTTAACTTTATTACATGGATTTTTCACAAGTTTTCTTACAGGGTGAATCCAATGGTGGTCTTCCAAGTGGTGTTGTCGGCCCAAGTGGCTTCCATAAGTCTGTCTACACAAATGTTTCTGTTGATTCTAACAACCTTGGTAATAATTCTCTCAAATGCTCTATTTGTGACTTCCACCTGCCCATTTTCTTGAGGGTGATAGGAAGTGGATGTCCTATGCTTTATGTGATGCTTCTTCATGATATCTTCAATCAGACTTGATGTAAAATGTGTTCCTTGATCATGGAATAACTCCCTTGGAAAACCAAACTTGTAGAAGATGCTCTCCCTCAAAAATTCAGCAACCTTTTGCTTAGTTGTTTCCTTTAATGCATTTGTTTCATCTGATTTAGTCAAGTAATTAGTGCAGGCAATGATATAGATTTTATGTCCCGATGGGGGATCAATAGGTCCAATGAAAGCCATACCTTTTCAAATGGCTCTAGAGTCACTTGAGGCTGTAAGGGGATTTCATCCTTGGTTGTGGGATTACCCATCCTCTGGAATTGATCACACCTGGTGGTGTACCTCCTTGCATTGTGATTTAAAGTGGGCCAATAATATCCTGATTGTAGAACTTTGAAAGTCGTCCTCTTAACAACAAAGTGCCCCCCCACAGGGTCCATCATGGAACTCTGAGAGAATTTTTAAGACCTCCTCTTCACTCACACATCTCATCAGGATTTTATCTGGCCCCAATTTGAAAATATTCCCCCCAATTCAGGTAAAGGGGGCACTTTTCCTGACATTCTTGATTTTTACCTTGGAGGATAGGTTAGGAGGGAACCTCCCAACAACTAAGTAGTTGGCTATATCATCAATCCAAGGAGAAAGCATCGAGATGGAAAATATATGTTCATTGGGAAGTTGATCATCTTTCATTTCTTCCTTTCCTACAAGCAGGGTTAGTCTTGAAAATAAATATGCAACCACATTCTCTTTCCTTGGTTTATCAACAATAGAAAACTAAAATTTCCGCAATAATAACAAACATCTAATTATCCTAAAATTGACATCAGGTTTATTCATTAAATACTTAATGGATGCATGATCAATGTGAATGAAATTTTTATAACCAATGATATCATGCCTAAACTTGTTCAAACAATGTACCACAACCAAGAGCTCCTTTTCATTGATAGTACAATTTGACTCACCCTTGGAAAGTTTCTTCCTGATGAAATATATAGCATATGGAAATTTGTCTTCCACTTGTCCTAATGCAACCCCTACAACTTTGTCTGAGGCATCTATGTGTATATTGAAAGTTAATGCCTAGTTGGAACCCCTAAGGATGGGTGTAGTGGTCAAATTTTCTTTTATTACTTCAAAGGCCTCTTGCTAGTTTTTTGTCCAAAAAAAATATAAATTTTTATCTGATAATCCAAATAAGGGTGAAACTAGTTTACTAAAATATTTAATGAACCTTCTATAATACCCACATAATCCAAGAAAAATCCTGAAATCTATTTGATTTTGAGGGATAGGTACCCTTTTGATGATGGAAATCTTGTTTGGGTCAACCTATATCCCTTCCTTATATATAGAATGGTCAAGGAAAATTCATGAATTCATAAAAAAAAAAAAATTCTTAGGAATCAATGAAAGATTCATTTCCATATATTTATTTAATACTTTGCATAGATTATAAATAGCTTCATGGAAGTCACATCCATAAGGAGTGATATCATCCATGTATATCTCAACAGAGTCATGAACAAGTTAAACAAAGGTACATAGAACTTCCCTCTAGAAAGTAACAGGGGAATTGGATAGATTGAATGGAAGGACACTATAGGAAAAGGTAACCCAAGGAAATGAAAAAGTGGTCTTATCTTGGTATTTAGGGCTGATATGAATTTGGTTGTATCCACTAAATCCATCTAGGAAGGAGAAAAATTTCTTTCCTACAATGTCATCTAGGACTTGGTTAATGAAGGAAAAAGGAAAACGGTACTTGGTGAGCCTTGTTATTGGACCAAGAGTGCTTCAACTCCCAAGGGCTACTCAAATTTACTTATTAACCTAGGGTTTGTACAAAATCAGAGGTGGTAGTGCTATATGCATAATATATGGATTCTACTCATGCCACCCTCAACTAGGTATTCTGGTCAATAGTACTGCTAGTCCACTCCTCCTACTTGATTAAAGTGAAGCTAGCTAATTTAATTGGGGAATTGATTCTAATCTAAGACAAGAAGAGTGTCTATCAAACTTCTATTTTCAATTTAAATTGAAAGAAAAGCATAAACAATTAACCTAGTTGGAGAAAAAGGAAACTATACTATGGGAAATCATTCATCTAGATATCTATTCATTTGTAGTAAATAAATTATTCTATAATCACACACTTAATCAAAGCATAAAAAAACTCCTATCCACTATTTCTTTCAGCTTGTACTTGCATGTAAACTATTGTCTTATTCAATCTAATTCTAAAATGAAATAAAATACTAATTCCTACTCTTTTTTGCGACAAGGAAGGAAGGAGATTTGGAGTGGCCTAAGGGTCTCTTATGACCATGAATTCAGAGTTGGGGGTCAAATTCACACTATTATAGGTTCAAAAGGAAAAAAGGAGCTAAACTGGAGTGAAAATGGTGACCTACAAGACTGCTACAGGATGTCTTGTAATTGTGACAAGAAGTCCTAAAGTGATATAGGAAACAGTCCGAGAGGGATCTAAGGATAAAAAGGGTGCAAGGAAGGTGTGGAAAGATGGAAATAGGTGAGGGAGAAGTGACCAACACCTCTAGCCAAAATCAGAACCCTCGGGAGGCTTGCTTTTCACTTGGAAGGCTGCTCATGGTGGTGGTGAAGGTGGTTTCACATAAAGGGTTTTGGTGGAAGAATTGGAGGTTCGAGAGAAGAAGGGTAACTGTGTTGGAAAGGGTCCTTTCCCTACATCTATAGACAACCCTTTAATCACTACACACATTCATAAATTTATTATTGACAAACTAAGATGTTTAAAAGTGGAAAAGATGAGTTAAATGGAGAACTCTACTTAACCTACGCTAAAATATGATCTAAACACAAATCCAACTTCTAAATTACATTAAGAATATTATGAAAATGATAATAAAACTACATAAATTTCCTAGAAATGATAAAAAAAATATTTTTTATCTATGTTTGGAGATCCTTGTCCTCAAAATCCTGGGAGAGAGATGAGAAAGAGAGGCTACAAGCACAATTTTGATAGATTTTTGTTGCTACTAGAATGAAAAGAGACTAAACAAGGTGTTGAATAATAAAGAGAGAATATAAATACACAACATGGACTCAGCCAATGGATTGAGACCTAACCCAAAATCATCAACCCTCTGAGATTAAATCAATGATGAAACAAACAACTTCTCATTATCATTGCTCAAAAATGTCTAGTACATCATATGACAGCAAAAAATAACACTAAATAAGAGCTAGGGAGCTATCTATTATATCATATGATCTCTTGCATATTATGATTATTTATAAAAATGGGTAGCTACGAAAAACTGCCTAAAAAGCATCAAAACATTTTCCTTTATCTCGAGAACAGTGGGGCTTGGATCGTCATAATTGCCACTTTTCTTTTCTTCCTTTGCCTTTGAGCTGTTGGGAGAGTTATTGGTGTGATGTTCATTGATTGAGAGAGTTAAGGAGGTGGGAAAAACTCCTACTATCTCTACTTGTTGTCTACTCTGAGTTGTTAGGTGGAAAATATCTCAAAAATGGCTTCATTTCCTACAATTAATTCATATTAGGCAACAAGACATGAAAAGCATCCTACGTGCTTCTCATTAAGCATAATATGAAAAAAATGTAAATAAATGTGTGAGAGAGGTAAATTAATAGGCTGACGTATGGGATTTTAACCCCTTAAAATATACCTAATGATGGGCCTCATCATCACGCCCCTACTGAAATGGTTTCTCATCCTCTAAGAAACTCAGTATTCCTTGTTGATCTATTTCAAATCCCTGGTGGCCTCCCTACCATCCCAAGGAATCTTAGAGGGAGTGGGGCACCATGATATGAAAAAAATGTGAATAAATGTGAGAGAGAGGTAAATTAATAGGCTAAAGTATGGGATTTTAACCCCTTAAAATATACCTAATGATGGGCCTCATCATCACCCCCCTACTGAAATGGTTTCTCATCCTCTAAGCAACTCAGATCTCCTTGTTGATCTCTTTCAAAGCCATGGTGGCCTCCCTGTCATCCCAAGGAATCTCAGAGGGAGTGCCTTCTGGTGGGTGGAATCTTGCATTCCTTTCTGCCTCAGCCCACTCCTTTTGTTCCTCTATTTGACCTGTCCCTTCATGCATCCCCAACAACAAAGGTAGGCTAAGCTTCATGTCTATCCAATGTATCTTCATTATCTTCATAGATTATTTGTAGAAGGGTGATATTTCCAATGCATTCTTCATTCTCCGAGGAGAATTATATTCTCTCTATTGTAGGCTAATTGGTAAGGTATGCCATCTTCTCTAGCAGGCCTGCAAAATTTCTTCTCCTAGCAACTTGGATGTATCATCAAAGTGTGAAATGGTCTGACCTTATGTCTCAATGTATCTAGGTGCTGGTACATCATCATTTGAGATCAATTTATGATTACTAATAATCTCCTCGGGGCTTATTAGTTCTGCTCTGATATGTAGAGGTTCTCTCTCTTTTCTTGCCATGATTGTTTTAATATCTGCTGCTCTTACTTCTTCACGTGTTAACCAGGATGATAA
The DNA here is from genome assembly GCA_034641835.2 of Pinus albicaulis. Taxonomy (NCBI): domain Eukaryota; kingdom Viridiplantae; phylum Streptophyta; class Pinopsida; order Pinales; family Pinaceae; genus Pinus; species Pinus albicaulis. The sequence goes on along the minus strand of CM076579.1, from coordinate 601,111,675 downwards.
AGCCATTAATTTTGTGTCACCCAACCTGGAATTTGGGTCCCAATTGTTCAGATTAGTTAAAATGAGGTTGTGCATATAGAATTCAACCATTCTAGCCCTCTCTCCTACACTAGACTGTTTGCAGAATTCAATGAATTGTCTATACTTTTGAAAGGGTAGGGAGCCATTTGAGCTAATGTTTTGATTTGGAATTGTAACTATTAATCCTTGAGATAAATACATAGGAATTTTAAGGTTGTTTGTAATGCGTGGTCTCTATGAAAAGGCTGACCATAGTGGTAAGTTTGTTGTCCTTTTCCTATAGCTGCCCTTGCAACCTCATGTTCTCTTCTTGTGCCGCTTTCAATTTCTCTTTCACCACAAATTATCTGAGCCTTACATTAGCCAACTCTTTCCCTATTTCAAGGAGTATTTCTTCCATCAACCCCACATCCTCAATATTATTTGATTTGGCTATCTGCATCCATGTGTGGGTGCACCCTATTTCTCTATATAGCTCATGTAGGAGGGGGATTGTGAATTTCTCAGGGATCAGTCTCCGTCCTCAATGAACTTGTAATAGGATCGAAAATTAGGCTGTGGGGTAGGTTTTTGAAATTCTGTGATTTGTTTTTCAAAGGTATGTGGGGATGCTACTATCTTTTGTAGTTGTTTTCAAGCTTGTACCCCCTATTGCACATCTTGTCCTCCCATTTGTGCACTCTTTCCCTCAATTTGTGCCTTATGTTCTTCTTGCTGTACATCCTTCTATTCTTGTAGCATATTTCATGTTTCCTATAGAATGCTCTATTTTTTCTGTAGCATGCTCTATTTTTTCTGTAGTGGGTGTTTTTGGTGTCTCTACCCGCAATTCTAGATATAGGGGTTTCCCCAGGAGTAATAGTATAGGTTCCTATTAGTGCTCCTCTGTCCATGTCTCTGAACTTGGACCATGAGACATGAATTATTAAGTTGTTTAGGGTGTCCTCCACTATCAGCTTAATAAGGCTATGATGGGCTAAGTGTTTATGATTCCCTTCTCTTACTTTCTAGCTCATGTCACTGATGGAATAGAGGAGGAAGTAAGGTACATTCAATATCTGGTCAAGAGGAAAATTTTCTCGGTATTTGAGCTCATGAAATAACCTAAATTGATAGCCATACACTGCACTTAAGATTCCTTCATAGGATATGTATCTTAAGATGTTATAAGCTACCTCATCCCATGGGTAAGGAAAAATTTCTCTCCTAACCCCATTCTTATCTTTCACATGTATCCCCATACACCTAAAGAAATTATTCTTTGCAGTGGCACTAGTGGCCCTGTCTTCCCTATTCCATTTGATGTCTAGGGGTAGTGTGGTTACTCTGCAAATCACTTTAGGACTTATTGTAATGGCTAACCCTCTTATTACAGTGGTGGAACTGATATCTGAATGGGAATTTAAAGCCATACAAAACTCAAAGGAAACTTCATGATCATATCCTTTTAGTAATTAAAAGAAACCTAACCATTTATGTATCCTAAAGATATCTCCTACAGGAGGGTACAAATGAATCATTTTGGTGTCTGAAGGTTCTCCCATGTTAAACCCACCCTCCATATCTTCTTGATTCTCTTGAATAGGTGTAATAAATGTGTCTCTTTTTTGACCTTAGTGTTTAATTCAGTGGTAGAAGAGGTTCACAAAGATTCTTATTGCTCCAATTCTATGTACTGCCCCCCTATTTCCTTCACACAGAACCCTTAAATTTCACAATTTTATGACTATTGAATACAAAATTTTAGGACAAATTGTGTGAAATTGTGATGGAGATGTGAGGTGATGGAAAATTAATTCTTAGATTGATGCTTTGATATGAAAAATGGAAATTTTCTGAACCAATTGGGCCTTTGGTTGCATGGATATACCTCCTCTGTCTTCCTTTAGCACTCCTCAACCCTTCCTGTAGTAGTCACATGATTTCCTGTAGTAGTTACAGGACTTCCTGTAGCACTGTCTTGTAGCAGAAGTGGGTTGAGGTTCGAAGATCCTTGGTGGATTGAAAGCTTTGTCCTCTGTCTAACTATTCTTCGAATGGCCAAATATATCAATGGAAGCACACTGAAGTACGTTATATGATATTTCGAGTTGGCTTGGAGCGATGTTTTGAAATGTCCCTCGTACTATGTTTCCTCATTTGGATCATTCTTCCCACTCAAAGTTATCATTATCTTCTCCCTCGTAATGAACACCCACTCCTGGTGATCGTACTTTAACTGATTTATAGCTCCACATTTCATGAGGACTCTACCAATCACCTTTAGTTCAACTAGTTAAGGGTGGCCAAGTTAGCTAGACACCTTAAGATTATTAAATTTTTCCCTCTTGAAATTCATTCGTTTATTCACTTATGTATAAGGAGAGGGTGAGAGAGTGCCATACCTGAGCCTTACCTTCTTGTTGAATTTTTCCAAGACCTTGCATGTTGGAGCTATATCGTTGGAGTGGCATCAACTGTGTTTGTATTACTACCTAAGCTTTTACTGTGTGTCTTCATTCTTTTTGAGATGATTATCTGAATTTTTGTTGTTGTGTGTGTAGGTACCTCACTGAGTCTTCAAGTATATGTTTTCTGGTGGATAATCCTTCTTGGAGTGCCACTGCTACCTTTAGAGTCATATCACAAGTCTTCCTTGTCTCCATGGATGATAAAAAACAAATTCATGGATTTTATGGTGTTTACATAGGGCTTGCTACAGGAAGCTTCTTCTTCCTATAGCAACCTCTTTCTTTGCTTGTTTTGGACTCTAAATTTGCATGGGTGATGAGGGAGAGGGTGGAGAGGTATTTGGGTGATGGAAGGATGATGATATGATTATGAAGAGGTGGTGTGGATTTGGAAAAATGGAATGAAGGAACTCTGTGTTTTTTTTTTACAAAATGTATTTTACAGAGGAGACAAAGTGTAGGTTTTGAGAGAAAAATATTTGTTGTTTAGATGAAGGAGTGATGAGAGGGTGGTAGGAAATGGTGTTAGGACTCTCCCCATGAAATTTTTGACATCACAGGATCCCTGGTGACTCCTCTTTATATTCAATCCACCCTCTTCTAGCATCCTGTAACTTCTTGTAGCACCTCTGGAACTTCCTTTAACAACACATGAATTTCTTGTAGCATCACTTAGAGGGTGAATTTTTTTGACTCTTGAGCTCATAGGATGGCGTGGAGGGATGAAGAGGTGAGTTTTGGTGCTGGAAAAAGAGTGGATGAATAAAAGGGTGAAGAGAAATGGGAGAATTCCCTTTTTCTATGACCATGATATGCCACTGTTCATAACCCTGCATGATAGAAAAAAAAAAGGTAGCAGTCATGGTGTCATCTCACCTTCTTTTCTTTGTTCTTTTATTTTATTTTATTTTCATTATTTTGTTTTTTTATCAAGACTAGTGGGTTGCCTTAGAAGAGGTTTTAAACCCACCAGCCTGCCCTGGGTACCTTAAATAGGTTTTCACTCAGGGATATTTTGATTTTTTTTCTTTTCATGTTTATTTTTTTCTCCAGGACTGACTCAATGAGGTTTTCACCCAAACCTCTTTATTATTTTTTTTTTCCTTTTCTCTCGGAGGGTTATGGAATGGAAGTTATGAGGCTCCCAATTACATTTATGTCCCTGCTAATTGTATCAATGAATTCTGCCTTAGACATGGACTTCCTGAATAATTTTACCCTATAAGCATTGACAAGCAAAGGGATACCCTCCTCATCAATGGTTCTGATCTGAACAACCCCATTTGCATGGAAGTTATCTACTTGGTATGGGCCTAACCATATTTTCATAAAATTCTCTTGAAGTTTCTTGAACCTAGAGTCATATAGTAAAGCCCAATCCCCTTCCTCGAATAATTTCTCATTGATGTGCCTATCATGCAAAAATTTCCTCTGCAATTGTATGTCTTTAGTGTGGAGGAGGGTTTGCATTCTGAATTCATCCAAGAAATTTAGTTGAAGAAAAATTTATTATCATGCCCTTGTGACATCTAAATCCAATTGGGCTTCTATTCTGAGATTTTTATATTAAAATTAAATAGAAATCAAATTTTTCTTCCCATAAACCAGATCATATGGAGTGAACCCAGTAGTTGTCTTCCAGGTGGTATTATAGGCCCAATTTTCCTCCACTAATATATCTACCCAATATTTCCTACTTCTTCTCACTACCTTCGTGAGGATGCTTTCCAGTACTCAATTTCTAACCTATACTTGCCCATTTTCTTGAGGATGTTAGACAATATATTTC